>CM032339.1:38817252-39167252 GCA_019022885.1 Schlechtendalia chinensis
CTCTGTTAAATAGGCAATTGAAATCAACGTGAACTACACCACCATTAGTTGAATCTAATAAAATATTTTCACCATGACGATCACCGAGACCCAGTATATAACCAACTATTGATATCACTGCAGTTGTTCTGGTAAATTCACTTCTAGCTATATACCTAACAAAACAAAAAAAGTTCAATTGAAATATCGAAAAAAGTTTTAATAAAATGGCCAACCATTCTCCAGGACTCGGATACTCCTTAAGATACCAATTTTTAAAAACAGGTGGATGATTTGGTAATGCTTTATTTACAAAAATTGATTTTTTTTTCTCTAAAGAATCTTTGATATCTAAAAAGAAAATAAGAATTATAATAACATAGTATTTTTATTAAAATAGTTTATAGATATTATGCTTACTGCAAAGATATCCTTGTAAAGTGCTTTTGGATACTTTAATTCCAATTGCTTCATAGCAATTCAAAATTACACTTCGCATTGTCACTACATTTTGAACCAATTCAATAAGACCACAATCAAGTATCATTGGTACCACACTCTATTAATTATAAACATAATTAAAATATTAAAATACAATTGTTAAACTATTTATAATTTATATGACAATTGGAAGTTGTAGAAATAAGTAAATAATTTTAAACTATTATAATAAAGTTTGTTGTTACACATATTACCATAATAAACATGAGTTTTTATTTATTAAATTTTTTTATTTGATGATTAATATTTAATTTAATTGACTATCAACTATTATGTAGATTATTATCCATATTTTCATAAGGGCTAATTTTTTATAATTTAATATTAAGTTAATATCAAGATACATTTAAAACTATGAAATTTATATCTGGAAACAAATTGCCTATATTTTCAAAATTGTAATACTGAAAATAAACTAAAATAAAAGTAATGATAAATAATTTTCTTTGTAAATTTTGGTGAGATAGAAACATCAAACATCAATTTGTGATATATGTATCTAAATTATGAAGTAAATGATAAATTTTATGATAGTAGATCCTATAGATAGTATAGAGTATAGAATAGAAAAAATAGAAAAATAATAAATGAGTACAATTAAACACAATTTGTACACATAAATGTTGAACATTAAAAACAAGTAAATACTAACATAAGTCCTAATGTAAAGATTTCGATCTCTTGCCTCTGGGTCTCTTTTTAAATACATATTAACAATATTATTAAATTCCATCAGTCTTGAATCAATTCTTATGTCATCCTTAAAATTTAAACAATAACAAATACAATATTAATATGAACACCTTAAACAGATATTCACTCAACAATTATTTACTTTTGGTTTACACATCATTGGATATTCAGTACCATCAGAACCCAAAATTATAATGCGCTTTGGTTTTTGAAGTGAACTATATATATAAACTTCGTCTTTGATTCCATGGATATACACAAGTTCTCTATAAATAACAATATTAAAATTAAAATAATTAGATATTCTAAAATGTAAAGTGTAAACATTAATATCATACTCAGGAAATGGATTATGTTTAGTATTACGGTTAGTATTAATACGTGGTAATACTAAAGTACGAAACTTCTGAGCAGGTACCATAATATTATCAAAATAACCATTTGTTAGCAAACGAGGTAGATTTTTTGCAATTTTCTGTAAAGGAAATTTGACTCCAACTGGAATATTTTGAGGACTTGTGTTACATAGTTCCGATAAATTTTCAAACAATTCCTTAAATTGGACTAATAAAGTTCTTATTTTATTTAATTTTGAATGGTTGAAAATTGCATTAAATTTATTCACTCTAACACTAAATGGTGACTGTAATAATTTTAAAAAAATACAATTTAAAATATACTGAAATTAATAAAAATTCAAAATGAAATATAAACCATTAATACTTTATGTAAAGTCATTAGCATCCATAGTGAATGATTAGGATAGTCAAGTATGCATTTAACAATTATATCAGTTAAAGTTGTAAAACATTCATTTAATGGATGGCATATTCTTGATGTTATTTGAGAAAAAGCTGTAAGGAACATAAACGTTGGCAATCGCAACACAAACACTTCTAAAAATATAATATAAAAGTAAAAACTGATTTAATAGAATTGATTATAATTTATTTAGATAAATATAACTTACCTATAAGTTTAGTCATTTTTATGAATGTTCTCTTCCGTTCCGTCAAATATAATGATGTTTTAATATTCTTTTTTTTTAAATCTCTATTAAAGTCACTCCCAAAATCTAACCAAACACTTAACATCTTAGGCATTGACTGGTATATATACTCACAACCATATTGTAATGACAAACCATAGCAATTCACTATGTTATTAATTAAGTTCCTAAAATATTTTTAGTTAGTTTAACTATCCCATTAATTTTGTTACATTTGTATATTATTAATGACACATAAACATAGAAATTAAGTACTTACAATCCTTTAGTGTAATATAATGAAGGAGCCATAGTATTAAGAATACGATCTTGATAATGAGCAAACCTCACTAGACTTTTTTCCCACATTCCAAACATTTCATATGCATTTTCGATATTTAACAAATTAGACTCCAAGTCAACATTAACTGTTTTGTCATTATACTTGGATAATAATAATAAAGCCTGAATAAAATGATTATTTAGTAAAACTGTTGCCACATTATGGTAAAATATATATTATGAAGTGGTGTATTATATTATATTATACATACAGAAGCACATGTTTTTCGTTCTTCTATTTTTTCATCACATGGTAAAGTCTTAATAATATTCAAATTTGGGAAAAGCATATTAATCCCTTTTTTTAATGTTGCAATTGCTTGACCTTGGTCAGATTTCTTCCATAACAATTTAGCTTTTTCAATAAATAATTCTGTAGGTTTATACTTCTCCGCTGCAAGTATATTTGAGTATGCTTGTTGAAAATTCAATGATCTAAATATAATTAAATAATAATTTGAATCACTTTGTTAATAATTAAGTTAATTCTTAATTATTGTTAGCTGCTCAATTTTTATTTAAACATACTTTCTTGCAACTTTAATACTTTTCAGCCAGCTTATACCAATTTGATGATTAATAATAGGTTTTAATTCATCAGTAACTAAATGTTGGGCAGCAGTCAGAACAACTCGTCGCATACATAAAACTTGCTGTAAGACACATGCTTGAGGTTGTAAACATTGTAATCGTTCATCCATTTCACTAGTAATCAACTCTTTTAATTGAACATTGGCGAAAGTGTCTCCATCAACAATTTTTAGTATAATATTGAATATTTGTTCCATCTCATTTAATATATGTAATCTATCATCAACAATCACCATTTTAAATAAAAATAACCTAATATTTTTAAATTAGTTATTAAATATAAAATATATACTAATATATGCTATAAAAACATACTTGACGATATATGGGTATGCCTCTTTGTAACCAGCAGATCCAACCATTGACATATATAGAGATTCCATGACAAAATTTGTAATTGAAGAAATTTCCTTACGTACGCTATTCTTATCTTTATGTAAAAAACATACTAATGCTTGGCCAATACAAACACCCCAACTTTCACTAGCATTTAATGGTTTTTCAGTTAGAAATTCCTTTAATTGATCAAACATCATAAGACTCCATGTTGCCTCGGCTTTCTCACCAAATAATGAGTTTTTACAATCTGATCTAAATTTGATTTTCAACCATTTAAAATATTACAATATTGAAAAATTAACACATTACATACTTGACATTTGTTAAACCTTCAGCAATTTTTAATGCTGTGAATGGTTGATCAATGCTTAGATAGCACTTAACCATACCTTTATGAAATTCTAAACTAGGATCTGAATAAATTTGTGCTAATTTTTCATAGCAAGCTGCTGCATCCTAAAACAAATTAAGACATATATACAAATTGAATTAATCTGAGAGTAAAATTTTAAAAAGAGTTGAATATATAACTTTTTTTAATGTTGAAAACAATATTAATTATAAGGGTACAATTAACTCTATAATTATGCTATAATTATTATAGAATATTATATACACAATACGTCAATAATTCTGGAAATTCACACCATTGCAATATATTATGGAATAATGTTAATTAGAATTACAATATTCAATATAAATTTCTAACTAATAATTTTTAATTTTGTTAGCTGAGTAATATTAACAATTAATATTTGTTCCAAAAATTGCTGATAAATAGAATTTAAAATACTTTTAATTACTTGTAATTGTCCATTAACTTCATGTAACAGTATCATTTCTTGAGGTGATGGATCATTATTATGAACAGCAATAATACCTTTGATACTATCAGCATCATTTAATTTGGAATAAATTTGCTAAAAACAATTAACTAATATTAGTTACTTTTTACATCAATAAATTAATATATTAATTAAAATTTAGTCATACAGAAAGAGTTGGTAAATGATCTTGAAGTTTTTCTTTATTACTGTGAATATAATCTTCAAGATACATAAGCGCTCGGGCATACTCGTCATACTCTAATGATTTTTCAGCCAATTTTAATTTACAAAATCTTGTTAAAAACGCTATAGAAATAATAAATTAATAATACATTTTAATTTTTATTTAATTTTTAAGTTTCTTACTCATAACTGGTTTACAGATATCATTGTTTTTGGATGCGTTTTGTTCTCGGGTCCACTTAAATAAAAAGTCAAATAATGTAAATGCTGTTTTAACATACATTACACGAGTAGTAACTTGATTTTGTTGTTCCAAAGAATCAGTGGTCTCATATTCTAAAGCAATCTGTCTACCAGCCATAATATCTCTAGTATCTGGGATATTTGTATTATTAGTTGTTATATCACCTGAATCATTGCTTACAACAGCTAGAAGTTCCTCATATATTAAATTACAGTCTACAGAATTTGCACTTAATATTGCATAAACTATAAAAAAAATATATATAATATAAAAACCAAAAGGTACATATACAGAATAATCATAATATTAAAACTTACGTAAAATATAAGGTAAAAACAAAAGCATTGCTTCATTATCTGACCGAATACTTGACTTACAATATATAAAAGTACGTTTAGCATCTTCATCATTAATTAAGGGAACAAGGCGGTTGGCCCAATTATAAGCCCACAAATTTAATGTACCACTTTTTACAGAGCTAATAAACAAATATTTATTTAGAATTTCATCAACTTAAGAAAAAACAAAAAAATAAAAAAATACCCAAATATTGGATGTGGCATTCCTGTTTGAAATTGTTCTGTCTCTAAAGTGTATCGCGATGAAGACAGTGGATCTATAATTTCATGTAATGCATTTGGGATAGCTAACCAGATTTCTGAGTCTTTTTTCACATTATAAACTTGTAAAATTTGCTATAAAAAAATAAAACAAAATAAATGAATAAAATATAAAAATATTAAGTTATACCTGTATTGCGACTGCAAATGAATCCATGTAACGAGAATTTCTAGCAGACTGTAAACCTTGACCTAATATGGTTAATGCACATATAGCAAAATCATTGCTTTTTATATCTAGAGGAAATTCTTTTTTTCGTCCTGGAACAATTATTAAATAAAAGTTAATTTTATAACGAAATTATTTATAAACCTAATTGATAAAAAAAGTGCTTCTCATACAAATTATATTTAAACCAGAAAATATTTATTTATCAAACAAAAACAACTGTTTGTGGTAGACAGGTACATATTTATTAATATAAACATAAAATAATAAGCGTTTTTTTTTTTTTTTTTATTGAGAAGTATAATGGATTAATATTACCTTCTTTAATGACATTATTTGGCAAATAACTTGGATCTAATGCTCCAATTTTCCCCAAGCACTCACTGCTAGCAAGTCTAACTCTTTTATCTTGATGTCTTAAGTTTTCAGTTAAAACTTCTAATAACTGTGTAAACCAAATTTATACTATAATTAATAATTAATTGATAGATAAATTAAAATTTGTATAATATATGTTTATATCATGTTTCATTTACCTTGATAATTATAGAATTGACATTATCACTAGATAGTATTAATTTAGTTACTTCAGATTGTTGAGCTGAAAGTTCTGAATGTAGTCGTTTTAATCCATGTAGTTTAACTTCCAATGTTTTATGAGCTACAATATCCAATAACCATACTAATAACTTATTCAGTGGTTGTTTACTAAAAATAAAATGTATTTATTCTTAGTTATATTAGAAAACCAAACCAAACTAAAAACATACAATACATTTTTAGTATATTGCTGAACTATATTAAATACTATAGGATTGGCTGGATGTGGATCCAAGAAATATAATTCAGCAATATAATTCTTAAGATGTTGTTGGTTCTCTTTAACCATAAAATAAAACATATTGGCTACTTTGTTAGGATAAATATCTATTAATGGCATAAGAGACACAAATATAGTGCTCAACATTGGTCCTAATGCTTCCATGTGAACACTGAAAATAATAAATAATTATGTTTTCGATAATATAAAAATGTATATACTAACATACCAATGAATAAATGAATCCCAAGCTTTTAATCCTAGATACACAAAGGAACTGTTTTTTAAAGATATAGCTGTTTGTAACATAGCTAATATCTTAAACCTTGCTGGTGTAACAAAACTACTACCCATTAATTTAAAAATATCACTCAATGATAATAAAATGTTTTCTTTAATAGAATCAGGTGAATTCTTCACTAATCTTGATTCTAAAATCATTAAAAGTCCTAAGAATCTTGGAGAAAGAAAATCTGCCTGGAAATTAAAATAAATAATATATTACAGAAATTATATGTTAGCTAAGTTCTTATGAGTTGGCAACGAAACAAAACCTTAATTTATGAATATAATATCTAATTGACAACTAATTAGTTATTAAAATTATTTTTAATTTATGCATAATTAAAGAGTAAGAATAAAGTGAGCATACCTAAAAAACCTCTTTATGTATATATATATATATATATATATATTTTATAGTTCTATAGATTAATCTTTATACTTAAAATGCAAGTGCTTAGTTAAATAAGATTAAACATTATTTGTGTAATAAAAAAATATTAAACAAAGTTATGCAAGTCATTTTCACAAAAAAAAATCCACTCAGGAAATGAACAAATATTATTGATAATCACATAAAATATTATGAAGTATGAAGAATATGTGAAATGTTCTTTAATATTCAAAATATGCTTTAATATACATAAAACATTTTTTTCTACAAATTCTGTGATCGAAAATTCATCCACATATTTTATCCTATTTTAGCAACGTAAAATTAATAAATATAAATAAAAACCTAATTATTTACTTTCTAAGTATAATTTATAATTTATATAAATTACAATGTATTTAATTTTAACATATATGGATATGTTTGAATTTAATAAATAAATTTATTCAAAAAATGTACTTACAAAATTAACAATAGAAGTTTGATTTTGTACTTTAAATAAAACATCATATGTTTGTATTTTCTTTATAGCTTCTGTAGCTTGATCATGTTTTGAATGAAAGTAAGTAAGTATCTCTGCTATGATTGGCTAAATCGTGTTTAAATAATTAAATACAATAAAAACTTTATATATTCAAAATAATTTTCATACTGTAAAAGAAAGTCTGACCAAATGCACTAATGGAGTGTTAGTTATTTCTTCTAAAATTTTACATCCCTGTTTGCAATTTTCCTTGTCTTCAGAAAGTAATAAATGGGAAAAACAGTACTAGTAATAAAATAAAACATTAGTACATCAGAATAAAATTTTAAAGATGTATTTCTTACTTTAAATGATTCTTTAAGTAAAGTACTTTCATTTTTTTGTGTTAATGATGCAATTTCAGTTAATATTTTTCTTGTATTTGGGTTTTTAATACACCAAGGAAATATATATTTGACCATTTGTTTGATTGCATATATATCTCTATGTGTAAAACCTAATTTATTGCATGTTTTTTTTACATCAATATTTGGGTAATACATATTATAACACGCAACTAAATTATTAGCAATATATTGCATAAATTCAGTTTCATATCGATCAAATATTACTAAAAATTTTGTTTTATGAGCAGCAGCTATTTCAGTCATATAAAATTTTGCAATGCTTCCATATAAAGAGTTTGGATGTATCAGAAATAAAAACATAAATTCCATAGATGGAAGTATTGTCAATTCTATTGGAACACTGTAAATAATATAACAAATACAATAAATGTTTTATAATTTTTATAATTTGAAAACATTAACCTAATATTAAAAAATTAGCCATGTTTTAATCATTATATCATAAGTAACCATTTGTATAAGGTATCTAAAACATATATATTATTAATGTAATGCTAACATAGAATATATCTTTTGTTATTTTAGTAGTAATTTGATATGTTACCTAAACTTTTAGTGGTATATGCAATTTAAATTTTTTGATGTAGGTACAATATAAAGTATAGACCAATGGTTCCCAATTAGCTATATATATATATATATATATATATTATAGGGCGGTCCTTAATTTTTAATTTTCGAATTTTTCATGTCTCATTCCCAAATTTTGTTCGATACTATAAAAAAGTAATTTGGGTTAAATTTAGTCATGATAACTCACCCTTTTTACAACCTCAAGGAGGTTGAAAAATGCCAAATAGGGTAAATTTTCAGTTTTTTTATTTAATTAAAAAATTGTAGTATTTAACATGAACATGTATAAAGCCTTAATTTTCAATCTTAAAGTTCTTTATAAAAAATAAATTTACAAAATCTCTCCTAAATCTATTATTTTCTAAAAAAAACAAAATATAATAAAATACCAAATATTTAATGTTTTTAGCAAAATTAATTTTGACTGTCATTTTATTATATTTTACAAATGGTTAAAAATATGATTAAATATTTTATATAAAAATTGTATAAATTATATACATATATTATCTAATTTACTAAATACACATTTTTGTAGAAAATGTAAATTTCTATATATTTTATACTATGTAATAATGTAGTATTAATTTATATTAAGTACTTTATAAAATATATATGAAAAACAAATAAATAACCCTTTAATCAAACTTTCAACACTCTTGAGGCAAAACTTCACACATAATATTTTTATACATAAACCAATAAATTCTGAGGATGAGACAATAATAATTATGAAGAAACAAATTTACCTATATAAATAAGTACTACCCTAATATATATATATATAGTACAGTGTACTTTTTTAAACAAGTATGGTATTAAAAATCACGGAACAAAACCTGTATTAAATCAGTATTTAAAAGAAAACGGTAGGGATCAATTAACCAAAATAACCAATTTGAAGATTTCCTTTAGGATATAAAAGTTGTTTATATTAAGTAATAGCAATAATATTATTGACAAAATATGTTAAATTTAAATTTCTCGCTGAATATAAAAAAAAGATAAGAATTAACATACTAATTATAAAAAAATATATATAAGTAATATTATGTCGTTAGGAAGCATATGATACTACTTTTTTTCAAAGAATATACAAAGTTCATATTTTGATGTTAGATCAAAGTTTGAAAAACTTACCATCCAACATTGAAAATAGTATCCAAACAAGTATATTGTAGCTCATTATTTCCAAATTTAAGACTTGTATTTACCGCTGAACAAAGAATATTCAACATTTGAGAAAAATATGTGTCAACTACTTGAATATTTCCAATTGAATCTTTTTCAAAAATTATAGAGTTTAAAATTTTTGAACAATGAATACGTACTTCTTCATCTTTATCATTAATTAACATCAATATTTGATTTCTGAAAGAACTATCTGGATAAAAGTGATTTGTTATTAATGGTATATTCTTAATGATTTCACATCTGATAATTGTATTTGAATTGTTCACAAATGATAAAAGTAAAATTTTCCAAAATTCATTTAAAATTTTAATATATGTATCATCCATTAAGTTTATTTGTGTATTTTGCTTATCTTTAATTAGATCACAATCAACACAAAATAATTCTTCTTGGTTAGTAATTGTATTATTTTGGTGAATAGTTTTCCCATACATAGTACACATGAGGATTCTGAAGTTTTTTACAAATAAAATATTTTTGATTTCATCAAAATGTTCTATTGTTTCAAATAAAATAGAAATATTTGGATTTGTTTTCTTATAATACAAAAAAGCCAAATTTTGAATTGCTATTTCACATAAATTTACATTGTTAAGTGATGCAATAATGATTTTTTCTCGCCAATCATAACAAATACTACTGTTAATATGACTAATATAAATAAGACATTTTTGCAAGATTTGTTTATCGCCTATAAATAAATAATTTATTAAAATTTCATTTCTAGAACTATTTTATTTCTATTAAACAAAATTACTCACCAAATAAAATAGGATATTTTGTCACAATAACATTTAAATATTTATATAATGGCAACATTTTAAACGCACTATCAGAAATTCCCATCCATGGTAGTGAAAGCACAGCTATTAATGTTTGAGCATCATTGGTTGAAAGGGTAGAAAATTCTTTTATGCAAACTAGACTAGCACATGTAGATAATAATAATTCCATAGCAGAATAATCAACATGATTTAATACAAACACTATAATTTTATTTAACAATTTATTCATATTAATGTCTGGAAAAAGTTGATAATTTTCATTTATTAAGGTGATGTCTAAATGATGAGCAAGGCGTGCAATAGTATTCATTATATGAAATTTCTCTAAAGTAAAATTTTTAATAGGAGATTCTATTATTTTATTAAAGATTTTCCAAAGTTGAAACCAAATTGAACTCAATTTTGTCATGTTAATTATATTGTTTCTAGAATCATAGAACAAAAAATAAAATATATAAGAATATACTTAAAATACAAAAAACAAATATTATATGTATAAAATAAAGCTAACCTTTTACTGTCAAAATAAAAGTTTTCATCATCTAGCTCTTCATCATTGATTTCATTAGTAGATTTTAATTCTTTTAAAATAAAAAACTCCAATAATATATTTGTTCCCTAAATATAAAATAAATGTAAACAAATAACACAATAATTAAATTAATAATAGTAAAGTATTAACATACTTTTAATCTATTATAATATATTTTAATAAACGATATATTAGAAGAAATAACTTCATAAAATATGTATTAAAACAAAATAATAGGGACATAATTTTTTTCTTTAATTGATTTAAAACTATTAAAAAAAACTGATTATAAATATAAATTTTGAAATGTAATTATTTGGATAATACTTACCGATGAAGTTAATAAATTCATCAATCGACTTATTGGTAATCTTTCCATTATTATATTTGGATTAACTATTTTATCATCAATTAAGGCTTTAATCAAGTTACATATTGCTTCAGAAAATGTATTTGTGACTAAACAGAAAATATAATTATGATTTTCTTATAAGCTATATTATCTATCTATATAATATATAATGTCTACATGAAAACCTAATTCTAGTGGAGTAACAATAGATTTTAATTTCTATTAAAAAGGTCTAAAAGAGTTTCATAAAGCTAAAATTAAATCTACATATATCCTACAATGAAGGTCAGATTTTTAACCATTTAACTAGGTAACTTTACCTAAATAGGTATACCTTACCTAACCTTAGCAATTATCATTCATCTAACTTTTCATGATTATACTATATTAATGTTATTTTAGATTAAATGTTCTCAAAATAAAAATAATTATTGAAACAGAAATAAAAGATTTCTTTTAATTTATATAATTTCATTAATATTATTATACATTTTTTTATTCAATTTATTTAATTATTTGCTAATTATAATTATCAAATATTCTAAAATATACTATAATGTAATATCATTCAAAATGTGATTTTAATAAAAATTCATATAAGTTATACAAGTATTTATATTTTGTATTTAAAATAAATGTTATTTAATGTATGATAGAAATGTAAAATGTTTAATATTAATATTATTATTATAAATAATATGATCAATCCATCTGGAACACTAAACATACTTCATACACTTAAATAACAAAATTATTATCTTTTTATATACTTATAAAACAAAACCTTAAAGCATCTGAAGGGAATTTAATATTTATTAACACATTGAACGCCAATGTTAACCCACATGCACCAACAGGTTTGTAATATGACTAATAATGAAATATTAAAACATGAATTGCCTACTTATTAACACATTGAGAGTATTGTATCATTATTGGATTTGTTTTATCTTGCTTTTTAAAAAAATTTAAATAATTAATTAAAATATTTTAAAAAGTATTGTGTTTTATATATTTATATATGTACTGTTTATTATTATTATTATTAAGTATAAACTATTGCTTTTTTAACTTGTTTATTTAAAATTACATCAGTGTATGAAATATAAATTATTGAAAACAAGTACCTGTGTGCAGTGTAAAACCATGGTTGACATAAAGTTAAAATGGTCAGCTACTAGCGCATGACTGCTAATTCAGGCATCGTCAAAAGTTTTAAATATATTAGTCGTATTTTAAGTGTATAGTAAGTTATTATTCAATTAGAAATTGAGTTAGTTAATTCTTTTAGTCAAGAATTTATAGCTTTATTTGTTATTAAGGGCCAAATTTTATAATTTATATATATGATTGTTATATTTGATAATAGTCCTATTTAATATTTTATTTTATGTTTCAATAAGCTATAAATTAAGTCAATTTGTTTTGAAAAATATCTTATATAACTTCATTATAAAAAAATTGATTAAATAGAATTTAAATATAGATTATTTGATAGCATCAAATGACCTTGTTCTGGGCCTACAAATTGGCAAATTAATGCTGGCTACCTCTATAAGAACATTTTATATTTATTGTTAATAAATTTAAAAAATAACTTAAAATAGTGTTATATTAAATAATATAAAAATCAGATTTTTAGATTTCTAAAGTTATCCTTTTGCAAGTAAAAAAGGAAGGTTCAAATCTGTCCAATGGAAATATCAGAAAATAACTGTATAATTTAGTATTTTTATAAATAAAATTTATCTATTTCAGTTTTTTTTAAAAAATTTAATATTCAAAATTACAAAACATTAAAATACCTTTAATATAATCAGAAAATAGTAATTTTGAAGCTAAATCTATTAGTGCCATATTTATAGCTACAACATGAATTGATCCTGCTTTGTGTAAAGTATTGAGTATATTACTTAAAATAATTTGAATCTCATTCGATTGTTCTGTAGTATTATAATGCAAGCATACCTTTTCAATAGTATCAAATAACATAATATAAATATTTTCCAGTATCTAAAACAATATGTCAATTTATAGTTTATTTATAATTAGCATTTCATCAATTATATTACAATGTTTCTTACATCAGAATATAGTGTATGTGATGTTGATACAAGCATATGCAAAATTAGATGAAGCCCAGCTTGTGTGACTGTAATTACATGTGAATTATGTATAGCTAATGTGACTGACTGCCAAAATTTGATAGCAGTATTTTTCTTTATATAATTTATTGAAAATATTTTACTAGAAAATAACTGAAAAATGTTGGACAGCAAATAAACATAACTATTATGATCATTAACAGAAATGTTAATGGAAGTAAAATCCAATCCAGACAACTGAGTACGGAAATTTTTTTCAGGATTACACCATGTGATAATAATTGGCCATGAATCATTAACTATATTTTCTGCCATTTCTAAATAAATAAGACACAATGTAGATATATATCTTTTAAATATAATGAACTTCATTGATTACTTGTTATAAATTTAGAATAATCATTAATAGCACAATCATATATATATGTATTTTGGCAAGAAAGTACTTCCAATAGACATGTTTGGCTATGTATTGAATTACTATGTAATGGAGAAAATCCATTATGACTAAGAATCTTTACTAGTTGACCAATTATCCAGATAGTAAATTCTAAAAAGGATAAAAAATCAAAGAAATTAAATTTAATATTTTGGTAAGGTCATAAATTAGGATTTATGATTCAACTATCTTTTGAAATTTAATTTTAGAAATAATGTTTTCCTATATATATGTATAATAAATATTACCTAAATAAATATGCGCTTGTTGGGAATTAGAAAAGAATATTTTTAGGCAAGTTTTATAATTTATTTGAAAAACAACATAAAATATGAATCATTAAACTAATAAAATAGTAAACTATAATACAAATATATTATATATGTACTACATATATTTACTATATGTAAACAGAATTTTTGATATAGGGATTGTTGTTTTAATTTAAAACAAAGGTGAATAAACAAAGAAACCATTAATACTTTTAAACAAAAAGTATTTTTAAATGATTATTTAGGTAATAAACATGAAAAAATTTAATTTAAATTTTGAAAAATTAAAATTTATATAATCTGTTTTGTTAATACAAATATTGAAATAAATACATTTTAGTGGATACAATCTTCTATTTACTTCACAGTTTAATGAAATTATTTCAAAACTGCAATCAAAAAATATCAGCTGCATTACATTAAGAACACAATCATATTAAAGACTTAGCTTAATGAAAAAAAAATATTCTCGATAGGAAGGTAGAGAATAAAATAAAATGAAAATAAAGTCTAACTGCATAGTTGTTACTTCTAAATATGTTGAAATGTTGAATTGAATAATCTTAGAAAAAAAATATCACTACTCAATAATAAATAGGGTCGGAAAGAATATGAAAAACAAAGTTGAGAATTATCAACATAGTTCAGCTACAGTTGTCGATAATCACTATCAGTATACATTTTTAATATAGTTTAATTGTGAAATAAACAGGAGCAGCATGTAATCACAAAAATTTTAAAATTGTTATCTCAAAAATGGAATACAGCCACATTTTCTGATTAGTTTTGTAATAAGTAAAATTAAATTACATTAATGAAGAATAAGTTAAATTTTAAAATATAATTTTAATGTCTATTCTGTGATTTGAAAACAAGTAATGTAAGAATTAACAAAAAATGTTTTATATAATGTTTAATTATAAACAAACCTTTATAGTAATCAATGCTATATGTATTACTTTTGATGGTAAGAAATGGACTGAAGACACCCTCTTGTT
This sequence comes from Schlechtendalia chinensis, assembly GCA_019022885.1. Classification (NCBI taxonomy): domain Eukaryota; kingdom Metazoa; phylum Arthropoda; class Insecta; order Hemiptera; family Aphididae; genus Schlechtendalia; species Schlechtendalia chinensis. The sequence goes on from CM032339.1 coordinate 38,832,366, forward strand.
CACCCATTTTACTTAAAACTTCACGCATAATTTTAGCATGTTCATCTAATGAATCTGCTTCTTCGTCCATTATAAATGTAAACATGCTTTTAAATTTCCTCCAAAGATCAAAAGGAAACTTCTGATCAACAACAGGATCTACTTCCATTTTTTCCATAGCTAATTCTAAAAAAAAAATTAGAAAAATGATTTTGTACGTCAGAAGTAATTTATTTATCAAAATCAATTATAAAATATACGTACATAACCAATTTTCAATTGGATGGGTTTCAATCACGATAGTTTATTCCACAGTGTAAAGAATATCAATATACATATATATCATTATCTATTAAACATTTTAGGCTGGAATTTATGCTAAAAACTTGATATTTTTTTTTCTCTCATAAGTTAATACTTTGTTGCTCAAAGTTATTCAAATGTGATGTAAGTTAAAACTATAAAGTATACAATAAGTATCAGAAAAAATAAATAAATACGTAACATAAACTACCGAACTATTAATTATTTATTTTATATACAACAAAAAACTAAAATTATAGTTCCTACAAATAAACACGCTTTTAGTGACTTTAGTTTATAAAATGATAAGCCGATAAAAGAAACAAAATTTATATTTTGTGAAACTACACATGGTATCAAATCCCGCCAAAAATATAGATCTGATAAGAATAGTTTGTATGGATTTCTCCATGAAAACGTCTGAAATACCGACCGAAGCCATTCATATTTAAAACAATTGGCGGCGATTCAATTAGTAGATGTGTTCAAGAAAGCGCAAGTTCAACTTTAAAGCGCATAATATACATAATGTACGTTAAACATTTTGAACGAGTAAACGTCGTGTAAAACCATTACAAAAAATGATTGTCATAAGTCGTTGTCTAATCAAGTTCAATAATCGTTTTGTGTCAACTTACGTTTGAAATAAATGTGTCAACTTACATTTCATGACATTACAAGTTCGCCAATGACTTACACCGGTAAACTTCTGTCGAGACTATATGCCGCCTAATCATCGCTATGGTCCGCTTACCGTGAGTTCACGATTTATACGACGAGGGAAAATTATTGTGATTGACGAGTGTTTATTTTTACAAAATGTAAAATACGTAATGACGGACGCGTCTTCCTTCAACAGTGGCTTTTTGACGGTATGTGTAGGGAAACCTAGGGATTGTTTTTCGTAGAGCTCAAACTTTGATGTCAGAAATAAAAAAGAAACATATATAAAAAAATAACTACAACAAAGCATTCCGATTGATGGCGTGCGTATTGTTCTCATTAAACGAGGAAAGCCATGAACCACAACACGACAGTCGTATATAGTTTGTATAATCCCGTCGAATCAGAAATCTGATGATCGTACACCAACGTATTGAACGACCGAAACGGGGATCTATGAAACGGCGTGACGAAAAAACATCGTGATACGCGGATTCGCCGTCATATATTAAGCTTCACATACCTAACCCCGTGTCACTGGGTTATGACTTCGGTTTTGGTCGTACCATTGGACCTATCTAACGTCCCAGTAAAATGTAAACAGAAATATTTTTATTTAAAAAGATTCAACTCCGCAGTCGACACGGTTGTTATTGTATAAAATTCATATGTGATCGAATTTTTCCCGAGAACCGGCCGCACGTGCAGTTGATAATAATTACAATTATTAAATCATTATAATTGTATAATATACGACAATAGGCAAAAGCAAACCAAATGGGTCATTCAACATTCAATTCTTAATAAATGTCCCGGTCGGTAATTATTCTTTTGTGGAAACCCTACATCATATGGCGGAATTCGTGTTTGGTCAGATGACGGATTAACTGATAACCACCATTCGTGACCACTGCATATCGTGTCAAAATATTATCATCTAGAATTAAATTATTAGACAAATATTTTATTTGTAAATATTATATAATATATATATATTTGTATAATAATATTTGTATAATATATATATTTATACATTTTTATTCAATTAAAAATGTTGAATTATTTAATAAAATATATAATGAATAATAATGAAGTAATACGTATTATGTTTTATATGACAGTCAACGGTTGTGGTGGTCGCGTATCAGGAAAGTATCCTTATGCATTTTTACCTATATGCAATAATATTATCACTCGTAATTTGAAAATTTTTAATTTTTAGCACAATTTGTACTGATATTAGAGAGCCCTAGGTCATTTTCTGCATCTTCTATATATGTGATATATAACATATAATGTTATATATCACATTTATAATTATAAAATAACAGATAGTTTCGGATAAAAAAAAATTCTAAAAAAGAAAAATGAAAATTCTCATTTAGAAGTATTACTAAACACTTGTGCATTTCAACAAAATAGTCAATTAAAAGGATGTTGCATCAATTTTCACAAAACATATAAATACAAGAAAAAGAACTGGCACAGATATGTGTGTATAGACTGTTGTTAAGAATTCTTGGTTTTCTTTTTAAATACTAAGGAAGCATATTATTGAACGTCGTCGTCGAATAAGAAAATATGTTAATAACGTTATCCCAAAAATATACCTGTCATCACTCAAGGACACATTTAGAATCACTCTGGAACAAGATAATAGAGCTCACCAAACACTATGGGACGGAGAAATAAATAATAAATTATACCAAATTAAACCTGTCTTATCACATAATTATATTCCTCTTACCTGCTCAAGACGAGATCAGTCAATATGGACAAGATTGAGAATTGGTCACACAAACATCACACACGTACACCTTATGAAGAAAGGACCCAGACCCATATGCGAATACTGCAAGATCTCAAAACTTTTAATAAAACATCTTCTACTCAAATGTCCAAATTTAATTGAAGAACAAGTGTTATCAAACAAATAACGGAAAAGAATCATGAATTTAATAAAGATGTGTGCCTGTTATTTATAGATTTTAAACAAGCCTAAATTATGACTCGATAATAAGAAGTACACTATGGAACGTCCAACTAGGAATACCGGCTAAACTCGTTAGGATGGTGAAAGCATTTACGTAAAACTCAAGGTGCAAAGTTTAGTTCAACTCGGTAATATCAGAGGAGTTTACAGTAATTACAGAGGTAAGACAGGGTGATGCTCTATCTCCGGTCTTATTTAACATTGCGTTAGAATCGGTAGTTAGAGAAGTACTGCAAAGCGAGTCACAGGGTTTGAATATATGACAAGGAAAACAGATAGTATTGGCCGCGTACACAGATGACATAGTTGTAATAGCAGAGGTAGAAAGTAATCTCAAGAGAACAGCCGAAATTTTAATTGATGCAGCGAAAAAGCTTGGACTTATCATTTATGAAAACAAAACCAAATGTATGATTGTATCTAGGAGAGAACATCCACAAAACGCAATAACAGTAAAAGACTTGTCATTTGAAAGAGTGTGGAATTTTAAGTATTTAGGAGTAGATATAAACTCGAAGGCAGATAGTCACGAAGAAATATATATATAAGAATCACAACTGGAAGCAGGTGCTATTTTTGATTAGTCCAATTATTTAAGTCTAAAAAGTAATCAAGGAGAACAAAAATAGATACTCGGAATTAAGAATTGTTTTTCGCCAGAACACTCACTAACAATTCCTCCGGCCGAACGAATTTAACCGTTTCAGCAGTCCGGATAAAACGACACACCCTGCTCGATTGGATAGGTCACAACTAGTGGCAGCGGAACTAATCCAGGTTCACAACACTTATGCTATATTATTTTATTAAAAATCAAAATGTTACATCTCGCAAAATTGTACAAAATCAGTAGACAATGAAATTAGTCAATATTTAAGGACTTTAACAACAAATAACTTGGATTGTTATCAATCATTTCTTATACTTTAATAAGCTTTTATAGTTACAATAAAAAATTGTTTATTAATTTTTATTTCTGTTGATAGGTATTTATTAAATACAATACACCTCTCCGTTGAAAGGATATTTAGTGTAGGGGTGCTACATTAACAAAAAAAGAGAACATCAATAACCAACAAGCATTTTGAACAAATTATGTTTTTGAAATGTAATAATCAATTTTTTTTTATTAAAATAAGTTTTGTGCTACATACACATTAAATTTCAATAATTAAATTGATTGACATATGATATAACAATAAACATTAAACAAATACTAATCATGTTAAGTAATAATCATTTGGTCATATAATCGTTAATAATACATTTAAAAAACATAATTTATTCAAAATATGTCTTTAAATATTATATATATATATATATATTAATAAAATTATGAATAAATTATACATATTTATTTTAAGTATTTGAAAATTATTTCAAATACTTTTTTAATGTATTTGAGTATTTACTCAAATACATTAGATAAATAATTATTTGAGTATTACTCCAAATACTTTTTTCAACAATATTTTTTTATTTACTCAAATACTTTTAGAAAGTATTCTTTACAGCTCTGCCATTAGTTATATATATGAAATTTAGAAAAATGTTATGAACCTCTTGTTAGAGATAGTTTGTGTATGTATATTATATATGATGTATCTAAATTATTCGATTGTCTTTGTATAATATTCTATAAACTTTTAAATCAATGTGTTTTTCATCATAAGGTGTTAACCTACTAAAAACCAGGACTCTCCAAGTGGTAATGACCAATATGAGGTAAGGGAACATTAAGAGAAGTTAAAACAATTCATATTTGTAATTTTTTAATGGTTTTATTTATAATAAATGTATAAAACGCCAATGGTGTACAAAAATATTTACAAACATAATTTTAATTGAACAATTTAAAATAATTTCTTCCTCTTAGTGGTTTTCTTTGACAATGTTTTTTGTCGCTGATCTGTTAACGACCTTGAACGAAATGTCACACACTGAAAAAATAATAATGTATCATTACTAACTAAACAATGAATTATTTACATTTAAAACTTGCATAAATATCATAACTACTGAATATGTGAAGTTCAAAAGTTACAAATAAATACAAATTATAGGATAAATTAATATAAACAAAATACATTTATGAATAAATATTATTTATAACCAAGTTTAAAAAGTAATTTAAATATTAATTTAAAAAGTAACTAATTTTGTTATATACATTTAATTATATGACTTAAAAATTATTTCAAATTATCTTCGTTCAATAACTATATGGATATTTATTTTTTTTTTTAAATACATACTTATTATGTACAAGTACATGCAACTTAAAATTATAAACCATTTTCATATTTTACTTTATCATCCAAAAATGTCATGAGTTTCTGCATACTAATGCTAACATTATATTGTTTTAAATATTCTTTCAACTCTTCAATCCAAATAGGTTCATAACACAAAATTTTTTTATGAAGATCTTCTTTGGCCATAAGTAATTGTTTGAAACCCATCTCCACTGAAACTAAAATTTCAAATATAATGTAAATACTAAAAGTTTAACATGTTATATATAAGATGTAAAACAATTTAATATAAAATAAAATTATTCCGAGTAAAATAAGCATTTCTGTTTAATATATGAAATACATAAAAAAATTTATTACTAAAATGGTAAATATCGAACTATACTTCATTGAACTGATCAAGTTAATCGTCAAAATTTGATGCTGAATTTATTTACAACCCATAAATATGTTTTTTATTTAATTATCATTATCATTATACTAAATTGGGATTTTTAACATTTATTTTAATTACATTGTTAAACAATTTAATAAATAGTCAATATGTACTTCATATCAAATTATTTTTATGTATATTTTACAAAATATTATATTGAAATTTTATGACTGAATGCAATCTTAATTTGTGATGAGGTATGTCAGGAAAGGTTTTGTTCATCCAAAAATATCAAAGTATTAATTATTTTAAATCCAATAACTGAAAAATATTTTACTTAAATAATTTTTATTTTGTAGAACAGAGGTATTCAAATATTTTTAACCTACGTCTCTTTCCTTCATCTCTTTACATTTTGGCAGCTACCAAATTAATAATGACAAAATAAAAAATAAATAAATGATGACGTTTATAAGTAATCATATCATTATATGGCTTATCATAACTTACTCTTATTTGATGAATTAGTTTGACTACAAGTTTCTAATTCATCATAACTTCCACTTTCATAATCAGGAATTCCATGTTCTGAACTATATTATAAATGATATTATTAAATTATTTAATGATATATGGATGATATTTTTATGCAGTATTATTTATTGTAGTTTAATTACTTACCCATCTGTAGAATCAGAAAACTGTTCCAACTCAGCTACAGCTTCTTCGGAAGTAGACAAAGGATGAAGAACATCATAAATATGTCTTAATATTAATTTTCCTTTACGTCTTCCAAGATCTTTAAGACCATAACGATCAAATTCTTTCTGAAATTACAAAAAATGTATTATAAAAATAGGTTTTTAATAATATAACTGTTACATAATATATGTATCAAAATATATAACCAATAACCATAATTAATAACAAAAATAATTCATAAACAAATGTATATATTATACATTTCTTTTAATATAATATTTAGTTTTACATAAAATAATAATAAAATTAATTAATTATAATTTTATATATATTAATATATAATTAAATTTAGTAATTTATCATTGCTTTCAAATTAAAAAAATTAAATAATAATAATACACGAGTTAAAAATAAGTTAATTGAAATGAGTGTCCAATACTTAGGGTTCTTATTTTTTGTATATTGTCTATTATTATGTAATAGGAAAATTAATTAATAGAAAATTAAACTTTTACATTAGGGTTTTTTTCTATGTCAAAAGTTTTTATTAACCTATATAAAATGGTATAATTTTAAATGTTTAAATTATATATATATATATATATATGTGTGTGTATATATAATTGCTTAAATAATCATATATATTAAAATACTTACTCTTAAATCTGGTGTTTTCATAGAACTGTAGTCTGGCAAAGGGGTCACTTGTTCTTTAGATCCAATAAAAGATTCAGATTGAACTCTACGTAAACTTTTTGGAGTGTTTATTTTACTACCATATTTATTTGGTGTTACTGCAATTTTCTTTTGAGAATTTGTTTTATTCAAATTATTTGATATAGTTATTGGTGTTTGTAAATCCAAATTAATAGCATGTATATTTTTTCGGAGTGGTGTTTGTTCTTCAGATTCATTTACTGCGATTATAGAATTATCATCTGATAATATTGGTGAAGAAACATTTTGATTACTAATATTAATTGGCTGCCAATCATTATAATCCATCCATGGATCATCAATTATTTGTTCAAAGTCAGATTTATCTTGATCATGATCATTTTCAATTACATCAGCTATTGAAGATATATTAATAATTTCTGATTGCGGAATAGGTTCAACTTGAGTATTAACAGGTTTAATTGAAGTATGTTTATTTATACATTTACTTGATGAACAAGGAATTAAATTAACATCTTCTTTTGTGTTTATATGCGAATCATTACGATTAGTAGAAGTTAACATTACATTTGTTTTCATTATGGAATTATTTTTAAATAATTCTGAATCTGAATTAACCTCGCCAAAAACATCCGTTTCATTACTATTACTGATATTAGCATTGTTTTTTGTATAGCTTGTAGTATTTACAAATGGCAATGACATATTATTACACTCAAATGATTTTGAATCAATTTTATTTGATGGACTTACTAAATTGAAATCAAAATCTTCATTTGTTATTGTTTTTATACTGCTGAAACTACTTTTTTTACATTTTGTACATGAATTTATCTGACTAGAAGCCAATTTTTTTTTATTTTTAGTTACATTTGAAAATGATTTTGATGAATTCTGATTATCATCGTTTTGAGTATTATTAACAGATGATTTTGGAGTTGATATCTTTAAATTGTTATTTAGCAATAATCCCTTAATATCTATTGTAGAGATAGAATCTGAACTACTCTCTTCTGTTAGGACTATAACACCAAAATTATTTGAAGAAACTGGCATTTTTAAATTATTCGAAACAGTAGAAAATACACTGTTTTTGTCATTAATATTTGTTAATGTTTTATTTTTTGAATGCAACATAAATGAATTATGAAATGAAGAACTGTGTGATCTTGTATTATAATGTCTTTCATACAATGTGTTTGTACTATCTGAATCTAAACTATTATCATTCAGTTCAATAGTATTAATATAATTTTTATATTTAGTGCTTGGTTGAGATAAGGACATTTCACTGTTTTCATTTAATAAATTAATATTTAAAACTTTATTACTATTGCAAGATGTTTTAATGTTATTACATTGAATTATATCTATTGATTCACTATCACTATCACTATTAATTATAATTAATTCAGGTTCTTCATGCAAATTTGTTAACATTGACATTTTTGTCAAAGGAGTTGATGAAGTATTAGGTTCACATTTTATTTCATGCCCCTTTTGAACAGTTTTCACACTCGATCCATTTGTTGATGATTTTGGTAATGAAATATTAACATCAAGTGAATTAACATCTACATCATTATTGTCAGGGTCCTTATTATAATTAATAGTCTTATATGGAGACAATTGTAAACTTACAGTAGAAGCACTATGAAAAGAATGGGTTGGACTTTTTGGTGAAATATTAATTACTAGATTTTCTGTGAATGAATTTTGTTGTTGTTGACTAATGTCATTACAACTATTTAGCCATTGTTTTGTTCTCAACGTACTTAGAGATTTTTCATCATTCACAGTTGTTTCTAAAAAATTGAAACTTGAACATGTTTTTGTAGCTATATCATTTGACGTAAACATATCAGGACTTGAAGCTTTATATCTTTTACAATCAATTGTTCTATTATAAAATTCTGTGTTCTTACGTTTTAATATTTTATCTTGTTCTTGAGAAACCCATTCATGTTTCTCATCATTAATTACGTCTATTAAAATATTATATCTTGTTCCCAAATTTAAATAATCTTCTCTATATTCAGAACTAATGAATGACTCTTGACCAGAATAAATAAACCCTAAGAATGCCAAACATGCTTCATACGAGTACTCTAACCACATTATCATTTTTTTTGGTTTACATGCAACTGATTCTTCTATAATAATATCATTTAAAATATCAGGGCATTGTACATAAAATACTAAAATATGAGCAGGAATTTCATGTTTATCTTTGGAAAATACGGTAACATCACTCATAAATTGATTCCCTATCATTGATTTCCACTTGAATAAATAGTCTGATCTTGTTTTATTTCTCATAATTTCATGAGATGCAATTGATATATTATCGACATTTGAATTATCTATAGATGTCTGTAATGTTTCAATGTATTCTTTTTTACTTATATTTGATTCCTAAACAAAGATATTAAACAATTATTAGTATACCAACTTTGTATAATTTATAAAAAAAATAAATTATTGATTAAAAAATATTTAATCAAACATTAATAAATATTTAATAAACTCATAATACACTTTAACATTTAATTGAATTAATAAATACCAAATAATTTTATGTGATTAATTTTTATAAAAGAAAGGTTTTACAATTTAAATATAAAAAAGTATGCAAAACATTAAAATTATTTTTATTGTAAATCAAAATCTCAATTATTTGGTTTGCAAGTCTTCTTTTTTCTCTATACAAATAGATAGGTTATCAATATTTGAAATTATACATAATGTGTATTACATATAATTTAGAAACCATTCATAAATATGATGAATATCATAATTCAAATGAATTAAAATGACATTATTTTATGTACTAATTAATTATCTCTTTCTCACATGAGCGCAACATGAAAAGATAAATATATATTACACTTTAATTATAATACATTTTCTAGTACATAAAACAACAACAAAAATCAAAAAATTTTTTTAGTATATTTTTAACTTAATTATATTTAGCCATTGGATAAACTGTGATTTAATCTAAGTTGTTTTTAAAAGCAATAAATTATTTGATTTAAATGTTTATTAATTAAATTATTAAACCTACCAATGAATTTTAAAAAATATATTCTATGAACTTTTATATTGTATTAAATGAAAACATTATTATCATTTTTTTTACCTTCAGCAAGTGGTGTGAGTTCAGAGTACTTATTTCGTTATGTGGGGTAAACATTTTCTAAGAATACATTTACTGTTTTTTCAAATAAATTGATAAATTTAAATGTTATAATTACACAAAAAATACAATATAGTTAACAAAATTTTAATTTTAATGTTTTTTAATTTATTTATACCACTTTTAACAAAAAAAAAAAACTTTATTAATATATATTTTTGAAAGCAGTAAAACACTCTAGACATACATCTACTAAATGACCTCGACCATATTAGTTTTGCACAATTAGTGCGTGCATACTTTAGTAATTTTTTTGTCACAACAAAAAACCATCCATCAAAGTACAAGGAATGCCATATCTATAAAGAAATCCAACAACTATAAACACCTACCTTAAAAAAATACAGTACCTACACAAATAACACTATTCTTATAAATAAAATTAATAACACTAATTGTAATATCACCCAGCAACCAACACTTGTTACTAATTCATCATTACTATCCTCTTTCTCTTACATGCAAGATACATCAAGCCAAAATTCATCATCACCTTCTACAAACCAAATTAACGATTTTTTTATATCCATCCAATTTATTAAATGATTTTAAAGCACTACAAAATAAACCCACTACTAATTCTTCTCACCACAGTTATCGACCATCTAGTCACTCAAAATGTCAAATAAATCATTCACATCCCAGTCATTAGTCATCCTATTGTGGGATATTAATGGTCTAGAAAATTACAAAAATGAATTAATTATAACTGTATACAAAAAAAGAATCGACTTAGCTATGATATCATTCATTTTACCCATAATACTAAATTTTAGATTCCTGGCTATAGCATAATTTCTTCAAATCATCCAGAAACACTGCATATATCAAACACAGCAATTTTAATGAGATCTTCTCTTAAATTAACCTATTTTATCAAAATTAACTAAGACTACTTTCAAGCAGCAATAGTTAATATCAAACTAAAACACGTACCAATCACCATGGCAGCAACGTACTACCTTTCTAAGCATAAAGTTACACAAGCATAATATGCATTTTTCTTTAACTCTTTTGGTTACTATTTTGTTGTTGATGGTAACCTAAATGCTGATCATGGGGCTATCCATCTTAAATCCAAAAGAACATTCCCTGTGCCAAATAATCAACATAAATCAATTATCTATTCTAACCCCTCCAAATCCAACACACTAATCTTCATTATTAAGAAAACATTCTGACATCTTAGATATATATATATTACAAAAATTCTGTCTAATATAAATCATTTAATAAAACGTTTGGACCAGTCTTCTTATTTTTAGATGCCCAGCCAACTCCCAGTCTAGCCAACCAAGTCTACTAATACCCCTATATAATGAATAGGGAAAAATTTCATGCAATTATTGACAGAAAACTAAATTAAATATAAGTCTGATTAAATATTAATCTATGAATAAATTATTAAAATTAAATCGAATTCCTGAACTATAAATAAATAATTACCTGTTTTGAAGTATTTTGATTTTCAGGGAATAAAAAAACATTTTTTAAATTAGTAAAATCATTACTTTTACTAGGTGTTATAAACTTTGATAAATTTTTGACATAAAATTCGCATACATTTTTTTCTTCAAGCAATGATTTTTTCCAGAGTCTGTTATCCTATAAAAATAAAAACAGTACATTTTAAAATAAGATCTAAAAATAATAAAGTACAAAAAATAAAGTGTTTAATTATTTTATCATAAATTATTTATGTATAAAAAAAAGATATAATGTAAAATGTTCATTAACAAATCCAAAATTATACTAATGTGATTATATTACATTCGATAATATTAAAGAAGGAATTTTCACAATATATCATTTGAAAATAATATTCAACACATTTTAGATTTATGAAAAAGTAAATAAAATAAATACATATATATAATGGTATAATAATATTGTCAACAATAGTTTTTTTCAATAAAAAAAAATGATAATTTAATTTATAAATATTATGTATCATTGTGATATTATAATTTGTATGGTTTAAAAAGAAAGTATAATTTGAAAGTTCTTATATTATAAAATCATAAAAATGTTTTTTTTAAAATTATATTACATTTACTATTTATACACATACAAATATTTCTATTATTTAAAAATGTAAACAGTTTTATTCAAATGATTTAAAACTAGGGCAGGGAAATGATAAGATTTGCATTTTTTAGTATATAATTTATAGCTAATCAAGATACAAATTTGTTTTATAATCCCACCAGTTGTAATTTTATTTTTGCATATTTTGTTATTTTAAGCATATTTTAAACATTTTATTTGAATGTATATTATATTATATTATAACTTAATCATTAAAATAATAATCTATACATAATATAAAAATAAAAATAAAATAACAATTTATATTTTTATTGGTTTTCTGTATACCAAAAATAATGATTAATATAGATATTATAAGTATAAGTAAACCTGACCCATATTAACTAACATATCACAGATTAGACAATCTAAATGACCAATTTAATAAACTACCTACTATTGAATAAATATAATTTATATTTTATTTTACTTCTACAATTCTCTCATGTCCCAACTCTCAGTCTTATGTATTGTTGTTTAATAAAATTTTGTCTGCTACCATATTTGTTTTGACAAGAACATTAATGTATTCATTAATTTAAATTAAAATACCAAAAGTAAATGGTAATATCTTATATAAATAATGTATATAAAAAAAAAAAATTATGTTAGAATAAACACTTAAAATATGTTATTCTAGTAGAGTATTTTTTTGTTATTTAAAATAAAAATCTAAATTTAAAATGTTTTGTTCTTTTAATTCTTAACCATATACATTTTAAACATTAAAACTGTAACTTGTATGTTAGTAATAACGTTAAAAATATCACTTACTACATTTCTAATTTTATTTAAATAGTTTGATTCTAACTTTGGTTTAAAACAATGATTTACAAGTATTCCTGACGATGATGCATCAGTATCTGTATTATTATCAATAAGAATCATGGCTACTTTTTCAGTAATTCTTTTTTCACGATCTTCTTTGGTTTGTTTGAATAACCAAGAATTTGTTTTATTAACTATGAAAATAATACATAAAATAAATATACATTAATAAAAATTATTAAACTGAAGATTATCCAACATTTATACTCGGCTTTAAATTTTGATATTACTAAAACATTAGTGCTGTGTTATGTATATATGTATATAAAAATGTGTGCATTATTCAAATTAGATACAAGATTAAATTAATTAATTAATTATGAAATAAAAACATGATAAAAGTACTTATGTTTAGTTTTTATAACAATAATTGTTTGTGATATTAAATTTTGTAAAAAATAGAATAAACTATGATAACAATTTTATTTATTTATACAACCCTTCTGAATTTTTAACAATATGTAATTTTATTGATGAATATTAAAACAAAATGTATATAATAAGACCATAAATAATACATATAATCAACGGTAAGAATATATTAAGGTTTAAACCCCAATAGAAAAGAAAAAAAAATTTAAATGTTCAAATGGATATAATAATATATATCTATAATTAAAATATATTATAAAATAACATATATTAAACAATTAGAAAATAAACCATCAAAAATTATAAATACATTAAAGTAGTTTGATACTACTATTACCTATAATATAAATAATAGTCTATAAATTGATGCTGATTAAATATGAATGTTTTTTAATGAATATATATATATTAATGTAATATTTAATTATTTTGTTTATTAATTATAGATTATTATAGGTCGTTATACATTTGTTCATAGATTCTTGGCTAAAAAATTGTACCACACTGATCTAATATTCCTACTATTTAGTTTAGATGCATGTTTAATTTCATTTATAACAAAAATATGGTTTAAAATTCTTTCAAATAGCAAATAAAGGATATGTTAGCAAAAACCATTACACAAATTACTATTTCATTGAAAACCCTTTGCAGAGAATAAATATCATATATATATATATATATATATATATATACATGACAGCTGGATTTATGAGAAAATAATTGATGAAATACAATAATTATACATAATGATCAATGTGTATTGGTTAACCCCAAATAGCTGGGAATGTGTAAATAAATACTAAAATTAATTTTATGTCTAAGAATGTATGTATTTTGGTGCACAGATTTATAAATTATTTATTATCAACAATTTATTTTATTTATACATGACTATAATTATTTAATTTGTTTGCAGTTATCAGTTATTAGTAATTCAAATTAAGGCTGACTAAATTAAAATTGTTTATTATTGTTATAATTAGATAATTAAATTTACAATGCTACACTACTCCTTCACAAACCTATAAACTGTTACTAAAAGCAAGCAACACACATTTTAAATTAGGAATAAATACAACCTTTAGTTTTGGATTTAACTGGCTGATTTGATATAAAACCAAAACTCTCCAATGTTTTCTTTTCTCTAAAGCTTCATTTTCTAATCCTGCTTCAATTAAAGTTTCAGATTCTTTTATAATCTCAGCTTCTTTAGATTCTTGTAAGGAAACAGACATTGCTATAGCTAAATCCAAATTAGAATCACTTCCAATCTAAAATTCAATAATTTAATAATTCAATAATTAGGTTTTCAAAAATATAGATACAATTTATACCTTTAACTTGGTTTGTTTAATATTACACGTTTTTTTTTTTTTTTTTACATCTAGATTTTTAGTTAATTTGGGTAATCCTAGTGCTTCTCTTTCAGCAGCTTGACGTTTTTGAAGATCCACAGCTTTTATAAGCACTTCAGATGATAATTTATATGATGAACCACAAGATTTAACATGATTAATAAAATTTTTTACATCTACCATTTGTAAACAAACAGGACATTGTTTATTTTCATTTTTTAAATTTGGTACATTTTTATCTGGAGATGTCTTAAAAACACTTTGTGACATGGGAACTTTGTCATTGTGGGGTTGAACTGTATGTAAAATTTCTACAAAACTATCAGTTTCTGATATTACACTATTATTTGGTAAGAATTCAGATTTTAAAGAGTCATTAATTTCTGGTTTACTGAAAAAAAATTAAATAAATTAAAATACAATTATTTATTAGTAATCAAAATAATTTATTAATTACTTTATATTAGTGGTTGATAATGTACTATTTGACTTTAATTTTAATGTTAATTTAGATTGTGATAATATATTCATTTTAAATGTAGAATATATTTACTTCTAATGATTGAGAACATACACTATTATTAATATATAAAGGTAACTACAAAAACTATAAAATTATATTTTTATTGGCTCAATAGGATCTTCTTTTCTTGTAATAAGTTCTGTTTTTCTATGTAATAGATCTTTTGTATCAGGATTCAAATTACGTTTTATCATTTCTAATCTATATTTTTCTTCTGGCGTTCGATCCCAATAACCACTGTTAATTCGTTCTTTAAATCTTTTTGTAGTTGGCAAATTTCTATAAAAAAAAGAACATATTAAACATGTTATTTATGTTCATTTATCTACGTTTTAATGTATTTACATATATTAATGTAAAAATAATTAATAAACTTAACATTTATCAAGAATAGAAATATTAAATTGTAACAATAATATTTACATAACATGACATAAAACCTACTTATAAAATGTTTAATGCAATAAATCTAATAATTAATTAATAATCATACTAAAGAGGTTTATGAACTATTTAACAAAAATAAAATAAAGTATATACAGGAAATATACTGAGGGTTTGGTATTTATTTTATTCCATTCACATTAGTGTAATTCAATGTTTATTATATTATTTATTATTTATATTATTTATTTATAAAAATTATTGTTTCTAAGTATAATGTATAAAATTTTTTGATTTTATTTACTACATGTGCACTACCTTTTGTATTCTGGTTTATACATTTTTTATATTCAAAATACTATACTGTTTAATTTTCAATTAATAATAATGTTAAGTTGTATATTTCAACATTAGATAAGTATATGAAAGTTAAAAAAATATTAAAATTTTCCTTAAATACCTCAGAAACTAAAAAAATGTTTTCACAATGAAATGATAAAAACAATCAAGTTATTTCATATAAACTTAAGTAAGTGATTACATTTAAAAATTAATTTATAACAATATACCTTTTGTATGTAAACATTTATAGAAAATCAAAATTACAACATAGACATTTATTTGAATGAACGATAGCAAAAAAAGAAATGTATTTTAAATATATGTACATTCAGTTTCAGTGGCAAGTTTAAATAATATATATAATCTCTAATATTATTTTCTACAATATAATAAAATGATGAAAATTGATTTTGTATTATAGACATTAAAAAAGTACCATCTAAACTATAGTAACATCACTGTAAAATGTTCTAATTATAGATTTTTGTACATTATACAATTTTTATCAAATTACTTATATCTGAACTTTTATATAAAAAAATATTCACATATTACTATAAAAAGAATATATTCTACACTTTACTTAGAATTAAAAATAAATATTTAAATATTATTTCATAATTTGGGTATAAATAATAGTATAAATATTCACTTTGTTATATTTTATTAATAGAAATGTTATAATAATAAACTTCATTTAATCAAACTTCATTAAAATACATTTGATTTAAGAGTATAAAAATGTAGATACGAATATATATTTAATTTAAAACTCAAAATGATCTAAATATTATTTTGATTATATTCATATAAATTTTATATATAGTTTAATATATATAAAAAAGAAAACTCACTCAAATAGCAGCCAAGAAAGTCCACTAGTAGCAAATATACCAAATACAAATAAATTTCGATATTTGTAAGCAGCAGTACCCCTCACTTGTCTTGGCTTGCCAGGATTTTTAATTTCAAAGGCCATTAAGGAGATTGGTAAGTTGAATAATCTTTAAAAAAATAACAAAATTATGAAATGTAAAAAAAATTGATTAAATAATATAAAAAGAATTATTAAACATACTATAAGTATGGATTCAAATATTAATTATTTTATTTAGTTATTAAAAAAGATGTTGTAAATGAGTTCAGATTTAAAAACCATACAAAATAAAAATAACAACAAAAATGAAAAAAATGTTTATTTGAAACAAAAATTTCATGAATTATATATTATCAAATTCAAGAGCCAAACAGAGTAAATTCTACAAGTTTGTTTTTTTTATTTCATTTTGCTCTTATTAAAAACATTACAGTAAGGGAATCATGTTAAATAAAAGAAAAAAATGTATATATATACAAAATGTTAAACTAGAAAGCCTGCATTATAGATAAAATTAATAATAAAATGGATAACATTAGAACAGGAATTTATGAGGAGATTTAAATTTAGAGGGAGATAACCTAAGAAGATAAAAATGAAAAAAGAATGTGTCAGCTATAATTTTTATATTTTATGTTTTAAAATTATATCATTGAGGATTTTATACATCAAATGTTCTAAATAATGACTCACAAGATATTTGCATCTACCAGAATCTAATTTATCTTTTGAAGTTAAATATAAAACAATGGAATTAATAAAACAATAAAAATCAAACCCTCAAAAATATTATTCTCTTAAATTTTTATAATAAGCCACAATCTATTATAAATGTTAATATGTTATACATAAAGTTATTAACATGGTTTTGTTATGTTGTGCATTATATATGTTAATACAAAATGCATAACATACTTAAAATATAATAAAATAATTTAAGATAATTATAAATAATGTAAAACTATATTATTTAAAATAAAAAAATGTAGTAAGCCAAAGGCGCTATAAATGTTGGTTGAAGAAGCACACAAATTGAAATAGAGATTTAATAGTTGTATTATTATGTTGAAGTTCAAAGTAATGTTAAAACGTATTTTAACATTGCTAATAGTCATTAAACTTAATAAATATAATATAAAATAAAAATTATAATTAACAGCTCATCTCAATTTTATTATATTATTGTATCAATATAATAATAACACGTGAAATTTGAAACATTTTCAACTCATAACACATCAACTACTACTCCTAGTACTAACCTAAAGTAAAAATTCATCCCAAATAAACTTTTAAATGTCTATAAATTATGCTAGAAATGTAATAATAACTTTTAGTACTTTCTGATGATATATGAAAGTATATTTGAGAATAAATTTAAAATTATTATAATGTTTAAAGCTATAGTAATTTATTGGTTTTTGGGAATGCCATCAAGTGATGATAGGTTAAATACAAAAATTAAATTAGATTGGAATTTAAAACAAAAAATTATGGTTTCACTTAAAAATTATCTAATTCATATCAAGGTTAAACTAAAACTCAGAAAAAAATGTGACTAACCTTTATTAACAAATTTTAATAGCTTTTAGAATAATATATAATTACAATAGACTTCGTATTAAATGTTCAAGCTTTTGATAGTAAAATTGAAAATGTTGTTCATTTTGAAACATGAAAAACATGAAATTATTGAAATAAATAACTGCTACAAATTTCAAGTCTTTTGAAATATTATTTTCACAACTATAACAAAAATTGGTTTGATGCAAACTGTGTCAATAATTCTTTAAATTTTTTATTTTGGTAGTTTTTCTATACAATTAATATAATTGTTGAAAAATGTGTCAAATAAAGTACCTGTTAAACATGTTTTGTTTTAGAATATGGTGCTACATGTAAAGACTGGGGTATTTGTTTTAAATGAAAAAATGCTAACAGAAAAAAACCAATACATTCTTCACTTCACAAAGAACCTAAAAAAATACATTACATAAAATAAATTATTTAATAGTAATTTATTTTATTATGTCTCCTTTTATAGGATATTTCACGCCTACCAAAAAGCTGGTTTTAAACTACATTTGTACACTTGTTTTGATTGTTTATTAAAATATATAAATACTTAAATAAGACAGAATATAAATTTTGTTAACAAAAATGTACCTCATATACATAAAAAAAGTCATACATAATAAATATGTTTTTGTTTAAAAATATCTTTCTTAAATAATTAATTAATGATAATAAGTATAATTGAATATTATAATTTTGTAAATGCAATACATGAAACATGTCTGTCTGACTAAAACAATTTTTTACTATTTTCAATTATAAAAAATGTATACTTCCTGTATGTTTTTATTTATATAACTAACGGCTTGTAGAATACATTAAAATATCTTTAATGCTAGAGATACTAACAAAATATGACATGGGCTAGGTAATTTGTTGTCTCTTCATTTTATTGTACATAGACTATTTATTTCTCTGAATAATAAAAAAATAAATACTGAGATATGCAATTCTTACTAATGTTTTTAATTTATTATTAAATAACCTTACACTAATATTATTTCACCTAAAATTAATTTTAATAAATTTAATTAAATTTAATACTCTAAGTATATATGAAAATTCAAACTTTCTTATTAAAATAATATTAATATCAGTTGATCCAGATTGAACTAATTTATACTTATTGACATCAATTACTATTAAAATAGGTTAATATTTCAAGAACTTCAGATAAATCTAACAATTTTTTTTTTTTTTTTAATGAAATAATAAAAATTGAAGTTGGCCAAATTAGAATACGACTTTTCAAAGTATCTTAATTACCTATAATATGAGTAATTATATAATAATTGAAAATTACATGTTAAATTGTTTAATTAATAAATATTTTACTCAGGTGGTAAGATATCAAATGTCCACACCCTGTAAAAACATATGGGGATCAAATATTCAAGATCAATACATTAATGTCAACAATCAAACGATATAATGTATTTTTACTAAGCTTAACTGTATTATGATGATTTAAGATTTTAACTTAAAAATGTTGTTAAACCAACCTTATTTAAATATAGACATAATTTATGAATGATAACAAAACTTATAAAGTTAAAAGACAATATGAAACTTTTTAATATGAAAAATGTAATGAAACTGGTTTATACATAAAAATATTTCTTTCACTTACAAAACATACTTAGTAATAACTAATAAATTACATTTATAAGACTTATAAATATTAATATTAAATAACTTTTTGTTATATATATATCTACTAATGTAAGATTTAAAAATCAAAAATGTTACCTCTTTATAAATAAACAGAAGTACAGACAGCAATTCTAAAAAAATTACTAAAAAAATATGAGACTGAATATTATAGGTGACTTTAATTTCTTAGAATATAATACAATGATCAATTAACTTATAATATTAGAGATATTTATTATTCATTAAGAAAATAAAACTAAAAACATGTTGCTATAACATGTTTTAGTTGTCAATTTTTATCTGTGAAAAAATGAACTGTAATAATAATTTTTTTTACTTATAACCTAACAACTTTGGTAACAATACTACGATTTTATAATAACCAAGATTTAATATACCACATGGTTAGTAGTATGGTTATGGAATAATGATAGTGCATAATCTACAAACGTATAACCGAATATAACCAATATAACCAATAAATGGATAAATGTTAGGGTACGGTCGAAAACTAAACCAACATTTATTTATTGCTGACTGTAGTGATTAGTGGCTACTGATTTTTAATATTTAGCTTTATCATTTCCGAAACGTTTATTGATCTTATTGAAATTGAAATCGGCTGCGGTTTATACTTAGGTGACAGGTGTTAGATTCAAAAATAAAACATTTGAAATCTTAGTTGTCATATTAATAACATTTAAGAACTTAATTATTTTGTTTTAATTCAATTATTATTCTATATTCATCATTATGTCTCAAGAAACTGTTCAGATTCTTATTGATATGGGTTTCGAGAAGGAAAAAGCGTAAGTTGTTATTTATTTGATCTATTTCATATTGTTTCTTAAAAATATTTTTTTTCTTTAGAGAAAAGAGTGTTTCTATGACTGGAAATCTCGGCGTTGAGCCTGCTATGGAGTGGTAAGATATATTTATATGTAGTATTAACTAGGTACCAACTATGTAATAAGATATATATATTTTGTTTTTAGTAAATTATTTATATTAGTTTATATTGGTGATTATTAAGTTTTTAATATTCTGGTAGTATTTCCTGAATACTTTATTGTATTAATGCCTAATAATCGATTCTAATTAAAATTATACCTATAAAAGACCATCTATTAGCAAAGGAAATCATATTGAAATATTACTTGTAATGTATATGATTGTATTACAATATTTGAATATTATAAATAGCTCACAATTTACAAAAAATATTAACTTTAATAAAATTAAATCATTTTTTCTTAACTTTATTCAGTGGTGGTGTTAAAGAGTATACCATAGTATACCTTTTAATTTTCAAAATATAAATTTTACTTTAGCTACTACCAATAGCATAATTTCAACTAAAATAAATAATAATATTATGGGAAACATAAAAAAACCATTTTTTACATTTTTACACTTTACTATTATTTTATAACAATATATATTGTTAAATTTATTAAATAATTATGTATGTATGAATTTTTTTAACCTACAAAATTAACTTCAAACAAATCAATTATTAAGTATATCTGGTATAGCTTACTAATAATAATAGATCCAGAATCATTTTTGACTTTATCAAATATTGATTGATCAATGCTAAAACCTAGACTAGATTTTAACATGAGCTCATAAGACTTGAACATGATGCAGCAAATGTTTTAATTAATTCTATAATATTATGGAAGTCCTACAATGATTTGATGTTTGAATCTTACCCAGAGTAAAACAATCCATAGTTTACTAGCTAGAGTTATATTTGTAATATTTAATAATTTAACAGTGACTGTATGTTATATAATTTATGTAGGTAATTTTTTATATATAATTTAAATAAATGTATTTTAAAAAGCTGCTAATGAAAAATTGTAAAAACAAAACTTATAAAAATGTGATTTTTAAATAAAACTAAAAAAAAAATTCAATGTATTAATTAACTAGAAAATATGGAAAAAAATAAATACTTATAATTGAATTTAAACGTTGTAGTTTAATTTTTTTTTCCTTAAATGTACTTTTATACATAGTATATATACGTTATATATGTTATACATAGTGTAACAATTAGATTATTTATTTTATAAGGTTACTGGCACATAATGGAGAAATGGAACCATCAACTTCTCAAGGTAGTTCTTCAAATATTACATCTGAAGGAAATATCTCATCAGCATCTTCAGATGTAGCTGTAGCTAAGTCATTCAAATGTGAAGAGTAAATAACTTGCAACTAATTAAAATTATACAGATTATTTTAGTATATAATACAATTAATTTTATGTTTAATTTAATACATTTTAATTTTAATTACTTTTTAAGTTTATCGTTATGTTTCTAGCTGTAACAAGTTATTTACCGACACTGGTGCATTAGAATATCATGCTTTAAAATCTGGTCATAGCAACTTTTCAGAATCTACCGAAGAAAAAAAACCATTAACGGAAGAGGAAAAAAAAGAACAAATGAAAAAATTGGAAGAACGTTTAAAGGAAAAACGTAGAGAACGAGAGGCTAAAGAAAAGAATGAGGAAAATGAAAGAGAAAAAATTCGAATTCGCTCTGGAAAAGAGATCACTGCTGCTAAAAAGAAGTATATTTATTTTAACAACTTATTTCTTGTATTCTTGTAAGGTTTAATTTGTACAGGCTTGAAGATGAAAATATTAAAAAAATTATGGATGAAAGAAAACGTGAAAAACAAGAAGAAAAAATAGCTCGTGATAGAGTAAAAGCTCAAATAGAAGCAGATAAATTAGCTAGGAAAAAATTGTTTGGTCAGATGTCTGGGGAAGAACAACCAAAAAAAGTTTTACCGGTAGCTGTATTGAGTCCACAAAAACAAGTCAAAGATTATTCAGAAACCAAATTGCAGGTAATAATTGTTTATATATCACATATATATATTTATTTATTTATTTTTATATTATTATGTTATTCATTATTAATATATTTGCTTCTTGAGATTTCTTTATGATTAGTAATATAACATAATTAATTAATACTTATAATATGTATTTTATATTTTGGTAATTATAATTTTTTTAAATTAGTGATAAACAATTAATTATATTATATCAATTCTTTATTACATAATTTGTTGACAACTCTTATAATTTAATTCAATTTACAATCAGTTAATTGAGCTTATAATGGAATTTATGTAATATAAATTATATTCAATGATTAAAAAATACTTAATAGACTTATTTACTTTTGAAATGTGTATAAGATCAATATAATGTGTTTACTACAATATAGGTAATATGTATTATTTCAAATATTATTAGAAATTAAATATATATATATATATATATATATATATATATATATATATATATATATATATATACATATTATTTTTTATTAGATTCGCCTTACAAATGGTCAAACAATTATCCAAACATTTAATGTCAAAGAAATGCTAGCATCCGTCAGAGTATATATTGAACTTAATCGTTCTGATGGTGATGCTCCTTTCAGTCTAATGACTAGTTTTCCAAGGAAAGTATTCACAAATGATGATTATGATAAGCCACTTGATCAATTAGGTAATATTATCAATATGAAATAATTACCTATTATTATATATTCATTTAATGCTTTAAAGTTAATAATAAATTTTTAAAAAGTATATTTGCAATTAATATGTTCCTAAAAAATACAAAATTATTTATTTTATAACAATACAGTTTAAAAAAATAATAGTTTTTATTTTTTTATTCATTATTAATATTTTAGATTAAGAAGAAGCAAAAAATGTATTGGTTTTGTGACAATGTATTTTTATTTGTTATGACAAAAACAGTTTTATTTTGTATAGGAGTGTTTAAGTGATCTTAACATGCTTTACTTTTCTATGACAAATTGTATAAAGTTGGTACTTTATTTGACATATTTTTTTATTTTCTTGATAATTCCATCAAGCATTAGAATAACACTACAAGTGTTGCTCAAAATTCTTATCAAATACAAAGACTTATGATTGCTTACCAATTCAAAATAAAAATAAAACTCTAAAATCTCTAAGTAACTCATTTGAGCCAATATTCACAGCACCCACGACTCACTACCTTTTTTCTTTTAAATTAATCATGTCGGTATTTGTAAATTCTATCTAAAAATTAGTTTGAGTGATCATTTTTAAATATAATTGCTAATCATATTATATATTATATATTAATATATATATATATATTATATAATATATAATATATATAATGTACTCAAAAGATTTAGTTGTTAACCAATTTTAATAGTAAATATTAATTTTATAAAAAAAAATATGACTCCAATTATCAAATTCTATTTTATTATTATTTTTTTTTTTTTTTTTTAAGAAAAAAATTAGTAGGTGCTGTGAATGTCGGCTTAAATGTAACACTTAGACAGAAATTTTAGTTACTTGAAAGCAATGATAAATTGTATTCAAAAAATGATTCTGAGCAATGTTTGTGGGTTATTATAGTTAAAGAGTAAGATAAATATTGTTAGAATATTATATTATGTTGTATTACATTTTTATCTATTAAAAATACTAAAATTATCAATATCCAAATGAATATGTCAACAGTTTTGCTACTGGGGAAAATAAAAAACTAGATATAATTTCTTACCAGAACATAACTCATGAGATTATCCAAGTACTTCTAAACAACAAAGTGTTTACAGACAAAATAAAAAAACATTAAAATAATACATTTTTTCTTTTCATAACAATCTAAAATGAAACAATGCTATATATAGTTATGGAAACAATTTATTTTTGCTCATTTAACTTCTTATTTTTTAGGTTTGGTCCCAAGTGCTGTTATCATCTTGTGTAAGTCACCACAATGAAACTAATAGTCATAAAATCTTTTGACATTTTGAATTATGTTTAATTACATGAAAAATGTTTATATTTACAATGAAACTGACTTGTTTTTTTTTACTGTAATATATAATATGGAAAAAAATGGTGTTTAAATATATTTATCTAAAAATATATTATGGTCTGATTTTTCGAAAAATATGTACTTGTATACTACACATATACAAAATTTTTTTTGTAAATATATTTACTTGTATTTAGCCGATTCCTTATATTTTCATAAATTAAGATACGGTGGCATTCGGAATCATGGAAAATATTACAAAATAATATTATATAAAACTTATTAAATTGTTTAGGCTAAATTTAGAGTTTAAACTTACCAAATTTAAAGAAAATATATTTGAAGGAAATTCAATCTTTTCTGAAAAAAAATTACTACTTTCATAATTCGATTATGCCCATCACTAGTTCTGACAATAATATTACAAATTAAACCGAAATAGTAATAAATACTATTTCGACGACCATGAAAGTACAATAACACAGTCAGCATTGAACTTAAGATTACGAATGGTTATTAAAATCGACCGATAACGCTATAATTAATTTTTATTAGCATCAACCCATATTCATAGAAAGATCGACTGGTTGGCAACCACTGGTCTATATGTCAGTTATGTGATTTGTTAAACAAACTGCAATCACATGAAAAATTTGTATTGAAAATTAATCCTTAAAATACGCATAAAAAAACAAATCACTGTATAATGAATTTGATCCAATTTATGCCACTCACTAAAATTTTTCTTTCAACATATTGATTTTCATAAATGTAATTCATAAAGGTATAATATATAAACCATTTGGTGTATTAAACATAATTAAAAATAAGTGATTAATAACTATTTATTTGTTTTGTTTTGAGTTAACAATGTAGGTCCTTAACTAAATCCAAAATACAACAAAACTTAAATACGCTTCTTTAATGATTAAAAATGCAATCATAATTTTACATACATACAAATTATACGAAGATTATCTGCATAATACTATAATTACAATAATTGCACATAGTATAGTCTTCAGATATCCTTTATAGTATATGTATCGATAATGTGAATAAAAAAAAATAGTAATAAATAAAACAATAACAACAAAAATGAAAAAATAATGTGTATAATGTAAAATGTACAAATTAACTTTGTAATTTATTAATGTTCAAGTCATCACCATTTTCTAATAAATCCGATGTGCACATCTTCGGGACATGAACTCTAGGCAAATCTCTGAGCTCCACTTTGCATTGATGAGTTTGGCTTACATCTTTTCCAATACAACCAGCTAATATCTTCTTTAACATTTCTCGTTTACCTTTGTTGACTTTGTTGTTCAGTACATCATTACTCATTACCCATTTATCAAAACGTTCTAATGTTTCTAAATTTATTTCTGGTAATTTCCTAAAGACATTTAATAATTGATCATTTTTATTACGAAACATCTCATATATATTAAGGGCTGTGGCTAAAAGAGGACCCATATTCGAATCATGATGACCAAACCAATGTAGACTTTCTAGAACAGCAATCAATAAGTCAGGTGCAATTGTCATAGCTGTTCTTTCATCCTCTATTGCTAAATGCCTCAAAATCAATTGAACTAGGGTTGTTGCTTTAAAACTAGATTGGCTATCACTCCAAGGAGGTAAAACTGGCCGATTATCCCATTGGAAAAGTTGACAGGTTTTCCAAAATTGACTTATTGTAGAATTCCACGACAAACCATTTAAAATACTTTCCACTATTAAACGTCTTGATTGTTCATTTCTCAATAATTTTACTCCTAATTCAGATAGATCACTATTTGTTTGGTAAATAGGAATTTCTTCTACACTTCCGTGTGGACTTGTTTTTGAATCATTAGAACTAGTTAAACATAATCGTATTAAATCTAAATATTCTCTAGTTAACAATCGAATCATCATATCTTCTAACAGCTCTTCAGAATCTCCTTCTTTGGTATCATATTCTTCCCGTTCTGGTATATTCTGCCAAGTAACACTTAGACGTATTAGCATGTGTGATATAAAGGAATTTAATGTAGGAATAAGAACTGTATCATAATATTTACTGGAACAATTAATGAGAAAAGGTTTGATAAAACTTTTCATAATAATTCTGATTCGTACATGTGGTAAAGAATCTGCATCACTCATTATGGTTGCTATAAAACTTGGAGCAAAATTTTGTAGGGAGTAAAATCGTTCACCAAGTAATTGACAAGATTTTCCCAAAACTAATAAACAATATTCATAGACAGTTAAAATTGAATATTTAATTTTATGCACTGGATCAGGTTTTGGTTTCTGTCTAAACACTTGGAATGGATCATTTTTTTCAGAAACGGTATTCTTTCCCACTAAAGCTTCACGTTCTTGAGGAAATATTTGTAAGACTGTAATGTAACTAGGATGCATCATTTTCTTTACATTATCTGAACAAAGAGAATTTAAATTTTTTATTAATAAAAACACATTGGGAAGAAGTAATAAAACTGGTTCAGTCACTGGTGAAACAAATGGAATTTTTGATAAGTTTGAATTTGTATTACTTCTAGTCATTACACTGGCCAATACACTGACGCAATGAAATAAATGATTTCGATTTTCTAGACATGGATCAGATTCTAAATCAACTGGTGGCCTATCAAGACCCAAATATGCTACCAATCCTTCAGGACTTCCAGAAACAATACTCTGTACTTTTTGCCACATTAGCTGACAAGGTTCTAAAATATGTGTAATTAATTGAGCTTGTTTATCAAAATCTGGTACATGATTATTTAACACAAGAAGTGTCTCTTGCAAACGTAGACATACATTAAGATGATCACCAGTTTTACTGTTTTTTAACAAAAGTTGATCACTTAATGAACACAGCATATCAAAAACTGGCAATAAAAGATTTGGGAATTTAATACTTAGTTTAATAAACAAAGAAGCTGAATGAAATCTTAAGTCTTTTATTGGAACATACAATTGATCATCTGGATGGCAATCAAGTATTAAATATTCATACATTTTATTAAGTGTAGCATGAAGATATTCTGAAGGCCATGATGTTGCAGTTAAAAATAGAAACAAGGCAGATACAGATGAAAGAAGGAATGATAATATCAATGGATCTCTTGTATCAAATTTTAAACATAATTCAATTAGTTTCAAACCTCTGCTAACAATCTCAGAATCTTGAGTTAGAGATAATTTATTCACAACTCCATCTAATATTAATATAATAACTTCCCATTCAAGAAATTCTGCTGAATCTGTTTCACAAATTGGAATCACTTTTATCCGTGTTGATGTTTTTTCAATGCATGATTTAAGCAAATTTTCTGTAACTGAGAACATTATAGAATTTTCAACAGCAGTTGCACACCTAATTGTTTCAACAATCTCTGCTCGGGTATGGTAAAATACAGTATTGTAGCTATCCTCATCTGTAAAATCAAGTAAAGTGAATGGATCTAAGTTCTTGTAATCTATCTTAATTAATTTCTTCGATGATAAAAAAAACCATTTTGGAATGTAATTTTGTTGAAATACAATATTCTTGCTGATTTCAGTATGCTTAAATAATGCACACCATGCTTGATTTATATTTGTAATAACATTCAATGAATCATGGCCTAAGCAAACTTGTAATAATTCAACATAATACAAAAGTATCTTTTCAGATTCTTCAGTACTAAAATTATGTAGTTTATTATCTTTCCAAAATCCACACAACACGGAACTCAACATTGATACAACTTTTGATAATGTTTTTAAAAATATGTTATTTTCATCATTAGCTTCTTGGTTAATTGCTTTCAGTACCACCATGGATAATTGTTGTAAAGGTTGTTCAAAAATGTGTATAACACATTCTTTTTCTTCATTTTTACACTTTCTTGCTAGTAATATAGACAAACAATCAATAGCTGGTTGTCTAAAGTTAAAATCATCCAATAATGAGCACAAAACAGTGATTATATAACAATCTTTGAAATTCACATGTGAAAGTTGAATGAACTCAAATAACTCTCCAACATTTGTTAATGCAAGCTGTATTGCTCTTATAGGTAAAGTAGCAGTATTTTGTTCATTTCCAGTTAATAATTCGAAATATTGCCTACAATAAGTATCAATTACATTTATAAAAAATGGAAAAATTTTAGACATGCTCAATTGAAGTTCTTTACTAATATCTCGTCGCCTAGCTGCATTATCAATAGTTTGCAATAGTATAACATCTTCGATTAACCTCAAAAATATTAGCATAACAGTTTCTGTCTGACAACAACCTAATGTTGTAGTATATTCTAATTCATTCAACATTCCAGGCCAATGTTGAGGCCATTCTCGTTTGATCATTTCCACAACAACTCTAGCAAGAGCATCTTTTAAATAATTTACTTGAAGCACCGTTGAAGCAGAATTTACAAGATTCATAACGGTATTTTTAATAAGCAATTTATCTTCTTGGACCATTTGGTACCAACGAAATTTAATACAATGTTCCATAAGTTGAAGACCAAAATGTCTAACAATATTAGTATATGGTGCGTTATCACTAGTAAAATATAGAGCACACTGGCATTGAATGCACAGAGGAAACTCATTTTTAAAACTATCACATATACGGTAGGCTTCATGACGCTTTTCTTGTGGCATGGATGGATTCATGGTCAGATCAACAGCATTAGCAAGCTGTTGAACAATCATCTCAATAGGTGTCTCTACATTCATAATGACTTATGATACTTCTGAAATTAAACATGAAAATATTACTTAAAAACTATTATATTTTCATATAATGGTTATTCAATAAAACTAGTAGAAAACCCATTACTCTGGAAATAATCTAAACCAAAAATATCTTGTATCAATTTAATTTAACGGAAATAAAATAAAATAGACAAATAGACAAATTATGGAACGTTCTGTATACATAAAAATGTACGTAGTCATCTAACTCACATGTTCTGTAGGTTTACTTAGCAACGATCATTCGAAATTCATAATTTTCCTGAGGCAAGCAAACGTGGCGACACAATAAAAAAAACAAAATAAATTTAAACACGTAAATATAAACGTAGAATTAAGTATGAAATAATTATTATTAAAACGTCTTCACAGACATGTAACAGACTATAGAATAAAGTAGGTACACCTCTTTAAAAAGTTTGTCTAAAAAACAGTGAGTATCCGCATGTTCGATAGTCAGACGTGTTATCAGTGTACAACTATAGTAAACAAGAAAATATCGTCCGTTATCAACAGTTGTCAAAGAGTATAAATATTATCATGTTAAAAATCACGGTTGAATAAACGATATACTGAGTACTCGAGGAACTATTGTCTGTTGGGACGTTAGCTAAGGCCTAAGACCTCAATAGTACCACACATGGGCCAATCGTCAGCGCTATCGTAGATATTATTATGAAAATATTTATTGTTTTCGTTACCATTTAATTGACGCGGTCTCGCGATATTGCACGTATGACTATACTAGCACTATCTCCGGCCGCGTCTTTCTTTTTCTATCAACCACCACCTAGGCGGCGTAACAGTGTTGGATCGCCTTCACCCTCCCACCAACCTTAACCAGTGGTGGTAGAGACG
Organism: Schlechtendalia chinensis; assembly: GCA_019022885.1. NCBI lineage: Eukaryota > Metazoa > Arthropoda > Insecta > Hemiptera > Aphididae > Schlechtendalia > Schlechtendalia chinensis. The sequence continues at coordinate 38,862,988 of CM032339.1, forward strand.
GTGGGGAAGTGGAGCCGGACCGGTCTGTGTTCTTCTTTGAATTTTAACGCCATACAAGACAGCCCATATCGACAACGCGACGTCATCGATTACTTTTTGTTTTTTATCTCTCTCTCTCTTTTTTTTCTCTCTTCACCATTTTTTTTTGTCCTTTTTTTTCTCTTAATAATAAACGCCTAGACCACCAATTTTTGTTTTTTCTTCCGCTACACCTATCAACTTCACGACCGTCGGGGTGAGTGTCGGCAGCGAAACCACCAACCACCTGTACCGTGTCGAAATTATCGATTTTTTTTTTTTTTTTGTATTCCATATGAAAGACAAATTCAAATTACAATTCATTACTTCGATTGAACATAAGACAGATACGTTTAAATACTTGATAAACATAAACAGAGGGGGTCAACGGATATTTTGTTTTTTTCGGTGATAAATTTTTTTGTCAATGGGACCAATACCTAATGTTATTTTATTGTGAATTTCCAACCTTCGGGTTTTTCACAACAACTTATTACTTGTGGCGAATTGAATTAAAAATCTATAACGTGTGCACAATTTATAAGTCGTTGTATAATGTTGTTTTAAGTTTATTTTACTGATAAAGCTGTTTTCAGGTTTTTAATGAATATTTCATATTTTTATAAGGAAAATAATGTTTATTTTCATAAAAACGGTAATTTTTAATCATAGTAATAATAATAATAATAATAAAACAAATCAATAAATTATTTGGATTAACAAATATATCTCTAGAAATTAAAATAATTAAGAACAAAAAAATTAAAGAATCACTTGAAATTTGAATTATTGATTTATCTAATAATAGCTAATACCCAGTATGTCTGAAAAGTTCCCGAACTAGATTTCAGCAATCAGTATAATAGCACTCGTACAACAGCATCACTTCTGATATATCACATAATAATAACACTATCTTGGCTACATTCGCCGACAATACAGACGTAATCGTTTCAAATGATACTTAACCCTGACTATCGGAAATCTTCAAAAACTTATCGAGTATCAATAAAACTGGTTTGAACTTTGGAAAACAAAAATCAATACAAACAAGTTCACATCACGTTTACGCTCCATCCCGATACTAGTCCTCCAATAAAAATTAACAACATCAATCCCCCACGAAAATGTCATCAGATATCGTGGAATACACTTGGACAAAACATTTAATTGGGCCAACCACATAAAACTAAAAAGAAAATCACTCAACCTCAGACATTTTTCTAAAATCAAAAAAAAATCTACCTCTCAAAACTAAACTTTTCATCTACAAAAAACTAATTCGTCCAATAATGACTTAAGGTATCTAGTTATGAGTTGAATAAACAACTGAATGAAATATTTAAATGTATAAATTCTATAATTTTATGTTATACAACAAATTTAAGGTAATTAATTATATTATTTAGAAAAATGTAATGATTGGTTAATTTATTTTAGGTCGCTGAATGTGGGTTTTGAACCCGTTATTTATCGAGAATAGTAAGCTAAATACTTTCTAGTCCGGCCCTGCCTACAACGCAATGCAAACATTAATTAAAATTCTAACATCTTCCTTGTCGTTAACGTTACGATCTAATGTTAAACAAAGATTAATTATTATTTTATCCAATCTAGATCTTGAACAACACGATCATAATTTATACATTTTACTACTAAAATGTCATTCCTTGTTCTTAAAAGTTTATTGTTAGTTTCGATTCGTTCATGGCAATAAAGGCTAATCCTATCATTCTGTCCAAGTTAATAGCGTCTTTATTATTCATAATATATTTATCATTAATGATTTTTATATAAGTTTTTTTTAATGTTTTAACACCGTCTTCATAGGATATATTTGATTTATGTAAAAAAATAGTTTCACGTTTAAAATATGAATGGCAATTGTGATTGATTGGCCTATCAGTGTCATAGTCTAATAATTTCGGAAACTAAAAAATTACTAAAAGTATATAAAGAACGTACTTACTTAAATTATTATAAAATAAATTGAACAGATCTTTAGTATAACAGCCAGACAGTAGTGAATGTACCCAAAAATTACTTTTTTTTTCGTTTACGTATAACATGACTATACGCAGTACTCGAATTGGAAAATATCAAGTGAGGGAGCTCAACTGGAAATTGTTGATTTTCAAATGAAATATTCTATTTTCAATTAAAATAATTTCTCTATACAATTTTTAACAGAATAATATTCTACAACATTTTATGTAAATAAACAACTAATAAACCCATTTAAATTTAAGTAAGAATAATAATATGTAAAAATCAATTGTATGATAAATGACACGTTTATCGACAATTTGTGCTGCCACAAGTATACAGTTGTATAGTATATCTGTGGGTAAATCTTAAAGTAATTGTCAAATAATATATAAATAATATTCCGTGATATACAAGATAATTAATTGCCATTATCAAGTAGGTACTTAATGTAGCAGTAACATATTATTAATAATAATATCAAATATACAATTTTTTCATGATTTTTTTTATATCTATAGTCCATATAGAAAATTATAGTAAAGAGACGCTAATTCTTTTTAAATATAATAGAAGAGATCCGTCCCCTTGTGTCGCCCTCAAATTCGAGCACTGACTATACGGATATGCTACACATGCTACACATACTACATGTGATATAGACTACACTGGCTCTTCAACTCCCAAATTGGATCTGAACTGAATTTTAATTTAAGTTTATGGTAATGTATAACATTAATATTACCGTAAACATCAAAACATAGAAGAGTTTCTGGAAGCATGAATGGTGGCTATACTTTTTTGGTGGTGCTACTCGGGTGAATTTGTGTGAAAGAGGACTGAACCATCTATGAATTCATCCTTCTTTAGAATTCTTAATTTAGATTTTGCAAATGATCATATTGAAAAGGATCATTCACAAGTATACTTAGTGGAATAATGATGAAATTTCACTAAAATTTTAGTAGTACTTGGTTGTTATCAAAATTGGATCTTCCAATTTGATTTGATATCAGAATATTCTTATAATACAATACAATAACAAAAATACTTGTCCAAATAATGTGAAAATAATATCATCTTAAATGGTTTTATCGTTTCGTTAAACTCCTCTAGTGGAATCAACTTGTGTTTAACATAACCATTAAACTTTAAAGAAAAAAATTCACAACTTTTATAATCTGATGACCTTCCAGTTATGAATGTCTCTAATACTTGAAATTAAATACCCCAGAAAAATGTAATTATAAATAATAAAATACAAGTAGAAACAAATGCCTAAATGATTAGTACTGATACCTCAATTTAATATTTACAACTCTAGTATTAATAGCAAAATGTACAAAATAATAGTTTTAAATTAATCTCAATACTTGTGCAATATTTATATTTTCGTTTAATGTAAACAATATTTCTATTTATTTTGTTTTTAACTTTCATATTATTATATAATAATACACAAGGGATTAATTGCTTCAAGTGTTACTTGTTCAAATGTTTTTATCTTTTATTTTGTTATTTATACTTTATTATTATTATTTTTTTTTTAATAAAATAATACTGAAGATTATAATTTTAACACACAAGTAACTAAGTAAGAACATATATTAATACATTCACAATTTATTTATACAATTTTTGGTATACATTTATTAGATAAAAAAATAGTATTCTGTATTAATAATTTTTGTAACAATAACGATATTAAAGGTAACATATTAAATCATATAAATTTAATTTCACAGTCAAATAGTCAATAAGTTAATACATATAAATATATATATATATAGTGAAATCTCTATAATACAATATAGGCAGTGTAAACTTATGGGTTATGGGAAAATAAATAGAGGGTATGCAGTAAAAATGTAAAATGTATAAGTATTGTTCAGCTAGGGTTGAATTTCCATCAGGTAATGATGCTGTTATAAGGTATTAATAAATAGAGATTTCATTATGTTTAGGATATTTAAAATATTTTATATCTTATAATATTATGTACTAGAAACATCAAATTATTTCTGCAAATATATTAATTCCGTTCTTATTGAATGAATAGTGATAATAGTGATGATTAATCATTTAAAAAAATACATAAAGTCCCACTATACAAAAAATTTAATAAAATACTGGATGTCAGATAAATATATTTTCAAATAAATATACATTTAAAATTTGAATTTACATTATTGAAATTGTATAAATGAGATCACAAGTTATTATTTGAATTCTTGTTGCATCAAATTATAAAAATAAGAATTTTTATTTTGTAATAAAACATTCGGAGACTCGAACTCTACCACTTTTCCACTGTCCATAACCAATATTCTAGAAAAAAAAATTATTTGTATATTTACTATAAAATGTGGAATATAATACATAAGATTGATTTTTAAAATTGTATTTATTTTAATTTTATTTATTTAACATACCTATCGCTATCCATAACAGTACGAATTCTATGAGCAATAGTAATAACTGTACTTTGCTTGAATGCAGTTTTTATTGTTTCTTGTATTTGGCGATCAGTCATTTCATCTACATTTGCTGTTGCTTCATCAACACATATCACTTTTGAATTTTTGAGTATTGCCCTCACTAAGCACAACAATTGTTTTTCACCTACAGATAAGTTGATATTATCTCCTAAATAACATCCCAGGCCACCTAAACGCTTAACAGTTGGTACTAAATGGCATCGTTGCAATGCAGACCATATATTTGAATCCATAAATTCCTTAAATGGATCAATATTTTCACGTATAGTACCTTCAAACAAAAATGGATCTTGAGGTATAACACATAAACGATTTCTGAAAAAATAAAAATTGTATTTTAATGAACTATTGTATATTATGTGTACGAATTAAATTAATTTTTTGTATTTAAAAATACACCTTATTTGTTGTGAAGAAATTCTAGATATGTCCACACCATCAATTAAAATAGCACCACTGCTAATATTACACATTTTATATAAAGCAGCTAATAGTGAACTTTTTCCAGCTCCTGTTCTACCAATAACTCCAATCTTTTCCGAGGTACCGGTTTCAAATGAAATTCCAATTAAAGACATGGGACCATCTTGCCTGAAAATGTTATGGTTTAAAATATTGCAGGGTACTTTTTATTTTTAACAATTTACTACCTATACTTTAAGAAAACATTTGAGAATTGTATAATTCCATTTGTCGGCCAAGCAAATGGTGGTGATACTGAGTCGTTGTTATCAGTCTCACTCTCTATATTTTCAACATAATCAAGAATACGTTCCAAACTAATCATATCACATTCAGTTGCTGCAACAGCGCCCACTAATTTTCCAAGCATACTTGTCAATGTTAATGCATAGGTCAATGATAATCCAAGGAACCCTGTATAAAATATTTCAATCATTATACATTTTATTACTAACAATTACATATAGTCATTACTATTGTTTGTTTGTATTTTTTTAAATTTAAGATTTACTTATTTTACAGCTAAAAACTATTTCACTATCTGATAATAGTAGTATATGTCTATATGAAAATAAAATACATACTATTAATCAGTTTGTTTTTTTAGTTCATACTATTTTTCTCAAATTTGTCTATACTTAATTGAGCAGAGAAAAAGTTAAAAACCTACATGTTATTTTGATACATTTATTCATTAAATTTCAAACACACTAAAATATACAATTATTGTATTTCAAATGTTTACTTTTAAAATTAAAATAGAAAAAATAATACACATGTACATACAAATAATTTTAAAAATTTACCTCAACCCATATCTACTTTTTAACACATATCTATTTGATCAAAAATATTAATAAATAAGTAAATTACAAACCAGCATTTGTAAGATTCCATTGATGAATAAATACTGCAATTAGGCTAATGAAAAATAATACAATTAGACCAATGACTCTTAATCTGAAATTGAACCATAAAGAAGCTAATTGTGAAGAAAATTCAGATTTTAAATAATTTTCAAGTTTGTCTTCATTTTCACGTTCAAATCTAATTATATATACATAAAAAAAAATACAATAAATTAATATTAAATAACTGATTGTCTATTGTTATTTAAATTCAATATTATAATAATTAGCATTAACCTTGAGACAACTCTAAAAGCACGTATTGTTGCTAAGCCTTGCAATGATTCATTTATATGATTATACAGTGGAGATAATGCTACAGCTGATATACGTCTAAGTTCACGAGACGAATTTCTGTAGCGTGTTTGTAATTTATAATACACAGGAGTTAGTATTATAGCAATGATTATAGCCCAAGGTACACCAAAAATTATGGAACCTAAAGTACCAATTACTAAAAAAAATTGGGCTAACAGAATATTTAAAATAAATGGTAATGAATCATCAATCACATTTGTATCTGATGAAAATCGATTTAAAATCATGCCAAGAGAATTTACATCAAAAAATGATGTTTTTGCCTAAATTAAAAAAAAAAATTAAGTTAAATTAAATTTATTAAAACAAAAAATATATAAACTGATACATACATACATAATAGATGCTAACAATTTGTCATGAATCATTGTACAGGCTTTAATGCCACCATACGCAAATATAAAAGCCCTGAAAAATGTAGCGATTGAATTCACTATTCCAATTAATGAGTAAGTAAACAAATATGTTTTGTTTTCATCTTGTACATTTTTTAAATCTTTCAATAAATTATCTGAAATAAAATAAAATAAAAACATTTTACTATTTTAATAAATAATTGTACAATTAAAAGAATGTTCTACCAATATATATGTAATTTTTCAAACCTACATGCAACAAAGTTAAATACCGGCCTTATCAAACTAAAATTGAATGCTTACAAATGATATTAAAGTATATTGTATGCATTTCAAGAGATTTTTTTTTCTATTATTTTATGGGATTATTTTTCCTAAATTGCTATAATTTTTAAAACAATAGTTTAAAAAATATATACCAGTAATTAAATTCTTAGATATTTAAATAAATATTAAACTATTTATGACATTTTCTATTAAATATTTTTGTTATATTACATGTGTGAAATATAAAAATAATATATATTGAAAGGATTTTTTTTTAAATTAAAATATTAATCAGTTGTGAAACCAGGAAAAAAAAGTAATAGCAATTTACAATTTAGACAATTATTAAAATTTGTTTAATCTTTTGAAAATATTTGTATATGCAAATTTTAATCAAATTGATATTAAAGCTAACAGTTTAACTACAAATAAACACAAAAATTAAATTTGATACAAATAATTAAGTAAGGTAATTACAGTAACTAATAAAATACAAAATTATATATTTTTACTAACCTTCATGTTTATTCGTTATTTCATTAACCCAATGGGACAACCATAAATCTGATATATTTTGTGAACTCTATAATTTAGAACATTTGTATTATTTAGTAAATATTTCTATAGATATATAAAAATGGTTTTGTTCTCTTTACTTTACAAGTTATATCAATATTAATCAACATTAATTTTTCTTAATCATATTTATTATATTCTAGATCAGGTCACACCAATTGGTAGACATTGGGCATTTTTTTCAGGACCTGGTGGTAATTATAGTTTTACATTTTTATATTATTATAAAAAATAATGTTTTACATTCACATGCGTGTAACAAGTTTATACGAGGTTTGGTAAATTAATAAATAAAAATACATATTAAAAAAAAAATCTATTTGTTAATGTGTGAGAAGTCATTAAAAGTGTTTTGGACCACAGGAAGTTTGATAAGTTTCAAAACGGGCCCTTATGAGTTAGTGACCCCTGTCCTAGATTATAGGACTGAAAGCTAATAATTATATTGTTTTTAAAACAATGTAATTGTTTACAGAACATACCTTTAGAATAATTAAATAATAGTTTCATATTGTATAGTTTTAAAAAAAAAATAAAAAAAATTGTATATTGATGTACTTAAACATGTTCAAAACCATATACATTCTTGAAAAACTCAGTAAATTTAGTAAAATTAAAAAAAAATACATTTTCCAAAAGGATATTTTGAAAACTATTTATCATTTGTATAGGGAATTAGTAATAAAATTTACTATGATTGTAAAACATTCCAGTGTAACGTACCTTTTAAACAATATTTTAAATTATTATTATTACCAAAATGACAACAGGTGTGACCAGATAGTGCTATCTGGTGACATTTCAGTATAAAATGATGCAACATGTCATTTTAGAGTAGAATTTTGCAACGAATCACTTAATAATGATTAGGTTTTGGTCACTAGTTAGTTTATTTCAATAATTAATAAAAAAAAAAGTTTTTTGTTATTGGAATAAAACGTTTAATAACAATAATATTTTAAGTTGAAAAACTAAAAATAATCCATACTACACTATTTTTTGTTTGCAAAATTCTACCCTAAAATAATGTGATACATCATTTAAGGGTAGAATTTTTCAAGGAATCATGTGTTATGGGTTATTTTTAGTTTAAAATAGTATTTAACAAGTAACTAGATTAAGTCCAAAAATATTGGAGATAAAGAAAAGCGGAAAAAAGTTTACCCATTTTTCACGCTACAGAATATTAACCAACTAATGAGTGAAACTAATTTCAGATACACTATTTATATATAAGAAACATTACTTTAACTTTTATCTGTTTATTATAAAATATAAGCATAATGTATATCCAACATCATAAGCGTCATATTATTTAAATAAAAATGTGCATATAGTTTATAGGTACCTGCATAAGAACTATAGCAATGAATAACAACCATCCAACTAAACTCCCTATAGAGTTCCAATACTGTTTGTAAACTGAAAAGGCAATCATTCCTACTTCTTGATTTTCTTTATCACTTAAATCATTTTCAACCTCTGGTACTTTTTTTGTTGGTGCCCAATCTTCTACATTCAAATATGTATTACTATTTGCTTCATTGTATTTTAAATCCATAGTTTTAATATCATAGTCGCTGAGCACTTCAAAAGGCGGACCTTGATTTACCATAATACCCTTATCTATTATTATTACTTGATCAGCTGAGAGCAAAAATTGACTTTTATGTGTACAAATAATACGAGTTTTATTTTTAAGCAAGCCATTTATACAATGAGTATATATGTGTTGCGCAACATCAATATCTACTGAAGCAAAAATATCATCTAGTAAATATATGCATTTATCCTGTAAAAAAATCAATACAATATATTTATTATATATTATAATAAATAATTTATATATTATCAAAATTATTAAATGTATACAAGTTAATGTAGTATACTTAGAATTAGAAATAATAATAAATTTAATTAATTTTGAAGTGAATAATGTAAATAGTTTTTTTCCAATACAAAAAAGTTATATTTGTTACTGTGTTTAATTAATACCTGATACACTGCACGAGCAAGAGCTAATCTAGCTTTTTGTCCACCACTTAGAGTTATTCCAGCTTCACCAATAAGAGTTAAATCACCTCTATGAAATTCTTGTAAGTCTTTAACTAAAGCACAACATTTGATAACCATCCTAATGAACAAATAATAATAATATTTATTTATATAAAAAATAAAATATTATGTAACAAAGATTAGTAAATAATACTTGTATTTTTCTACACTATAATTTTGACCAAATAAAATATTATCTTTTATGGTTCCTTTTTGAATCCACGGTGTTTGTGCAACAAATGCAAACCCTAAAAAAGTAAATTAAATCAATATACATATGTGTACAATTAAATAAATAGTGTCATGTCTTATTTTATGCCTAGTATTATAATCAAAAGATAACAAACATCTGATAGACTTTACCATCTTTCTTATTGCAAGTTGCAATCATCCCTTCATCTTTGTTGATTTCTGCCAAGATTCCAGCCAACAGAGTAGATTTACCACTTCCTACTTGTCCAGTAATACCAATAAAAGATCCTTTGGAAACAGAAAAATTTATATTTTTAAGTTGGAATGATTTAACGCCCCAATTAAAAGAACACTGTGATAATGATAATTGATTATCAAAACTTTTTCCATATTGAAATGGCATTAAACTATAATAAGACTGTGCTTGTAGGTCATCTACCTGAAAAATTATTTTATTCAAGTGATATATAAATTTAATTGTGAGGTTTTCGATAAATATTTACCTCAATTAAACGTTGAATTCTTTTAAGAGACACCCATGCTTCGGTAACACCATTCAGTATCCAAGGAAATGCATTTAATGGGGTAATTAGCATATGAAGTAGAGTCATACTAGTAAAAACCTAAACAAATTTAAAAAAACAATTTAAAAACAAAACCTTCAAATTATACTTTTGTATACAATCATTTAAAATAAACACTAACTTTGGCAGCTGTTAATTGACCTCCAAGAAAAATATAAGTTGAAAAGGTTAATATTGAAATTGTTACTGGGGTTGTTGCCCAAAAATACACACACAAAGCATCCAAATATTTTCTTTTTTTCAGGTTCAGTACCTCAGGTTTGCGATAACCTAAAAAAAATATATTTATAAACATTTATAAACAAACATGATACATAATATTAAAATATAGAATGAAAAATATTTACATACTGCTAACTTTATTGATAAAATATGTTTCCCAAACATGATATTTAATTACTCTAATACCCCTAATAATTTCAGACATTAATTTAACACGTTTATCTTTTTCATTCATCAATTCTCCAGTATATTTGCCTATAAAACAAAACATCATATGTAATAATCAATTTGATTTATAATGTTAAACATTATATTTAAATATATTTATACCAATGTTTGTAGTAATAATCTTATTCACGGGTATCAGTAAAATAGATACAAACACTCCAGACATGAAAGCAATTCCCAATTGTTGATAAAGTAAATATAAAACAATCACTAACTACAAAATAGGTAAGTTAGTTAAGTTAAAATGCATAATATTAATTATTAATTTATTAATTATATTATTAATGCATAATACATTAATATTATTTAATTTTACCTGAAAAGGTACACTCCACATCGAATGAAAACTATTGCAAGCATTTACTAAATTATTAGTATCAGTGCTCATAAAATTTACTATTTCTCCAATACTAAAAAAATAGTTTATGTATAAATTATATTAAAAATTGTATGACAACTTCAGTTACCTAAAATTATTCAGCATTATAGTATTTAGTTCTAGTGTCTTTTTGTAAATTATTGTAATTAAAGCACCTCGAATTTTGATGCCAATCATATGAATTTGATAGTCAAAATGTGCACTAAATATTGTACCTTAAAAAAAAATTGAGATATAATTTTTAATATATACATATTAACTAGTAGGGAAATATGAATTATATAAACTATAATTTTTTTTTATTTATTACAAATTATAATCTAATTTAAATTAAAAACCCCGATTCATGAATAAAAGGAAACTACCAAAAATATTAAAACATGATTTTTCGAGTTAAAAACCTCAGAAGAAGAAATAGTTAAACTCATATCCGTAAAGAAACTATAATAAAGGCAGTTTTTGGTTGTTAAAAAATTCAATATTGTATATTAACTACTCATGCAAAAAATAATATTTTAGAATTATAAATAAACAAATTTCAAATAAAATCAGACATAAGATAGGGCTGTACAAAATGTAAGTATATATTTTTATACAGGTATTTCTATCTATTTTTTGTTTAATTAGAACTATAAATATATTATATTATGTATTATGAAAAATTCTAAAAAAATAAAAAATAATAATTTTTTAATTATTATTTATTAAGACAATGTATTTATTAGGTATTTATCTTACCTCTGCGCAAGATTAAATTATGTCATACAATAATAAGAAATCAAAAATAGTACATAAAATCACCACATTTGTTGCCTCCGTCTATTTAACAGGTAACATTGAAAAATCACAATAAACAAATATTAAACTGCTGTGATATTTAGGTTTGATTTAGAATTAAAACACATTATCAAATCTTAAGTCAAGAACATATGATGTTCTCTCATCAGGGTTTTCTGTAATATAATCTTAAAGTGAGATAGTTGTATTTTTAATTAATATATTTTAAACAGATGTATATTTATAATATCATTAGATACACAGAGAGACAACAAATGGAAATATGACATCATGTTAGGTCTAAATTTTAATACCATAATGACACATTTTATCTTATTACACTTAAGTATAACTATTTTTTATATTTTAAAATACAATTTTTATCTACAAACAAATGTTATTTTAAAAATACTTGTGTAATAGATTACATAATTTATTTATAAATGACTGAAAATGAAATGCATTAAGTGAAATTAATAGTTTATAATTCTTACTTATAAGCGTCATTAAAACAAGTCCTGCCATATATAAATATCCATGACTCAAAGGCTCTTCATGATGAGATACAAATGTAATTAGTTTACCTAAAAATATAGGCGCTGTAAATGCAAAGATATCAGCAAAAAATTTCAATAATCCAATCCCATAAAACTGTTTTCCATAACATTTATGTAGAGCTAGTAGCAATGATTTCTTTGCAACTCTAGATTGATGATCAGCTGATAAATAAATTGGTGATGTAGTTCTTATAGAAGATTGTTGGTTAAAGACTTCTTTCATTTTCGCTGATATATAAATTGGAGTCAGCCATTCAGGTAAATCAAACAAATCATTTGTACAGTTCAATTTTTTGTTATCTCCTTTGGTAATTAATCTTCCTACCCAACCAAATGTGAGCCAGGATATTAAACTATAATGTTCATTATCACATGCCATACCCAGATAATATGGATCAAATTCATCATTAAATCGACTATATGATGCTGTCATCAAGGAACGTCTTTCAACCGATTGCTAAAACAAAAAATATTGACAATATATTAAAAAAATTATATTTATGATTTTTGTTAAGTGTTATTATAATAATTAATAATTAGCATTGATATCAAAATACATGTTTAAAATTAAAATTAATTATAATAATTTTATTTAAGTATAAGTAAATGTTAAATGGGATATAGAAATACATATAATATAGGTATTTATAATTTAGGTTCGTAAAAAAAAAAATCAATGAGACAATTTTTAAAATAACTACAATTATTTTATGTTAATATATTATTATGAGAAATTGATTGTTAAAATAATAATCTAGAAACAAATGATTTACCTGAGCAAGGAAACGAAGTCTGTCTACATGCCTTATTCTTACAACATCATCTTTAAAGAACAGTGTGATTAAATAAAACAGCTGAAGCATCCAACAAAATACTGCGAACCATAATCTTACTTGCAAAATAGGTATATAAGTACTTTGAATAAATGTTATGAAAGTGCTTCGCAAAGATACTATTGAAGACAAAAAGCATAATATCCAAGCAAATATCACAATTTTTGGACCTCTTATGCTTGTTTCCAAATGACGTTGTATACATATAATATATATTGTATGTATTATCCACGTAAAACATTGAATTACTAAAACTAAATTTTCAACTGGATATACTTTGCTTTCAGTGAATTCATATACTTCTAAAATAAGTTGAACAGCTGGTAAAATTGACAGTGTACTAGCAATTATAGTACGGCAACAGAGTATATTAGTTTCACGTCTTGTACGTATTATCCAATCAGACAGATGGCTACAGTAATATGTAGACGTTAACATGAGTGTTAACAGAATAGGCAGACGAATAACTGTCATTTCTGCACAAACACTCAAAACATAACCGGGACGAAATAAAGGAACAAAATCATTTGGGCCACAAAGATCAGTCCAGTTCCAAGAAAATTGCATGATTAAACTAAAAAATAAAATAAAGTAACCATGTATTTAGTAATAAATAATCAAATAACATAATATTCAAAACTCACGTCATAATTTACTATTATATAATGATTTTCGAGTTGTCCATAGTTTTCAAAATGATCTAGTAGAATATCATGTATTATATTACGTTTTTGAACGATTTATTATCATTTTAGTTCTCAAATGCCTGTTGACCATTATTAACATACATTTGGTAATATACAAATTAGAAAATTACTTATCATCTCCTAACAATAGTTCTAGAACTTATAATAGTGAACTGTCAACGTACTGTACAGTTCTATTCATTATTTTATCTAATAATTTAGTATTTACATTAACAAAGAAAAATGAAAAAAAAAATGATAAGACCGCGAACAATATTTTTATCAACACTATTATCAAAATAAATTACAAATTATGCCGCAAAATGTATGCACTGTGATTATACCATGTCCATAAACATATTAATTGTAATGTTAATAATGTTATAACCTTATAATGTATAATACTTATAAGTTAGACGGAATGTTCATGGCATTCTGCGCTGTAATATAATAATATCAAATACGAGGCCATATTAAATAACTAATAATTATTAAATATTGAAACTATCTTACTAGCGATAAGACGGGTACAGATAAGGGATTACAATTGGTATGCTTATAAACTACGAATGACATTACACCGAACAATACCGGTTTAAAGACACAGCTTTAGACATTGGGTGCGTTCGCTTGGACGCTTAGGCTAAACTCACACGGACCACTCGTGAACGATTTTTTGTGGTTATAATGTGATTGTACTGTCCGCGAAATCGACTACTTTTAAACAACTTTTTTGTGGTCGTTAGAAGTCCGAACCGACGTCGATATAACCACACCACAATCACAAATATGGCATAAGTTCTTAATTTCTATTTTACATGTTTTAGTGTAAAAATGGACTTTGAAGAGGAAGCACTATTATTACATTTATTACAGCGAAGAATGCGGCGTCGTAAGAAGAGACAATTTTGGGTCCATCCTATTATTGAAAATAAAAATGAAAGCCAATTTAATTTTAAAGAGACTCCCAAGCTTTAGTTTTTGTAATACGATTACTATAACTATTCGAAGTATAATCCCAAATACATGGTAAATTATGCAATTCTTCGATAAACAATTCTATGTCAAATGCGTCGTTTTCACTTTGTTCGGTCATAATTTATCTCGTATCGAACACAAAACTCGTGAGCATGTACTACTGAACAACAACTGAACCAACTCAACAAATCGACAAATTTCATAACACTAGTCATAAAATAATAATTATAATAATATATGTATGGATTATATAAATAGCAATGATATTACTATAAATATAAAATAATAATGATAAAATGTAGTGCTGGTGGCAAGTGGTCGGAAAGTGGTTGACGTGTCGCAACGTGTGTTACGCTCAACCACCGACGACCACAATTTCGTGGGTGATACAGTCGACACGATGCGACTGAAGTCGAAACTGACGGCAGAAAGTGGTCCGTCAGAGTTAAATTGCATTTTTCATATTATTTTATATGTTTTAATAAATTAACCACGAGCGACCACCATTTTGCCGTCGTAACGTGGTTCTAAAGTGGTCCGTGTGAGTTTAGCCCACAGATATAAAAATATATTTTATATCTGTGGTTTAGCCTTAGACGCTTACAACGCTCACGCTTACGAACAGTTTGCTTTGGGTTTAAGCGCATATAATCGCTTTGTTTACGTTTCCAAACCGTACGCAGTGTGAGCGTGTGTAAGCGTTTAGAACGTGTTATCAAAGATAATGTGACTATCACAGTGGCGCCAAACAACTGATTGTTACCAGGTTTCATTCTCTTTAATTTCCGAGCAATTAGGGTCAGAACGAACTCAAATGTTGTCGGAAGGATCTTAAAAATAATAGAATACATTTAATACAGGGTACTTAATATTTATAAAATAATAATGTGTATAATAAAATTAGTATATATTATAAATATAATATACACATATAAAGGAAATATGCATAGATTATTTGATAAATGTTTAAGTAACAACTAGTTTAGGCTATAAGTCATCATCAGGTTACAATGAATAATAAAAAAAACAAAAAGGTATATAAAAAAATATATGAAATTAATAAACAAAATACATAGAATATATTATAAATAATAAGAAACAATCATAAATCGACAAACATAGTAACATAGATTATATTAAAACAGCTGGTAGAAAATTATGTATCATTGTTTAATGTGTATTTATAAATATTATTATTTTTAAAATGTTTATTTATTTAAAATATTACTAAAATCATTACGTTAAACTTCATTATAAATAAGCAATTCTTCAAATATTGAATTTATATATATTTTTTTTCGTTTAATATATTCAAATCTTTTCCTATATCGTAATGTATACTATGATTACTTTAAAAGACGTGTTTACCAAAATTATATTTGTGTGAAGATTTGAAATTTTATTTCTGAAATAGTTGCGTTTCGGACAGCCCGCAAGTCACACGCGTCTAATTATGCTCTTCGAGTTTTTAATTGCTGGTACCTGTAAATTTGCAAATTTTTATTATTATTTTAAACTAAAAAAATTGTTATAATTGTGCGAACATAACTGCGAAAAAAAAATTATACAACCAGTGATCATCCACCCCTCGTGGGCTCAAAACTGGATTTTTTTTGTCGTATGTATAATTTATATATATATCAGTGATTAATTATATACACCATTTAAATCATTAAATTTATCGAATGGTCGACGACTCGGTCGCCGGTCTTACATCATTATCTTAATTACTTTCTGATAATATGTCACAAGCACAAATAGCAAATTCTAATTCCGCCTCTTCTATGGTTGTTGGAAAGAAATCAAAACAAAGACCGATTATTCCTCCTATCAAAATAAAACAAACACATAGTGGTAATTATCATGTTTCAAATAATAGCTCGCCTGAATTATCATCTTCGATAAATTCAGATAATGAATTTCGGTCACCTCGAAAACCTGCCAAACAGAAAACCGTGACCAATGCAAACCAAAATCGCTTCAATTTTTTTGCCACGCCAAACCGCTTTTCACCTATTATGCCTGAAGAAAACAATTGTTCAAATAAATTTGATCAATCTGCTCATGATATGGAATCTCAACCCCTCAGAAATGTCGATAATCAATCAAACGAACCAGTAATAATCACTCGCCCTCCACCTATTTATTTATGTGATGTAATAAATTATTTTGGTCTTCAAAATCAATTAAAAGAACTAGTCGGAACCGAAAACTTTTTCTGCAAATCCTCTCAATACAGTGTAGTAGCCTCGAGCGTATAGGCTTTCGAATGGGTAAAATGTGTGTAGAGGAAAAATAAGTCTGAGTTTAAATAAATACAATATAAGAACTTTATTATTATTAATGCTATAATACAATTTCTCTGTGGTAACGCGAGGACGGTGTCGACAGCACTGACTTTTCTTTTAATTGTTATCTGCGGCGGCACCGACCGCCGATCGGGAGGGAATAACACATACACAACAACATGTTACCAAAATACAATATTACCACAACAGTTTAAAAATTCAAACATCTATACCAGACGCGTATAGAACAGTAATAAAATTCCTAAAAGAACAGCCCAATGCTAAATATCACACGTATTAACTTCAAGAAGACAAACCGCTAAGAATTGTCTTACGTGGATTACACAGTTCAACCGCATGTGACGAAATAAAAAACGCTCTCGAAGAAATTGGTTTTAGCATAAAACAAGTAGTCAATGTCCGCCATAGAATTTTAAAAGCGAATTTGCCACTATTTTTTGTCGACCTTGAAAATTCTGTTAATAATAAAAATATTTTGACATAACTAGCATACTATACACTAAAATAAAAGTAGAGGAACCTTATAAAAAACGTCTCATTGCCCAATGTCAAAATTGTCAAGATTATGGACATACAAAATCTTATTGTGGATACCCTTCACGCTGCGTAAAATGTGGTGCTGATCACTCGTCTTCATCTTGCACCAAGTCCAGAGAAACCCCCTCGAAATGTGCCTTATGTAGTGGCAGTCATCCCGCTAATTATAAAGGATGTCAAATCTGTAAGAAAATTATCAATCTTCGAAACCCAAAAAAGAATAAAAGACAGCTGCCGTCCACTTCTCAAAACATCGAACATCAAATTCAGTCAAATTACACCATTGTAAACTCAAAACCGACACTTTCAACTACGGTAAATCCTCCTCTTTCATACTCCTATGCGAATGCTTTATCTGGACAAACGCTACAAAATAATACCGCACCTTCCACATCAACAGACAGTTTTTCAGATAGCTAATTTCCTATCAGATTTTAAAGCTTTAATTAGTCCTCTTCTTTCCCTACTTACAACACAAGGCCGTATCTGAGGGGGGTCTAAGGGGTCCGGACCCCCCCGAAATTTTTTCAATATTTTACTAATGTTTAAAATAACTATTTTTAATATCAATATAAATATGCAGATCACTAAATTGTAACGTTGCTTACTTGTTATTTTAGACAAATGCGCGTTCAGATATTTTGCTATCAATTGATATTTTGTTTACAACACTAATGCTGGAACAAATCTGATATTTTAAACTTTTATTGTAGCGTCTAATAATAGATTGTTTGTTATTGATGGACAACAACCGCTGTCGATGTCGGTCGGCGGTCAGTGACAATTAACAACAAGAGTATTAAATTAATTGCGTAGGTTATAAATATTGTTATGACATACCGTCGTCCGCAAGACGGTTACAATTAACAAACACGTCGATTCGTTTTTCTAAATTCATCATAATGGATAGTAAACGAAAAAACAAAAATTTACTGTTAAATTATTTTTCTAAACTTCCAAAGGTACGTTATTTTATATCATAATATGTTATGTTACATAACATATTAATATACATTACTTATATATATAACTATATTAATAATTTAACTACCGAAACCTAAATTCAAAAGAATTCTAATATACATGTTTTGGACCCCCCCCCCCCGAAAAAAATTTCTGGATACGGCCTTGTTACAACAATACTTTCAAAACTGTTAGTCAAAGATGACAAATAGTAATTTATTTATCATCAATTCTCTCTTCATATTTAATTGGAATGCAAATGGACTGAGAAATCATACAAACGAATTATTAGTTACATTACACGAAAAAAGATTTGATATCGCTCTTATATCAGAGTCTCACTTAACCAAAAATTCACGCATACATTTTACCGGGTATAACTTCTTGCGTGCAAGCCATCCAGATGGTACAGCCCATGCTGGATCCGCAATATTAATACGATCTACACTAAAATATAATACATTACCCACGTTTTCAGAAGATTTCCTACAATCATGTGCAATATCCGTCTCTCTAAATCATATAAATGTTACAATTGCAGCTACTTATTGCCCGCCAAAACATAATATATCAATAGCTCAATTTACATCTTACTTCAACACACTTGGAAACTATTTTATTGTTGGTGGAGACATAAACGCTAAACATAAGCAATGGGGCTGTCGAGCTCAAAATTCCCGAGGAAATTCATTATATCAAACTCAAATACAATTTTCAGTAATTGCTCCCCCTAATCCTACCTATTGGCCAACATTAATAAAAAAAAACCCAGACATCTTAGACATATTTGTAATAAAACTGCCTAATTACCTGAATACCTATATAGAAAACCTCTCTGATCCATGTTCAGATCACTCTCTGATATCCCTAACTATAAATACAATAATTCCTACTCGTTCTATCAACCAATTTTCAATAACACTCTCGTCGCAGACTTTGCAGACGATAAAGCAATACTGGCCGCCCACAGTGATCCAATTATTGCTATTCAAAATTTACAAGCATATATAAATGAACTATCCGGCTGGTACTCTAAATGGCGCTTTAAAGTTAATGAAAGTAAATCTGTCGACTTAACCTTCTCCTTAAAACAAGGTATCTACCCTAATATAACTCTTAATAATATAAATATTCCAAATTATTCCAAAACCAAATATCTCGGTATTATTTTAGACAAACGACTTACAACATGGAGTTCTCACATACATGAAAGACGATTATCCCTCAATAATAGGCAACGCTTACTTTACAATCTATTGTCTAAATCATCAAAACTCAGCATTAATACCAAATTAAATATATATAAACTTCTTCTCAAACCTTTATGGCTATATGGCATACAAGTTTGGGGCTCTGCAAAAAAATCAAACCTGGCAAAAATTCAAGCTTTTCAATCCAAAATTCTCCGCCTTATTACCAATGTCCCTTACTATGTAACAAACCAAACTCTACATTCTGATCTGCATATGCATACTGTAGAAAAAACAATCAGTTACATAATCGCTACCACTCCTCACTCCAGAACCATCCAAATCCACTAGTCGAAAAATTAGCCGCGGAAACTATGCTTGAAAACCCACCACGTCGCCTTAAAAGACGATGGTGCCGTGATCTCTTAAAAAAAAAAAAAATTAATATCCCGTTGAAAATGTTACTAATGAGTGACTTCTTTCTCACGTTATTTTACTGCCAACATTTCTAACATAACATACGCTTATTGTACATATTATGTATAGACTGTGTATTTCTTATGTAAAATAAAAAAAAAAAATTTCTGAAATATGTTTTTTGTATTGGATTTTTTAAACTTCTACTAGTTTCTATTGTTTTTTATTATTTATAATATGTTCTATATATTTTGTTTATTAATTTCATTCATTTTTTTATAGTCCTTTTTGTTTTTTTATTATTCATTATAACCTGATAATGATTTACAGTCATAACTTGTTATTACTTTGTTAAACATTTACCAAATACTCAAGACATATTTTCTTTGTAATATATACAGGCACGTAACCTGAATTTTTTCAACAGGAGGGCCATACATTTTTGGACTCCAATGACCACAGGGCACTAAAAGCTATCTAGAGATGTTCGTCAGTGAAGGGAGGGGGTTGGGTTTAAACTATGTGTTACTTATTTGTTCCAATGCTTTTTATAGTTAAAGTAAATTAGTATGTACTTAGTATGTATTAATAGTACACAAGTATAATCATACGCGGGCAATTTACTGCTTATTTAAATTGAATTAAATTGTTTATTATAAATGCATTTTAATACATCAGTAGTCGTCTATTTTTCTCTTTCCTTCCAAATCTCTACACAAAATCGTCTAAACTTAGCGATTTTGCAATTTGTTTTTAAAAATATTTAAGTCTTAAATTAACATATTAGATAAATGCATTTTAATAAATAAATACGTAATATAATATAATAATAATAAAAAAATATAATATAAAAATATTTATATAAAACTAAAATTAAACAAATCTTTATAGTCCTTGTACTAAGTAGGTTTAAAAACTAGTATATATTAGTATATTACCTGTATACAATAATATAATTACAATTTCTTCAAAATTTTTATTAAATGAAAATTTAAAAAAACAATTACTTGTACCATCAAGACATAAGTGGATATTACATTTTATACGAAATATTTGAGTTCTTCATTATCGAACTGCTCATTTGTTTCTTTCTCCGAAACGTTACCATCACCCAATAAATCAAAAATTTCATGTTCACGTAACCCTCAAGCCATTTAGTAAGAAAAATAAATAATAAAATAACAATAATTAAGTTATATTAAACTATTTTATAAATATCACGGTAATGTACAAGCATTTAATACGAGTAATGGGAGTAATAATAATAATGTTTACGGCACGCGAACGAAGTGACCACTACGAAATATGAGCGTTATGTCCCAATGTCCACTTAAAGCAGTGGTTCCCAACCTTTTTGACACTACGGACCACTTAGATAACTTTCAATACGTCACGGACCACCATCATTTTTAGACATTGTTGGGATTACTTATATTCAGAAAAAAGTAACCACGGATCAACAATTCATATTATTTATTATTCCGAAAATATGGTCGGGACCAAAACGTCGCCGGAGACATTCGCCCGTGCACTACACTACAGTATCATTATTCGGCCGATTATATTGGCGTCGCGTGTTCTAGAATATTCGAGTCCGCGATAGTATCGGAATTCCCACTCGATAAGGGTATTCTCGAATATTCCAGAACACACGACAATGAATTCCAACAACATTATTTTTTCTCATAAATAAGAATCAATTTTTTCACAGATATTAGAATTTACGTAACGATTGTCGGTACGTAATATTTGTAACACGCCCAAAGGAAAATTGAAATATTTTAAATCTTATAGGTATGCCTCGCAGACCACCACATGATGTCTCGCGGACCACCGGTGGTCCGCGGACCATAGGTTGGGAACCGCTGACTTAAAGAGATACGTACAAAATATATGATAAAATTAGTTTTATCAAACGGAAAAGTGTGGGGATCGGTTCAAAATACTTCGACGTTTGTCCACAATAGAAAAATTAATTAAATAAGGAAATAGCACCAAGGGTGATTTTAATATACAAACATTTAAATAAACAATTACCTTCAAACAATAAAGACAAAATAATATCAGATAAACATGTATATATTTCTGTAAATTCCAATAACTTATTATTTATATAATTATTTTCGGATTCTACGGGATTTTTCCAGCAAACTCAATAAATAATTGACTAAAATGCATCAACACCGGTTTTATAATAAATAAAATATTCTTGTGTCTCTTATAGAGGACACTAGTTCTGAAAGGGTTAATGCAAATTTTGTTAAACGTTTTTCCGGGGGTGCCAGCAAGGGGCCAATGATTTTTTTTAGGGGTGCCCGGCACCCTCTGCCTCACTCTAGTTATGTGACTGTATATATATATATATATATAATTTTATTTGTATTAGAGTATTATAATTTTTTAATTTTACGTTTAATTAATATAGTGTTAAATATATATTTAATATAGTGTTTAATTAATAGTGCTTAGATTCAATGACGCCACGGTTGTTTTGTGAGCGGTTATATATGCCAAAACGAACGCAGTGTGAGCTCTTAAAGCGTTGTAAGCGTCCAAAACGAACGCACCCATTATCCATTATAAGATCTATGGTAAAAAGTCCGAGAATAAATGAAACCAGAATGAACACTTCCAATTTTATGTGATAACGAGCTAAATGTGCAGCAGCGTCACCTTTTTTTTTTTTTAAATCGGCTATACACCGACTGCTCTGGAGGTGTGTTAAGCAGTACTTGGGGCAGTGGGTCGCCATCGTTTATTTAATAAAAACAAACAATATTACACTGGGGTGGGTGACCAGACAATCCCCGTCCACTCTACCCCTTACAAAAGTATACATACAATTTTACGCAATGTGCGCGTTCGGGGAGACGCGACAGATCAGTGTCTCCCGCTCCTTATTATTATTATTATTATCTAGTTATTTTAATATTATATTACAATTAAATTCTGAATAATGACTGGTAATAAGTGTCGGTATTTAAATTGTGGAAAATCGAAGAGAATGTTTCCAAATTTACAAATGTTTCGTTTTCCAAATGACGAAAGATTAGAAATTCGGATAATGAATCGGGTAAGTAAATAGTTTAAATTCTAAATTTATAACATTAAAGAAAAATGTAGATTTAATCTTTTGTGATTTTTTTTCTTTCAAATTATTATCAAAAATTGGAACAAATGCAATTTAATGTCCATGACAATTTTTCATTTTTTTTTTTCAAAATGTTTTGAAAAATTGACATGGGTACTAAACTGCATTTGTTCCAATTTTTGATAATAATTTGAAAGAAAAAAAATTACATTTAAACCCAAAAATGTATTCTGTAATAATTGTTATGTACAGGGTTAGAAGTTTGAAGTTTTGTAAACTTACAAATATGAAGCCTACACTGACTACATTTTACTAAATGTAAAAATAAATTTTTTTTTACTAAATAAATAAAAGAGCCCCATCACAAATAAAAATAATGTATAATTATATAATTAATTAGTACCCATTTTTAATAAACATTAAACATCTACCTATCTACATTAGTAACATAAATATTATTGCCATTGATTATTAGTCACTTTTTTTTTTAAAAACTTCCATCTCTATATGTATTTATTTATTTAATGTTAGGAAAGCAGGATTTAATTAGAGTACCAGATACTCATTTAAGTCAATGAATGTATTAAATAATTATTTATTGTTAATAATTAACATTAATATAATACAATAATAAACAGAGGTGTTTTGGAAGGTTTACTTATGGTGACCATACATACCTATTTTCAGGGGCGCCGTTTAGAGTTTTTACATTTTGATTTTCGACAGTACGCGTTGTCATCTTTCGGTTAGTTTGGAGTTAAATAAGTTAAATAATAAATTCAGCTGTAGTGGTAATTAACGATTTTATTTCTGCAAAAATAAATATCTATAATATAACCAAAATAATGAATTTGACAAGGCTGGATTTTTCATTCCGAATGGCTAAGGACTACGTAGCATGTGTTCAACGATATCGGGTTTTCCTATTACAAACCTACACTTATTATTATAAGGCCGGGTTCACATGGACGCGCTAATTGAAATATATTTATACGGGTTTCCTATACATCGTTCACGCATATCGTTCGCCGAAATTGTTCTTTCCGCGCGTACATGTGAACCCGGCCTTATATTTAGGTACTGTACTCAATAAATCTCGTGACTTGGGTTTTTACGTACGTCTTACATGCTATAAATAATATCACGTAATAGCACGTATGTGCTATTGTAAAATAATCTATATTGTGAAATAAAACAAGTAATTTATTAAAAATCATTCAAACATTTACATTATTCTTCGAATAAAATTTAACTTAACTTAGATACTTTTGTAAAAATTAACAAAAAAGTAAACATGTTAAGTTAAAAAAAAAGTTACTTTTCGAGTTAAAAGCTAATTTGAAAATTAAGTAACGAGTTAATTAACTTAATTAATATTAACTTTTAACTCGTTAATTATTTGATTTATTAGTTTAATCATTTTTTATAATGTATGGTTATTGGTTTGCACAATGGCATTAATATCATAATATAAATAACTATACTGATTATTTATATTTTACACTTGCTGACTTAATATAAATTGATTTTGCTTTTTTATGCTTATTTCTTCTAATCATGCTCATTAGATTAAAAACATGGATGCGTTCACAAATGGGGCAAGAACGGCTAATTGGGCTTGCATTATTAAATGTACACCGTGAATTTGAAATCTCTGAAGAAAATATTATCAACCGCTTTGTAAACATGAAACGCAGAAATTTATAATTTATAATATAATTTTTATTTTAATCATTTGGTTATATATTATTTAAAGTATTAAATAGTAAATGTTCATATTTTATGAATAATAAAATATATATCCTCTCATATATATTTAAGAGGACGTCTCACCCGCATTTGTTGTCTCCGTCTATCTTATAGGAAAAATAAAAAAAAAATTACAGTACGCGAAACAGTAAATGTGGCGTCTACGTCAGAATTAGAGTTGAAACATCTATTATCAATTTTGAAAAGGACAATATTTTCTTGAGAATGTCATATCCTTTTTGTAAAATATTGTTTTATAAAAAAAAATTAACAGCTTTTAAAAAATTACAAATAGTCAGGTATATTTAGTGCAGTTACATATTGGGGGTAAATTTCAAGATTCTAGGACCATTACTTTTGAAATGCCGGAGTAATACAATAATACATTTTAACGAAATCGCGTTTTTAACACAATTATTTGGTAGTTTTGTGAGCCACGTTTAAAAACTATTGAGAAAATCGTTAAATCACCTACTTAAAGTACTTTTCCAGCAAAATTCGCTACTAGAAAATAGGTACGAATATAATGATCAGAGCATTCCTCTAAATTGAAAATTTATACACAGAAAAAAAACAGACATCATTATAAACCACAACTAGCAAATTAATAAATAGCTTCCTCGCTTTGCTCAAAATCTTAAATTGAAAATATATATTATTTCTGGTAATGATTATTTATTTTACTATGTCTTGTGGTGAAAAATATAGGATTATTGATGTTTGATACACGTTCGGAAATAAAATGGACGCAATAATAAGAGGTTTTGCCACAATCGATCTATCTACCTAACCTAATCACGGAAATGACATCAGTATGATTGGTGGATGAGAAGAAAACGACTCGTATTTGCCGCACAATTAATGATCACACGAGAACGTCGTTTTAAGAAAAAAAAAGATATTGCTTGTACATTACAACAGCCACACCTATCGAGCACCCGTAAAAATATAATTCTAGTAGCGGAATTACCCTATACCATGGGGGCTGTGTATTCTATTATAATCAATGGTAATAATAACGTGAAGTTTATCTTGGTTCAAAGAATAATATAAAATACGAGTATGGGTAATTTATGGGTCGATAGTCACATTTGTGGACTGACAAATAACGGGAAAACCCGTAGGCCATAATCGGCATCTGCTGGCATATTATGGTGACTGCTGGTAATATTAAATTTATTATTTCGTCAATATAACAATATTATTTTATATTTCGTCGACTGTGGAAAAACATAAACCATCCCCCACGTCCTCTTTAGGAAAAATATAAATAAGCTCAAATATTTGAGAAAATAGAAGTGGTACTCGTTTGGATTTTATTTTATAATTTATAATAATTTTATTATTTACATGATTATTGATGTTTACATTTTTTGTAATATAACTTTGGACCCACCAAGAGATATTTCTGATCGCACTACTGATTTATATATCTATTAATTATTTTTACCACCTGTAATTTTCAGTACAAACCGCGTGTATAATACATTTTTAATTTTAAGAATAATAAAATAAAACAAGTTTGATATTAAAAACAAATCTTTTTATTCATAAAAAACCGAGATGGAACAAATTACCTAATTTTTGTTTAGGACTTCTCATACTATCGATCATGTTATGAGGAGAAAAAAATTAGGAAGCTGTAAGAACGGTTATGGAAATGAATGTTGAAGAAGAGGCAGAGGATTGAAGAGGTGATTTGATACAATTGTGTGTTATATAAGGATAGCTGATGTGCGTTGATGATATGAGAGATTTCAGGATACTGGTGGCCAACCTCAAATAGCTGGGATGGTGGTGCGGAAGAAGATTCATTATATGCATTTTTTAATTTAAATACAAATGATCTATGAAGCTTCTATTGGTAGACCAATTTCTGTACACTGCTCAGCAAATATTTCTGATCTCTGCAGAAAAATCGATAGCCTATCTTCAATTAGGTAAAAAATCTGGCTATCCTTAATTTTTTCGTTTTTATTTTAAACGAGTTGATATGGTACTCCATGTTTATACCAAGCTCCTCCATCAAGCAAACTCTTGTTGATTGAACCATTATTTGGAGGATTAAATTGTATCCATTCTGAAATTATGTATATATATACAATTATAAAGACTTTTTAAATTTTATAAGTGTATACATATTTACTCGTACACATAGTAAAATTATATTATATACAAAAATATAAAAAAAATCAAATTTTCATATTGAAAATTATATTATTATTATTTTTAATATTAATATTTTTTTTATAACGTACATCATGTGAATATGATGTAAAATCAACATTTTATTTAATTTAAGAAAATGCAAATTATTCACATAATGCATAACACACGTATTGATAATAAAATATAAAACCCATGATTTTTTTTTTTAATAATAATAAATGTAAATACATAAAATTGACTTACTTAAATATTAATTGGTTTAAATTAAATTAAAACGGTTTTATAATAAATATTATTCGACGACCTCAAGTAAGTGGTGAACAGCTTGTTGAGAATACTAAGGAGTATATGTGAAAATTATTTAAATGTATTCGTGGCGAACACACATGTTTATCGACGTGGTGAAGAACACGTTCGCCAGCAAAAACATGTAAACGAGGATTGTATTTATTAGTTAAACATAACGTACTAAAAAAAATAGTCGAGACTTCACCACGAGACGCGCGAAGGCGTAGCGGTGAAGGCAACCGACAGTTCGGCAGAAAACAACTTTACTGCGGTCAGAGCCAGTGAAAGAAATAAACTGCAGCTAGGGATGGCAAAAAAACATCGATACTTTTGAAACATCGATGTTTGAAGTAAAAAAATCGATGTTAAACATCGATGGTGTAGTTCGGATGTTTTGCATCGATGTTAAAACATTACTGATGTTTTAATTTCGATGGTGTTATAAAAAATATTCTATTATTACATCGTGATTCTTACATACAATTGGACAAATTAAAACAATTTTCAGTGGTAAACACTATTAATGTGGTTATTAAAATTTACTATAATCGTGGTTGTTAATCACTAAGTATCACTTAGGTACCTCTATTATATTAGGTATAACTATTTATAATAATATGCGTATAATTCAATTTTAAATCTTATTTTATATATTGTATTTTGTATATTTTTTCGATTCAATTAACAAATCCCCATGTAGTCATATAAGTTATATATATTTATATATAGTTAGATTATAGATTGAATTGAAGAAAACTCAAATATCCTTTATAATTTAATTAAAAATAAATATCATAAATATATACATTTAAAATTTTAAAAATTATTTAATCAAAAAATGTTAATACTCATATATATACAATTAAAAAATACAATATATGTTTTATTTTAAATAAAATACATAATATAATATTGATCCTGGAGGATTTCCGGTGGCGAAATGGCTATAGTTTATATTTATTTCCTTTATATTTCAAATAAAGTTTAAAATTAACGATTTTTTTACTAAATACGTCGATTTTTTTACTAAATACATCGATTTTGTATAAATTACAATACAAAATGATAAATTCAATATATTTTGTTTTTGGCTAATGGTCACCCTGTGAAATATCCAAACTTTGCGCTTTACTTCTCGGTCGGAACGGCTTCTCTATATTATTCTATGACAAAATCGCAATACTCACGCTTTTATTTTTCGCCGTTTTGTATTCGCGTTCGATGAGCGTTTAAAAATCCACTGTTGAGTTGTACGACTGTTTGTGTTATTCACAACGTTTCTTTGATTAAATATTTGGAATTTGTTCATATACAATTTTAATATAAAAATGTTGTTAAACAAAGTAGTTGATTAACATGGTCAAATATTATGATAAAACTTGTTTGTGTCATACATGAGTAACTTTTTTTTTTTTTTATTTATTGAAGTTTAAAATGTTTCAGCACATCGCATGCTATTATAACTTTTTTCCTTTTTTTATACAACTAAATCAATAATAATTAAAGCTAACTAAGGCTATTGATAATAAAAAGTATTACAACATTTATGTTTTGTTAATGATAATGGTAATTATAGTAATAGTAATGATTATAATTAATTATTCTTATTTCTATTTAGTATTGATTTCCAATACCTGATAAGGACTCTTCGGTGTCCGTTAGGAGGATGTTCTGCGGTAGTCGAGGTGGTAGACGTCTGTTGTGGGTTTTCCTTCCTATATTGTAATGACAGGCTCCGTCCGAGTCTTTTAGTTTGGCGTGGAAGTTTTTGAATTGAATTTTAATCCAGATGTTTATGAGGGGTATTCCTGTGTCATTATGTGTATGACGATTCTTCATGAACCATGGTGCTTTAAGGCATATTCTAAGAAATTTATTTTGTAGAACTTGGATTTTATTTATTTTAGTAGATGAGGCTGATGCCCAAACAGAGCACGTGTAGGTTATCAGTGGTCTGGTATTTGCAGTGTATAGAAGTAGGGATGATTTGACATAAGTAATTAAAATTGGTTTATATAATTAATAGTTCGCATTGAACAATAATAAGATCCGAATGAATACGATAATACATGGAGATGGTATTACATCATAGGTTTAAAGTATTACGCCGATAACGTAAATATGTAATGAATAAATAATAAATACGTTTTTTCCTGCTATTAACCCATTCATCGATGTATAGTTATTTATTATAATTCAAATATAATCATAAATGAAAAATGCAATAACATTGTGATCATAACAAAGATTATCTAATCTGTTTTGATAACGGTGTTGTACATTTATAATATTGATAACGTGGTGGGCTACTCATTATTTCCGAATTTTGACTTATGTGTCTGATAATAAAGTCATTGTATGTTTTGTGAGTAATACTATTCGTTTTGTTGCGTATAATATAGTATCACATTATATATGTATTTGTATTGTTGTAATTATTGACAAAAAATTATCTTGGACATTGGACAATCGTGTTTTATGATACTGTTGACCAGGATGTAAATATGTGATTCGGAAAATATTGTCATTTCATCTCAGAGTCTTACTAGTGTTTGTTGGCTAATGGTAAAACTTTATCATCTGACAATGAGTCACGACGAGGAAGAAATCGAGTATGTACTGAATATTATAATATTTTATTTACAAGTAAAACGCAATTAACATTTTTATTTGTTCTGAAGCGACAATATTGTAGGTTTGGTAATTTACTTTTAAAATTATTTTTAACTTAAATGTTTTCTGTTTATTGTTTCTCAAATTGCAGTTGATCAATATTTAACATTTCTATAAATATTAACGTTACTTATGCATATATATATATATATATATTAGTTTCAATTACCATAAAAATGTGTAATATTTAATTAAATATTTTAATTAAAATATTAAATATGTTGAAATATATATAATATTATATGTTTATAATACTTTGGCATTAATTAAAAATATTTAATGATTTATGTTATTTTTAGAAGGTTGATTACAGCCAAAGATGAGCATAAAGATTCACAGTGTTGGGGTTTTTGGTGTCAACTATTATTGTCATTATTTGGCATTATATTCTTATTTACAGGAATTATTATGGCTGATTTGTGGCCCCAGATATTTGGTGATATGATGAAAAATGTAATGCTTAATTTTATTTTACTAATACTAATCTAATTATATAAAAAATAAATATTAAATTGTATATAATTAATAAGAAATACATAGAAATTAGTCAATTATTATATACAAGTTTAATATGGCCAGCAAAAGTGAACTGTGATGGCCTCTGCTGGTAAAATTTTATTTAATGATATACATATAAACTTGTTTATAATTAAGACTTATCTGAACTTTAATATAACAATTTATTTTTTATTCGGTAGTTAGTGTAAAATATAAACAATAATTTAAAAATAATTTTTAGCACACATTTAGTTTGTTACAATAATAAAAAATCGTCATGGCTTCTTTTCATGGCTTATTTTTTGCTAACTTTAATATAATAATAGTCTATACCAGTGTTTCTTAACTGGGGGTTCATGTACCTCTAGGAGTATGTAAGAGGATTTGAAAGGAGTACAAAAAAGAAAAAAGTTGTGATGGAAAAACCAGGATTTGATTTATTTGAAATGGTTTGTTATGTGTGAAGTAGTTTGTCTTCATGCACATAAAAATTAAGTAACAGATTGGACTATCTGTAATTTTGGACTTGAGGCTTTATTTAAATTTTACTTATCTAGATTTAAATGAATTCAATGATAACCCCAATGTTTATCATTACATTTTATAATTATTATTACATTAATTCTATGAGTGATAAAAATAAATAAATATTATTTCCTAATTTTCCATTATTCAAATTATTTCCTAAGTTTTCTTATCTGTTCTGTGTAAAAATGGATTGTTTCAAATTGAGGATAAGGGTTTAGGAATAAAAACTGGTTGAAACACTGCTCTATACAATAGACATTATTAGATTATACTAATCAAAGAAATATTACTTAGGTAGAGGATGTAATTTTTGCCTTCCCATCTCTCTTTAAGCATATATACTGAAGCTCATGATTAACAAAATTATGGTTTTCTATCATCCTGTATAAATAAATTAAAATATATATTATTTCACTATGAAGATATAATAAGTGATGACAATTAAAATAATTAAATTAATTTATTGTTTATTTATTTTTTGGGGTAATCAGACATGTTTTTATTTTTATTTTTTATTTTTCAGAAACTTGTTTTAGAGAACAATACTCAAACATATAAGTATTGGCAACAACTTCCAGTACCGTTATATATGAACGTATATTTGTTCAACTGGACCAATCCTGAAGCAACATTACAGAAAAGAGCTAAGCCTATATTGGAACAGTTGGGACCATATGTTTTTAAGTATAAATCATTAATATTACATTTTAGTATATCATAGATAGGCAACACCCACGTTTTTATGGACTATTACCCACTCAAAAAGATTAAAATGCTTCAGATTTATTCAATGCTAATAGTTAATATAATATAAAATAGATAAGAATACCAATTCAGGTTTTAATTATCCTAGTTGTCTTTATATAATTTGTTGTATATTTTGGAAAACCACAAACATTTGTCATCATATTTCATCTTTTATTGACATAAATAGATTTTCCTTATCAATATTTCACTAAGAAAACATACTAATCTACTATAAGTCTACTTTTGAATACTATAATAGATTCCTTCCCAATTTAACAGAAGCCCTTATTAGTAGAAGAGAATTTTGTTCATAGTTTCACTAATAGGAATGAATATAAACAGAGGATCTTTGTTGTAAATAAAAAACGTTTGGATTTTTCCCTTATCAATTAGAAACAATGGAAATTTTATTATTAATTTATGAATTTTAATTTAATAAATATTGGAAAATGTTTCAGTATAACATATGTTTAAACTTTGAACTTCCCTTTTTATAATCAATAAGTTTAAGCAAATTAATATTTTTTTCCAATGGGTCATACACTACATTATTATTTTTATAAATACAATGTAGTTTGGTAAGCCAGAAATGTTTTGGATGTCAGTTTGAATGGATCACTAATGTGTGTTTTAAAGTTATATTATTATTATAAATTTGAATTTGAAAGCATTGATAATAATAATTCAAATTAGGGAAGGCCAACGAATTCCAAACTATTTTCAGTAAAAAAATAAACTGTGAGGCATCACTCTTTCCCTACTCCTTAACGTAATAAAACTATTATTCTTTTACATAACATAATATGATTAACCATATGTTAATAATTATTAAATCATCATAACACTTGGAAATATTTTACTTTCACTCAATGTATAGTATACTTATACTTTTAATGTAAAGAGCAAAAAAGTTTTTTCCGCCAACCCAAATGTGTTGTCTGTTTAGTTATACTTAATTTATGGTTATAGTGAATTATATATTCATAAAGTTTTGAAGTTTAAAAATTAAACTAAAAATAATTACTAATATGTATATAAAACACACTTATAATTTTAAGGTAAGAAAATAAAATAATATATATGTTTGATTTCAGAGAAAACCGTACTAAAGTGAATACCACTTTTAACAATAATAATACAATAACATACATGCAGTTAAAAAGTTGGCAATTTGATCATACACTTTCAAACGGCTCATTGTCTGACCAAGTTACCACTATTAACATTGTGCTTAATGTAAATTTGATAAGAAACGTTGACCTGATTTTTTTAAAAAAATTATATTTATCTTCGTTTTTCTAGATTTTAGGTGATAAGTTACAATCAATCAATAAACACTGGATGTTTATTCTTGCCAACTACATTTTAAAACTATCAAATATTAATAACTCATATGTGACAAAGACAGCGGGTGAATTTATTTTTGATGGTTATGATGATCCTATTTTAGATGTCATTATTCAATTGAAAAAATATGATGTTCCCATTGATTTACCATTCAAAAAAGTTGGATGGTTGTATGGAGTAATATGTTTTTTTGCAATTATCTTTTTTATTGACTAATTGTTAGTTTTGAAATTATAATGATAATTTAATTTATAGATGAATATGACTACTAATGCAGATGGTTTGATTAATATGTTTACTGGAAAAGATGACATTGAAAAAGTTGGATTAGTGCACTCAGTTAATTATAATATGACATTGAATGTGTTTAATAATGATTGTAGTATTTCAAATGCTTCTGCGGGTGATTTATGGCCTGAACACACAGCCATACAACCTAATATGTCAATCTATATTCCAAGTCTTTGCAGGTAAATAAAAGTATAAATTTCATTAAAAATAACCAATAATTTCTTATATTATATAATTTAGTTTTTATAACTTAAATTGAAAATATTTATTAGATAAATAATAAATTATTATTTTAAGAAGACATGGTCAATGTTTTAAATATTTCCATTAGACTTTTGACTATTGATTTTATTTTAAAAACTAAACCACTGTAAATCTTATGACTTTCAATTCAATTTTTTAAATGAATGGAGAATATAATTATTTAAATCATGTGTTATGATTATTATCTAAGAATGTTTGTAACTAATTATGAAAATTTTCAAATGTTTATTTAAATTATAATTTTTTTTATTATTTCATTAGTTTTTTCATTAGTTTTTTCATTGTATTTTTTTTACACAAGTAAATTTTGTTTTAAATAAAAAATTAATCGTAAATATAAATTTGTCATTGTTCTAGTGCAATTACTATGACAAACAAAAACCATAAATATATCAATGGTATACGAGGTGTTGAATTTTCTGCCAGATCTGAGGTTTTTAACAATACTTGTTATTGTCCATCATCTGGTTGTTTGTTACCTGGTGTACGATCATTAGGTTTGTGTGGGAACAGTGCAATTCCCATATTTATATCATTTCCACATTTTTACTTAGCTGATAAATCATACAGAGAACCAATAATTGGCATGGAACCTAATCAGACTTTACATGAATTTAAAATGATTTTGGAAAATGTAAGTAAATAATAAATGATAATTTTATTTTTATCATTATTGAAAAAAAAATGAATTTACTCTTTCAATTTTAAATGTCTATAGGATTATTCTATTCCACTTCAAGTAGCTGCTAAACTTCAATTTAATGTTAAAATCCATCCAATCAAGAATTTAAAGTAAAATTATATTTTGTCTATTTTAATTTATACATTAATCGAAGTTTAACTCTATTATTTGTTTACATTTTTAGAATTTTGGAAAACCTAACAGAACTCTATTTACCTGTATTTTGGTTTTCTGAAAATTTTGCAATGCCACGTAATGTATCAGACCAATTATTGATTGTAACAAATGTATTACCAGTTTACATTCCTTATTTATGGCTTTTAATGGCCTTGACTGGATCTATAATGTTAGTCATTAGCGCCTATTTATGTGTATATAAGAGAAATAAGTCATTCATTGTCTTAGATCCATCGCAATAAGAATTATTTCTTTTGTGACAATCTGAGCTTCTTAAAAGAAGTATATCAAAATAAAGCATCACTTAATAATCAGTTTTAAATTATTAAAAAAAGCTTAATAGTAATTTGAACATTTAGCCATAAAAAGTTTAATTTTGGTAATATTTTGCTTGGTTTGTCTAATAATAATAATGGCTTTTTAATCTGAAGGTCGGCTGATCGACTTCTTTAACTTTTATTTAACTTATTTATTTACATATTAGTTATTATATATATTTTTAAACTATCATTTTCATATTGTGCCATTTTATTTTTAAACAAACATTTACTTTATACTAATTAGTATGTTATTATTAGCATATAAATAATTTTAGTCATCCATCAAAATTATAAAACATTGATGCAAACTAAATGTATTCAATTGTAAAATACTATAAAATGAAGAAAGAAAATGGATGTTTACACAATGTGTATATAAGATCACAGCAGACAACAATTATTTACTTGCCTGTTAAAGGACAAAAATACTATAATGTTTCATCATTTTAAGAAATGTTTTTAATATATTAATACGTAATTATATAATTTTCAAAATAATATGTATAATTTTACAATATTTATTATCCTCAGAATATATTATTTGTATTATATTTTATGCTATTGTACATTCACTTTTGTTATTATTATATATTAAATTTTATTTTTGAATAATATGTTATTTTTTTAACTAAAATTTGTTCCACAATTATGTGTGTTCACATGATATATATGCTAATGAATAAAAGATGAATTTTTATTATATATAAAATTGCAAAATATAATTTAGTGATGAGTATCAGAATTATAGAACTCAGTATGAAATTGTCCCATAGTATGCAGTATTCTGTTATCGAATTTTTTTATAATAGTAAAATATCAAAATATCAATTATGAATTATTTGAAACTTTTCAATAGTAGACAGTTTACTATTAAAATGTTTCAAATTAATTGTTTTATTAATTAATAATTTTGTTTAGTGTATTTATAGTTTATAACGTTAAAAAATTAATTTATAATTTATACATACATATGATTATGAATAATTATTTAGATATATATTATTATATAATATATATTTTAATTATTTAGAAACCAATTACATTTTAAATTATAATATATGATAAAGACTTGAGAATAATTTGTTATTGTTATTACTTGTTTTTATTATACGTTACAATTTTAATAAATAATTTATTATAAACTATAATAAAAAGACAATAAATCGAGACCAAATTCAATAAGTAACTAAGTAGGTAAATACTATTGTGATATCTTACAGTACACAAATAATAATTAAAATATAGCAATGTAATAAAATACTAAAAATTAGAAACTAAATTAAAAACAAAAATGTATATATGAAATATATATATATATATAATCTCGGCAAGATACTGACAGTCGTCGATTTGACTACATGAAAATTGGACAACTCTTTGTTACCCATCTAACTATCTAAGTCTTTGAAAAACAAATAAAACACTAAATATAAATTGTAAGTTCAATGTTTAATTAATAAAAATGTAATATAATAAAATAGCCCAACCTAAATAATAATAATTATATATATATAATGGAAGAAGCACAAGTGGCTTCACTAAAATTCTTTGACTATGAGGAAAACAATAGGGCAGATGAATAGAAAAAATGTCAACAGTTCAAAATATACTTTATAGCAAATATTAATGGTATAAAAAAATTCGCCTTATTCTTACTCGCAATGGGTTCAGAATTCTTATTTACAATAGTTTTACATTCAAATAAATGAAAGACAAAACCAATCAAAATTACTTACCAGAACAATTTCAACAAATGATCATCAAAAAGAAAATAATAGGGTAGAGAAATATACTAAAGATTCAATAAACATGTGAATTCAGCAAATTAGTTTACACTAATACTTATATTAATAATTAAAATAATTTATTTGTGGTGGACTTTAGTGCGATCAATTTCAAGTAAAGTAAATTAGAGAAGATATATAAAGCTAAATTTAGATATTTGTAGACATAAGAAATAGTAAAACCACAAATATTAACTACGTGGACAATAGTGAGAACTTTAATATGGAAGAAATATGAAAGTTCCAGTACAATTAACTCGATACAAAAAAGAAGGTAGTGTAGTTAAGTAGTGTAAAGAAAATAGTGAGAAGTACACATTACTTAATAGTTGTTAAAAAGAAAAACATGTGTGATATATGCAATAACTGTAATAAACCTAATCATTTTCATTGACTTTGTAATGAATAGATAATATACAATAAGTTTTACACTATATATGTGAATATTCCTATATATGGGGAAGGACATTCCAGTGTCAGGAAAATCAATGTGTATAATTTAACAGTGTTCAAAATAAGTATCGCATGATTTTATAAAACGGACAAATATTATAAATACATTTGCAATTTTTTTGTAGTGAAGAGGCTGTTGAGCAACTGACTTGTTTAATAAAATGAGATAATATTCAACTGAATGAAAACCATCTTGTAGATTGGGTGACCAAGAGAAAAATTTCAGGGTAATGCTCTTTCCTAAAACTAAAAAACCAATCTGTATTTATTTCAGTAAAATAAAACACAAAAGTTAATTGTATGTGTATTCACATACGTTAAAAAACCAATTTGTGGAATATGTAATCTTATAATTTCTCAACTCTAGTTTAAATAGGGAATACTCAGTAAAAGTGTACCCAATATATTATGAAATTGTAGATAAGTGTGTTGACCTCACGTTTCTGCTAAGTACTGGCTTAAATAATTGAAAATATATTTCTAATATTTTGTATTTGGTGAGTATTCAAATATTTCACCATTTTCCATATCAACATTCTTGTTAAATTGCATAGTGCATAATTGCAGGCATACATGTATAATGCATTTAAAATAAATATGAGTAAAATATTTATAAATTAGACATTTGTATTAAATGTATAAGCGAAAACAAATTCAAAATAATATTAGTAGCTTTATATTTATTATGTCAATTACATATATTTTAAAAAATAACATAAACTAAAATAAAATATAATTGTAAAAAAAATAGTACTTTGCTATAGAGAAAAATCTTTTACTTCATACAATAATAGATAATAATTAAATTGTTCTAATGATACAATTTATTAAATTTGATTAGTTTTTTTAATTTTAAATTTTTGTGTTGAAAATCATATGTATTTATAGCAACTTCAGTGCATCTTCATTTTTCAGTTGGGTTATTCAGTTCAAAATTAGAACTAGAAAATTCAGTCAGGGATTATAATAGGACAGAGCCTGTGCATATGATCGTATTATAACCGTAGATTCCAATGACTCCATAGGTTCATAAGTAGCCAGCTCTTTTCTGAAAATTTGTTAAATTAATTATAATTTAATTTTAATTATAAAAGTAACATGGTTATATTTAAAAACTAGATAAAGTGATCTTCAATCATTTATATATGACTCATTTCAAAAATAATAATAATACAATTTAAAATAAAATGTTTTATATAACTTTTAAAATACACAAACAAACATAAAATTACCAAACCTACTAGTTGAATAGTAAAACTTTGAAACCAGAAGCAAATGCTTTTTTTGTACCTATATTTTATTCCAAACGAGAACGGGTACGTTTTGTAGATGTTGAATGATCACCGGCAATCTGCTAAACAGTGATTTCTCCCCTCTAAGTAGTCAAAAATCACCAACAATGCTCAACTGCGATTCTGACAACAAACGAGTGCTACCAATCGGATTTTTTTGGTACATCGTTCGTATTCATATGGAACAGAGCATAGCTACTTACATTACTTTAGTGTATAACCATCAAAAACGGTATTATGATTATGAAATCATCAACATTACATAAATAACTTTTGACTAAATAAAATTGGTTTTTAATTAAAATAAAATGAAACTTCTTTTTTTTTTTTATTGAAACTTTATAAGATACAATGAGGTCCAATAATTACAAATGAAACATCTTTAAATTGATTCTTATTACAAGGGTAATCCAAAATTGACTTGCATTTTTATTTGTTTAATATTCCATAAGACATCTAATTGTAGTCATTCTCATTGAACTTACTAATTTGTTAAAAATAACTTAATTTAAGATTAATAATAAATAAGTATCTGTAAAAAAATGAATTATTTACTTTAGTGATAATGGAATACAATGATTATCAATATTTATTTTCTTCTCTTTTATGTATTTCCACAAATTTATAAAACATATATCTTTTAAACTAGGACCTAAAAAAAAAAAATACATAATATATATAATTTACTAGTCAAATTATAATATATGTATACAATTTTAAGTTAGAAATATTTTACTCAGATCTAAAACATGAAGGTCGTCATGATCTTTGAGTTGGTTAAGAATTTGTTCTGCAAGATCATAGTCCAGAAGTCTTAAAGGTATTATTGCTTTAGGAGGATTTGGACTAGTACCACCAGATATAAATACTCTGTTATTAACCACTTGACAAATCTGTCTTCGTCTAGCACATGGTGATATGCCCAACGGTAATACTGTTGACCATTTGGAAATTCCTGGATCGTATCGATTTATATCTTGAAAGTGTAAATCCATGTTTTTGTTGAAGCCACCAAATATGTAGAAAAAACCATTATGCACAACTGTAATCCAAATGTAAAATTGTACACAAATAACAAATTTGGATTTTTTTTAAATAAAAAATAATTTTCACATACATGCAGAATGGCTACGTCGGCCTAGAGGTCTTTGGCCACGGATGATTGGGCATACCCAAATTTTAGTAATTGTATCTAAATAATAAAGTTTAGAACAGTATATTTCTCGATCAGTTTGTCTTGGTGCATACAAATCACCACGACCACCAAATATATACATTTTTTTGTCTATAGCCGTTGCAGTATGAAAATCTCTATATGATGGAGGATTCCCCTAAAACAAACACAATACAATTATTCATGATTAGGAACATGGTAAACGCATTCACTAAAAATACCTGTGTTTTGATTATACTCCACATCTTTGTGTGAAGGTTTAACATGTACAAATCTTGAGAAAACTGACTAGGGTGTTCTTGAAATCCGCCAAATATATACATGCAATTTTCAATAATGCATGCAGAATGGCCATCTTTAGGAACTGGTTTACTTCCAAATACATTTGGTATTGACCATTTTAATGTTTCTGAATTTAAATATTTGTTGTACACAATTCATTAAACAAACAATTCAATTGTAAGTGTAAACATTTTAATACAAAACAGACAATAAAAGCTATGATGTTGGGCACATATTGAGACTTTTGTAATTATTTAAACACTTAAGGCATTATCTAAAATTCAATTCTTAATTAAAAACATCTAAATGTTTTTATAAAAAAAAATGTCCTCTAAAGGACGTCACAACTGTATTTGTTGATTTTGTCTATTTTACAGGAAATGTTACATAGAACATAAATTGTTTACGTTAAGTATAGAACTTAAACATCAATTACCAAATTCCAAGAAAAGAATTCTTTTGAGAGATTAACACATCCTTTTTGCTAAAATATTGTTAAACATAAAGTTACAGCTATTTAAAAATATAAAAACTTAAAACACTGTAACTTTTTTGTCACCCAATATTTTATAAAATATCAACCCATAAAAAAATATTCTTCTCTTTAAATTTTTTGCATAAGTTATTAAATTTTAGAATCAATTCAAACAACACATTTTAAGATCTGTATAATCTGTATGTTGCTTTGTTGGCTATTAAATAGACAGAGATAACAAATTTGGGTAAGACGTCTTCTTAATTGATTACACAATTAATATTAATATATTGAAATAGCGATAAATTTTAAATTCATGTGAACAAAATCAAATGTGAGCTATTAATAATAATAGTTTTATACAGTAAAATACTTTTTTAAAATAATGTACAGTTGGCATGGGTGGATTACTTGAATTGAGAATTGTATTATATTTATAATTTCAAATTAGCTCGTAAATCATTACATTTAAAATATGATTCTGAATAAAATTTGATTAATTAGTGTTTTCAATTTAAAAAAAATCACATTTACAATTTTTAGAGTACAAAATTATGTCGAAATTACTAGTTTTGTCAACTATATCATC
This sequence comes from Schlechtendalia chinensis, assembly GCA_019022885.1. Taxonomy (NCBI): domain Eukaryota; kingdom Metazoa; phylum Arthropoda; class Insecta; order Hemiptera; family Aphididae; genus Schlechtendalia; species Schlechtendalia chinensis. The sequence continues at coordinate 38,904,157 of CM032339.1, forward strand.
ATTTACTACATGAATATATATTTTCACCTACATGAAACTCCTAAAGTACTTTTATTCCCCAAAAAGTGATCATAAACATATCATGGTAGTTATTTTTCTCAGTTTTTAAAAATGTTGATTTATTAAGTTTATACTGAAGTATTTTAAAATCATTTGATTATAGATTAGTAATTATTATTTAATCATAAAAAACTACAAACATAGTTACAAAGTTATTGTATATAATATATTATTAGCTATCATAAATATATTATATATTTATCTATATAAAAATGGTATGCAAAAATATAAATTAAAAAAAAAAGTTATATAGTTATTTCTTTTGAATTAACTTGTATATCATTTCAACAAGAACAGTTGTTTTATAATATCAACAGCAAACATTAATTGGTTTTAATAACAATAGGCAATAAGAAATTAGGTATTTTTGCAAGCCATGTATTATATTTATATTATAATATTAAGATGACAGTAAATATATTTATAATTTTTTCAATATTGGAGTTATTTGGGGATTTCAGTGCTATCTACAAAACAATAATTTATCCACTGGTAATTTTGTGTTGATATATACTATCTATATTTAAAAATTGTGTTTTATAATGCAAAATTTCTACTTATTAGAATTTTCTATTTATTTATACTTTAAATAAATTATCAAATTATATATATATATATATTAATAATACTTAGCATTTTGAATAAGTACTGGAATTTTCATTATAAATCTAATTATATATGTATATATAAATATTTAAAATGTATTTTAATAAACGTTAAAAAATAAAGGGCAATCAATTTTTCATATTTCACATATAAATTTGAAAATAAGTAATTATCTTTAAAAATATGATATAGGTTAGCCTAATTTTAATAACTTATCTATCTTGTTATCATATTAAAGTTGAATGTATTAATATTCAAAAGAATATATTATAATATACTGCTTTAAGATTAAAATAATATAATTAAATATATATATATATATGTGTGTTTTCCTAAATATACAAAAAGCCAATGAGTTGATTGAAGAAAAAAGAAAAAGTAGTATATGTGTGATTATTTCTACAGGTTTCAACAAAATGTTATCATCAGGTTTAATACAAATAAAATACAACTGAGAAATAAATTAAAAGTAAAATTATTTAAAATTAAATATTTAAATTACTAGATCATTTTACTTATAACCTATTCCTAAGTTGTGGTATTTTATTTGTATTAAACTTGATGACATTTTGTCGAAACCGGTAGTAATAAACACACATATACAAAAACTTTTTTTTTTTAATCAACGTAATACTCATTGGCTCATTGGCTATATATATTTAAATTTTATTTCTATTCGTTAATTCTTTTATTTCTCTTCTTTTTTATTTCTTTATTTTTTTTTTGCATATTCTTTTGACTCTTTATTTATTTTCACTACTTTATTATTAAAATAATATTTGAAAGACAAATTTATTTGATTATCCTTAATTTATTTATAACTAAAATTATTTTGACACAAAGATACATATAACAGTTTATTAAAAAACTACCTATCCACATAAGTTTAAATTAGAAAATATTCAATGATTAATTAATTACCAGTGTTGAAACAATATAGAGTGTTGCATATTTGCTCATCATTACGTCCACCCCAAAGGTATATATTAGTACCGTAAGCAACAACAGTATGACCATACCTTTGAAATGGAATATAATTATGATCCTGATCATCATTTAACTCAAGTTTCCACCATTTTAATTTCTCTGAAATTATAAGTACGTGGTTAAAATTCAGCAATAATTTTTCACACAGGAGCATAATTGAACATTTAACAGCTTACCTGTGTCTAGTATATGTATGTCGATTGGTTTGAAGGAGTGGTAGTCTACACCACTGCAGTAACCGCCAAATGTGAAAATAGTTGTCCCGATTGTAACAGCAGCATGATTTACACGACGTGGACCACCATTTAAATGAATAGTCCAGTACATTATTACACTGGACTATACTGTCTGTAACTTCTAAAAGAACGACACAACACACATAACTAAATGGAAATAAACAATAGTAACAACAAAACTAAAAGTGAATGCCATTCACTTTGGCACCATAACACGCTCTAGTTGACAACTACTACTGTTCGCACACAATTCAATGTTTATTGGCACTTTGAATCTATTGCTAACTCAAAAATACAAAGGAAAACTTTATTTTATAAAGTGCATACATATCCGAAATGTCGAAATTCGTGCCGAATCAGAATAAGGAAAATGAAATTACCGTCTCTTATACTATGTCCAGATATTAATTGGTTGAATTATAAAAATAGAAATAGAACATGCTGCCGATGATTATCGGCTGCTGCTGCTGTATCGACGGTCACTCGTTAGACCATGTACCGTACTCACCTGGATAGCGTTAGACAATTGAAAATAAACTATTGAACAAGAAGATTAATCAAGGAAATAAGAGAATACGAATTATGAACAACAAAGGTATAAGGACAATTTGTTGTTGATGACGTCATAGTTAAAGCACAGATTAGATGAAACAGATGGATCACTCGCGGTGTAAACAAAAAAAAATGATGTGATTGGTTTCCCCTCAAATCAGTGTTACCGCACAATAGCATAATATATTTACCTAAAATTTAAACATTGTTCCTGTAAAATAACCTGTTGGTGTTTTTTGTTTACACAAAATGAATTGTGAATTCTGGTTTCGAGTCCGCTTCTATCGCTCTTTGGTTTTATTCTTTTGATTATTCAAATAATAAAATTAAAGTTTTTATTTTCTTCTAAAACATGGCTTTAAACGAAAATAAACGGTGCTCCGTTAAGTGTTGTACTAGTTTTTGCAGTATTCAGAATTTAAGTTTCTTTGAATACCCGAAAGAAATTGAGCGACATGAGATTTGGATGAAGAACTGCCACACAGAACACTTAGCAAACAGTATTTCAAAAGCAAACATTAGTTACAGAATCTGTGAAAAAAAATTTTTTGAACTCCACAACAAAATGTAGTCTTGTATTCAATGCAATCCCTACATTGTTCAATTGTAAGTAAAATAATTATATTAGATATGACATGCAAGTAATAAAATTAAAATCATTTCCTATATATATATATATATATAAATGAAAAAAAAATTTTTAATTTGTAGTTAATGTTGAAGAGGATCTTGTAATTAATGTGTCAACTTCTTACATAAGTTGTGCTAGTCTAAGCAGCAGTTCTTCATTCAGTGTAGTGAGTGTTGAAAACACTGCTTCTACATCAATTGTTGATTCAAGTGATTCAAGTAATGAAAAGCCAGGGTACTTGTTGACAAATACTCCACGAAAGAAAAAATGTCTGTAATAAATAAGTATAATGTTAAGGAAATTAATCGTTTAAAAAATCTGTTTTTAATTTAAGTGAAAGATTAGCCAATAACGACACTGTAGAAAATTATGTAGAGTTAAGCGAAAAGTACTTATCTTCGGGTTTATTTATAATTGTCAAAAATCACCTTAATTTAAAAAATAAAAATAAACAGGGTTATAGGTATAGTAATGATATAAAACAATTAGCTTTAAATATTTATTTTTTAGGACCCAGAGTCTACAAGATTTTATTAAATACTTTTTCATTGCCATCTATTCCTACTCTTAAGCATGTAACTACTAAATTCGACTATTATCAGTATACTAATATCAGTATACTATACTAACTTAATGATTTTCTTTTCAATATAATTTCATTTAAAATAAATTATTTCGATGCTGAATGTAAATGTCCTTTTGTATTGATAAGATAGCCTTACAAACTAGTATTAGTTATAAAATTAATAAAGATGAAGTAATAGAATTTAATCACACTAATCTTAATAAAACTTATAATCCTGCTAAGTATGCATTAATGTATATGATTAGAAGATTAAATGGTTAATGGGAAACAACCAATATCATACTTTTTAGTTTTCAGTAGTTGCACAAGTTATGATTTATAGGACATAATATTTTCTAACAAAAACTTTTTAACATAGGTTTTAATATAAAACCTTTTGTTACAGATATGGGTCCTAATTTTATTGGTTTCAGCAATAATTTAAATGTTTCACTGAGTCGGCCATACTTTCTAGTCGGCGAAAATAAAATAATTTACATCTTTGAGCCTCCCTATTTATTAAAATCAACCAGACATATGTTTTTTCAACATAATTTTAAATTTTATAATAATCTTATTGAAAACAAACATTTAATATCATTCTACAATCAAGATCATAAAAGTAATTTAAGAACAGCCCCAAATTAACACATTCTCATAAGTTTTTTTTGCAGCCCAAATATTTATCTAAAGTGTAGTAGCAGGTATGAATACTTACCTAGCTAGTAATAAATTAGACTTTTCTTCAAGAGCTACAATAGAGTTTCTTAATGATATAGATAAAATTTTTGACATTTTTAATTCTTCCAGAAGACCCACTTCCAAAATTTCAATAGAACATTTAAATGTTGACAAGCTCAAATAAATCATTTAACTTCAATGCAAAATTTTTTTTTAAATTTAATAGTTATCAAAAGATCTAATAATGAAATTGTTACAAACCGTATGAAATTTATAAAAGGTTGACTAGTCTCTATATCTGGATTACTATTACTTTGGAAAGTTTTACTATTCTCAATCCCATAAAATAACAAGATCAGTATGTTCTGTATAGTAGTAGGCTAAATTAAAATTGTCTTGAAAATTTTGTTTGCACTGTTCGACAACAAAATGGGAATAATACTTTCCAACCCCTCTTGAATTAAAAGCCCATTATTTAATATATATGTTATATATATTTTATAATGGCTTTTAAACAATTATTCTTACTTGATTATTTTACATATTCTGACAAAGCAAACTGTATCAATGACTTGGACGAAATTTTAACTAAAAACCCTCTAAATGTTAACAAAGCTGTTAATACAATATATTATGATAATATACCCTTTCAGTTTAAAAAATGTATTCCACTTCCAGTAGACTCAGTTGATTATAGAAATTCGAATATTTCTGAACAAAATGCATTCATTTATGTTTGTGGCTATATAATGAAAAAATGTCTAAGTCAACATTCGTGTATTTTATGTATTGAATATGCTAAAGATCATTCCTTTTTATTATGTTATTTTAAAGCTTATGTAAATCATGAGAAATCAACTTTTGGTAATTTAACAATGCCTTATGAAGAATTTTATAATTATATTTATAAATTATAGAAACATTCGTACAATATTTTCCCAAGTTGTCTGTTGAGCAAAGCGTGGGTCAAAAATTTAAGCAATGTATGATTAATGTAGTATACAAACATCCATGTCCTCAATTTAATAAAAATTATTTACTTTCACTTTTTATTCGTTTTAGGATTTATTCGTCAATTAAATTCTTAAATAAAACTTTTATCGGGAAAAAAATTAAAAATAGGAAATTAGCTATTTTACAACATCTATAATAAATAAATAAATGTTAGTTTTAGGAACTCAATATTCACATAATTTTGTCTAATAATTTATTCTAAATTTGCTTATACTTTATACTGTAATCTCTATTCTATACATAATTTAATACAGGGTCAATTAATTATATTAATATTATGTAATTGTGAATTACCTTGACTAATTTCTGAGCTTCTTTTTTCAGAACTAAACGTTTAGCCATTTTTTTAAACAGTCCTATTTAGGACTTCTTTTTAAACAGTCCTTTTCAGGACTACTAAAAATATATTTTATCATCTTTTAACTTATTTTTAATTTCGGAACAATCATATTCAGATGGACTAAGCGAATGAATTAAACTGTTAAAGAAACAAACTATTTGTGTTTGGTATGTCTTATATGAATGTAAGTTAAATGTTGATACTATATGTTCAAATAAACTGTATGTGTTATTAAAAGATTATTTCTAATTACAGATTTTCAAACTCATTATTTGAATTATCATGTACGCCAAAAGCGTACACGAATACCGAAAGAAATTTGCAACCAACCAGCAACCGTGTTCGGACCACTAGATTATAATTTACTATAATAAAACATATAATATTCATTTAATCCGTGTAATTATTTCATCCTTACATTAGTTGAAAAACAAACATTTAAAAAATATTATTTGTCAAATGAAGACACATACATAGTATAAGAAACATTTATCAGTTAAGTAAAAATTTGTAGAAAAATTTAAAGAATTTTCAAACTATTAAATAAATTAGGTATTACTTAAATTTCATTATTAAAATATATATATATAAAATATATAGAAAAATGTATGTAAAAAATACAGAAATTAATTAAACAAATTAATATAAGAATATAATAGCTAGTCCACCACTTTAAAAAAAAAAATGATACATATTAAGAAAATTGTCGTTTTTACTGTTAAATTTACCCTTAAATATTAGAAACTAGATTAGAACAATAGTTAGTAATATTTCTTTCTATTGAGTTTGTGGTGAAGTTCATTTGTTAGGAATTCATGGAGACAAATAAGTCTATACTTGGTGTAAATTAGTTAATCGAACATGGCATTTTTTTTAAATAAAGCCATTTTCTGTTTTGAATTATAATTCAATTGAATTTCATTCACATATTAGTTGGAAACAAATATGTGCTTAACCTGCATTAAATTTTTACCGGCATATGATCATTATTATTATAATATTTAAAAAATAAAGATGTATAATATTTATCATACACTATAATAATATAATACACTATAATGATATAATACACTATAATAATATAATACACTATAATTTATATTGTCATATGCGTCTACATTGATTTGAGGTGAACCAATCAGAAGAGCGTATTTGCAATTCTTTTGTTTTTGGGCCGAGTGATCCATCTGTATCTAACTGTGGTTAGAGAGGAAGTTGTGGTTTAAATGATAAGATATATTGTTGTGTTATTATCAATGATAACAAAACTAACAAGTAATAACATAAAACATATAGGCACCTACTTCACAATCAGATGTTTGAGTTCTTTCCCAATTTTTGTTCTTGAATCTCCTTAAGTTGTTAAGTATTTTAAGTTGTTTCTGCTTGTCACTTGTATTCACTTTTAGTAAGTGTTTAACTTGAAATATGTTACTTGATTTGTACATATATGGTACATTATATTTGTGAATAATACAATTTATGTTTTTAGGCTGAAATGGAGTTTAAAACTAGAGTGAAAACTGAAAGCGACATGGACGCATGGGAAATGTCAGAAGCATATGATGTACGTGTGATTAAAATTGAATTACCTGTAAACTAGATAATGTACATATGTTAAAAACAAATTTCTATTTATTATTATTTAGTTTGAAAATATAAAATTTGGGTTGAATGTAATTTATTGAAAGCGGAGATTTTTTTTAGACTTAAATTTTAACATAGGCTTTCAAAGCAAGTGTGCTCCATCTCCATTATTATATATTTGTTGAAATGTTGTTAAATCGTATATTACGTTTTACAAACCTAATTCTTGATTGCACCATTCATTGTTTTATACATAGAAAAATACATCTTTTGATAAGAAAAATAATTAAAACATCTCAATTAAAAAAAGTTTTGTCAAAAAACAAGTTGATTGAAAAAAAATTCCCAAATTTTTAAAACCCAACATTTTAAAATATAAATTATCATTTTTTAAATGTGGTAAATTTGCTGGTTATGTAAGTATAAACTTGAAAAGTAAGTTTTATGGTTAAAATTTGATTGCATTAAATTTTCAACATAGGATCGTATATATTAAATTTAAAAAAATTATTTTTAAAAAATATAGAGGACAATTTTTTTGAATCGCTTTCAAATTCAAGACCTCAAATATTTTGAAAGAAAATAAAAGTCTATATTAGAACTTATCTGCATTTGTTCTATAAATGTTATTATTCATTAATAGATAATTAATGTTTCTTGCTTTACATTATTGTTCTGTATATATAACTTATAAATATGTATGTATTTACATTTCTTAATAATATTCTAGTAAAATAACAACTTATCTCAATGACTGTTTTAATTAATAGTTGATTTGTATAAATAGTTCATTTGTTGCGTTTTAATCTTCACTAAACCAAATAGAACAGTAAATTAAATACAAAAACCTTCTGTTTTTTAAACATAATTATTTAGAATAATAATAACAAAACTTGTAAAACTTAAATTTTATTTTTCTGTTTTAGGATTATATTGGATTTATAACAGCTATGAACAAATCTGTATATGCTATCCCATTGAATAAAACTTTAACATTGTCAAATGAGTGCAAAAAGTTATTTAATATATTAAATACAATAGATGATTGGATGACTGAAGTGGAACCGTTGAAAGAGAGCTGTAGGTTTGGAAACAAAGCTTTTTCTACATTTTACAATTTATTAAAAACGGTTAGTTAATAAATTTCTTTAACAGTTTCATTTTATAGCAAAATCTATATAAAATTTTGTTTTTAGAGATTGCCAGACATACTGTCTAAAGAAATGTCATCAGTTGATCAACAAAACGTTACTGAACTTATTACGTATATTGTTGACAGCTTTGGAAATCCAACTCGTATTGATTATGGTACTGGACATGAATTGTCATTTTGTATGTTCCTCTGTGGATTATACAAAGTAAACATATTGAAACAGAGTGATAGTAAAGCCACAGTAAACATTTTGTTTTCAAGGTTAATTTTCATTGAATTTAATTAAACAAATGACTTAATTATTATTTTTATATTACGTTTATTAAATTGTTTTAGATATTTGGAAATTGTACGAAGACTTCAACTTAGGTATCAAATGGAACCAGCAGGAAGTCACGGTGCTTGGAGCTTGGATGACTACCAATTTGTACCATTTATTTGGGGTAGTGCGCAGCTAATCGGTAAATAATACACTATCTAAAATTGTTTTTTTCTTTCTAACATTGAATTAATTATTATATGATCAAATTCATTTTAGAAAATTCTGATCTCAATCCTAATTTGTTTGTTGATGAAAAATGTGTACAAAATTTTAAATCAAAGTATATGTTCCTTGGTTGTATTGATTTTATAATGCAAGTAAAGAAAGGTTTATTTCATGAACATTCTAATCAACTTTGGAATATAAGTGGTGTACAAAGTTGGAATAAAATTAATGAAGGTCTAATTAAAATGTATAAAAAAGAGGTAAAATTGCATTTGTTTAATGTTAACCATTTGTTAAAAATTTAATTTTTTTTCCATATTTAGGTGCTTGGAAAATTTCCAATAATCCAACATGTACCTTTTGGAAATTTGTTTCAATTTAAACAATGCACTAAAAAGAAAACATTTGCTACATCTTCAATAACGAAAACTCCTGCAATTTCGTTATTGGAAAAATTAAAGAAAACCGAACCACCAGTGCCAAATGTTGTAAATAAGTAATTTATAATCACATTTATTAAAATGGATGTAAATATGTTTATAATTTTCATTTGTATTAATTAATTTCCACTTAATGTATTTAATATAGTATTGTTCATGTAAATTATTAAAATTACATATGTAAAATAATATATGAGAATATTTATTAATTTGCATATTGATGAATTATAAAAACAAATAGTCGATTGTAAATTATAAGTACTAGGTAATAAATTAAACAATGCCAATTTTCTTGATTTAAATTTGAACTTGACCCTTGAATTGGTCTCAAGGAAGTTAGATTATTTTCGTTTTTATTAACTATGTGATTTTCGGAAATATCCATGTGTATAATGTTTTTACTCTGACGTTTCGGAACCGTTGCAGGTTCCATCTTCGGAGTGATGTAGTACACGTCTGACTGTCGCGACTACACTCAGACTACTACTACTACTCCAGTGTAGTCGCGACAGTCAGACGTGTACTACATCACTCCGAAGATGGAACCTGCAACGGTTCCGAAATGTCAGAGTAAAAACATTATACACATGGATATTTCCGAAAATCACATAGTTAATAAATTCTCAATCCATGAAAGCTTTAATGAACGTATTTTCGTTTTGTTTAAAAAATTATGTCAGGTTTAATTGTATAAAATTTATTTTGAGTTATTGTAATTTTTATGTTAATTAGTAAAATGGTTTACATGTATACTTACGTAACCAATTGAAAATCAATACTATATTGATTCTAAATTATTATTATTATTTTTTTGTGAGCATTTTGCACAGTGTGTACACTATAACACTGGTCCCAGAATAATAAATATTTATTTTGATAACAATTTTTTCACCCCATTGATATTCATTAAGTACAATCTTTCATTACATGTGAAATGGATAAGAGAAATGGTTTTGGAAAAAAAAAATGATTTAAAATGTAATTTGGAATATCTGGCATAAAAGAAGATAGAGAAAATCGATTGCATTTTTTATCATTCAAAAATTTAGTTCATTATTACTACATGAAACATTGGGTTATGGAGATTAAGAATACTATAGTAGCTCAAGTAAAATTTAAATATTGAAAAAAAAAATTGTCTTTACACTTCAATTGATTTTATTGACATGTAAATGTGAATTAATATGAATTACTGAGATTGTTGCTATATCTTTTCAACTTACAATTAATGTATATAAAATAAACATTAAAAAAAATTAAAAAATAATTTCATTATAATCAAATTAAAAAAAAATTTTTTTTTCAAAATCTTATACAAACAAAAATAGAGACTAAATTGTAATTAATATACATATAATCTAAAAATATTAAAAAATAAAAATTATTTTTTTACACGCAATCTTGTAACTTGTTGTAATACACGACCAGGAGAAAGTATAGAGTCCATGATGTTATCCTATTACCATAAAAATATAATAATTTAAATATTCAAATATATATATATTGGTATAATGACTGTACTTACACAAGGCACATTACTACTGTCTGTTAATACAGGTTTGTTATCAAATAATTTTCGCTTATGCGTGCTAATAGGAATGTTGTCTACGGCTTCATCAAACAGCTTGTCGCAGATATCGGGAGTGCCTGTAAAAATCATAATTCTTAATAATTTTATAAACTACAAAAAATTAAATACTTTTCATATAATTTACCTGTTTTAAAAGTTTTCAATTTCCTGAAACAAATTAGAATTATAATATATTTTTTATGACAAATTTTATTACATAAAATCATTTTCATATAACAACTTTTCAAGAAAAAGATAGATTGTTGCAAAAATTTATAGTTTGTATTAAATAAGAGATCATGTGAAATTATATTATATTTTTGCTTTCCAATTAGAATTTTGCAACTTTTTGTTAAATGTTTACAATGTGTAATATATATTGTTATATACATTCTACTAACAATGCAAACAATCAAATTTGTTGTTGAGTAATATATTAAATCAAAAAAATAAAATAATTTTCAGAAATTAAATTAATCTAAATCAAATACAAAAAATATGTAATATGTCTTACCGTTATAATTTGAAAACAAATTTATAATCATCAATAGTTAACTAATAGTCCTGATCAAATTTCCATTAGAATTACGGTTTAAAATTGAATTGAAGTGAAAATATTTAAAAATATTTTTTTATTAGAATAACAACATTAAAACATTGATTTGCTTAAAAATCATGGAACAATATCTAATGACGCCAATAAATTGATTTAGATGAAAATGTTTTTAAAATTAAATATATAACGTATGGACGAATAAGAGTTTGAAATCTAAGTGATGTTATTAATATTTGTTTATTAAAGAAGACTTTAAGAAACATGTTATTCACACTTACTTAGTATTTGATCCAGGAGTCGTCTTAACTCTACATTTTCTTAGCGGTCTTTGATCTGATTTAAAATTCTAAATATAAAATTAAAATTAAAGTTATGTAATTAATTAAATTATTGTAATTATTGGAATTAATTATATCTTAATGTTTAAATAAAAAAAAAAAAAAAAAAAAAAAAATAATAAATAAATTATGTTATAGTTTAAACAATTCATAAATGTATATTATTTTTAATTTTTACCTCATTTTCTTTGCCTTCATATTCGACCACAAATTGCAAGGGCTAAAATAGAAAAAAGAAAAAAAAATATTATAATGGATATATTAAAATAAATTAACTTACAAATTGAATGTTGTTTAAATCAGTTAATACTTCAATGCTTTTTGTTTCTGGTTTCATCTGGTTTTTAAAATCATTAATTATGATTTGTTGTTTATTGCACTTTGTTGCATATTTTCTAAAATTCAATTATTAATTATATAAATACAATATCAGGAATTAAATGAAATAGTTTATTTTTTGATTACTTTGATTCATATTCTAATTTTTTTATGTATTCTTGGAGTTTTAATATTTTTGAATCTTGATCTATACAACAACATTTTGAGTATTATGTACAAATATTCAATATATTTATAGTAAATAAGTAACCTGATAATTTTGATAACAGAGAATCAGAATCATTTGAACTGGGTTGATCTTGAGTTTTGGACTAATATTAAAAATATGAATTAATGAATAATATTTATAACTTATATAATATATAATATAATAACATAATATAACTTAAAAAGTAAAATGACAACTAATTAAAAATACCATATTTAAGTATTGCTGTTTCAAAATTTGATACTGCTTTGCTATTTCTGACTTTTCTTCCTTATATTTTGTATTCTTCATTGTTAGTTTTGTTATAGTTTTTTCCAAACCAACAATTATTTTTAATTTTTCATCCATATAGTTTAATAACTTTTGTTCAGCCTAGAAATATAATTAATACATATTTTCAAGTACTTAAATTAATTTTAATAAGTTACACAATATTTAAATTTAGAATTACATTATTAGCTATACGAAGAAATTACAATTATTGAAAGATAATTATAATAAGCAAATAAAATTAAATAAACTGAAAAAATTCAAAATAAATTTAAAAAAGTATATTTTAATATTTCACTTTAAAATAATTACTTAGAAATGTGAATTTGATTTATAAAATATTCAATTGGTCAATAAACTATAAAATTGGTCTTCATAAGAGTTTTTGAATTACTTAGGATAAAATAAAAAAAAATTAAATGAAATTACTTAATAAAACGGGGTTTCAAGCAACATTAAAAATTCTAATAAATTTAACAAAAATTATCTTACAGCTTCAGATATAAGTTCATCTTGTTGGGTTTCCATTTCTGTTATAATATCGTCTTTTGTTTCTAATGAACATGTTAATCTTTCAATTTCTAAATTCTATAAAATACGATTATATAATTTAAAAATATATCCTTTTATATACATCAAAATGATTATTTTGAATGTAATAATTTTATAATGTATTATAAATATATACTTATATAAAAAGTAAATACCTTTTCTTCAATGTCTTGAAGCATTTTATCAATTTTATTATTCATTTCATTTAATTCAGCTTCCATATTTTCATATTCAGAATTAGCTTCTTCTAACATAGCCTTGTAAGTCTAAATTAATATGATGTGTAAATAGTAAAAACTGATAAACATTTAATTAATTTATGAAAATAAAAAAATTACTTCAATTTCTTGATTTTTAGCATTGATGTCTTCCTGTCGCAAACCATGTACATTTTTCAAAGTCTATAAAATGAAACGTTGAATTTAAAAAAATGTTTTAATAAATATATTAATTGTTTTTATATTTTACATTAATTTCTGTAAGTAGTTCTTCTTTTTGAAGTTCAAGTTCACCAATTCGAAATTCAAAAATTTCTATTTCACTTTTATTAGTAGCATCTTTATAATTATTTGTAATATCAGAACTTGAATGATGATTCTGAAACGTTATAGGTTAATAAATAATTAAATAATTATATTATAAAACAAATTACTTTTAGTTTTTCGTCTCTTTCACGAATTTCTTCTAAATAATATGCTTTAAGTTTTGCAAGTTTAGCTTCATACATTTCTGTTTTGTTATTTATCATGGTTTGTTTTTGACTTCTAATAGAGAAAAAAAAAGATTTAAAAAACAATCCTAAATAAATAACAATAAAAACTTTACTGATGAAATTTGTTATTTTTCTCCAAGATATCTTCAAACTGTAAAATTAATTCTTTTCGAAGTTTTGCTCGTTCCTCATTTAGTCTTGTTTTAAAATCTTCACTAACAATCTAAGGATAAATACAATAAATGAGTAATTATTGTATTTATTAATTAATTAATAAAATTAGAAATTTAGTGTACCATTGATTTGTTTACAGTATTTGAATCGCACACATTTTCTTCATCTTCATTAATTGTATCTAAAAGATATACATAAAAATATAATGTATCATAAAAAAAAGAAAAAAGAAATTATAAAAACCTTGTTTAGAATTAGTTTGCATTATGCTTTTGCAATTATTAGCGGCCCATATAGCAAAACTAGGCCTTGGTTTTGAAATAGTTTTTGATTTGATTTTATTAATTGCACGCACAACAGCAGACATGAATAATACTTGTTTTGTTTCTTCAAAAAGATTAGGTGACATATCAACATTGACAGCCATTGATATACCAGTTTTGGTGTTGCCCGTTAAAGCGGTTTGAAACATTTGAGTAAGTTTTGATTCTCTGTATGGAATCATATGATTTTCTCCACGCTTTTGATTTTCGCTTTAAATAATAAATAATTATGTTTAATAGATTCATGTAAATGTTTTGTGTATACATACCGTAATACAGAGAAACATTTGTTTAAGACTAACAGTGAAGTATTTATTTTTTTAGATTCTTCAAGACGATCACCAATATTCATTGTTTTTTTCAGACGTTCTGAACCCGCCAAGTCACAAAATGAAATACTGAAATAGAATAATTAATTAAAAATATTATGAACACATGTTATATTAAAATTGGTTAAAAATAATTAAAAAAAATTTAAACCTGCTAATAACAGCTGTTTGAGGATTTTCAATATTTTCTACTCTCATCAATTTTAAAGTAAAAATGCAATGTGAACGACTTGATGACTTATTTAGATTATTACTTGCAATTTTTAAATTGTTTCTACCAAAAATCATTGCTTTATATGCTTCTTCAGCGGACTGAACAAAAACATGAGTAAGATCTAAAAATTAAATGTATAGATAAACAAAAATATTATTATATACTGAAAATTACATTATTGTATTCCCAAAAATTGTGTTAATGGTTAATTAATTAAAATAAATTAACATAGTTAGACAATTAGTTTAACTATAATTTTTATGTATTATACAATATTTGGTTATAAGACAAATTATTGATGAAACTAGAAACTTATGTTTTAGAATAGGATGTGTATAATCATAAATCCTTTTTATTATTTTATTAACAAAAATCATAACATAAAATGAAATAAATATTTCAAAAGAATATTTTCTACTATTTATATAGTTTTGTATTCAGAAATAATTTTCTTTTAAATGTTTGAAGCAAATAAAATAATTTAAAAAATGTATATTATATTGTCAACATACCTCTTACATATACATTTTTATTTTGGTCCAGTGATAGTTTAAGAGGTATTCGTTTTTGGTTAGCTGAATAAGTAACCAAAAGATCATAGATGGATTCATTGTAAATTTCTGAATATGTAACCCAAACTGTGTAAGATACATCCCCATGATCTAGCGATGCTTTTTCATTATTTTTCAACAAATCAAACATTTTTAACAAATTAGTGGAAGTAAGTTGATCAACAGAATGAATTGTTTGGCCTTCGTCGACTTGAGGTACATATGACTTGAAGTCATCCTTAAATAATACAACAGGTTAGAAATTAAATCACATGCATTGTCTAGTTTTAAAATTACATTTGTCCACTTATTCAAAATATCATTCCGAATATTTTCTTCATAATCCATTAAAGGTTCATCCAAAATATGTGCAGCACAAACCTTATCAGGCTTGTACTTGCATTTAGTCATTAATCTATTTTCTATACTGTTAAACACAAGCAGAAATGTCCTAGGAATAATGCCTGGATCATTAGGATTTCCTAAAAATACATTATTATTTTTATTATTTATTGATTTTCAATCAATTGTAAGATATTATTAAATTACCATGAATAGTGAAAGTCTTGCCTGCATTAGTTGTGCCATATGCAAATATTAATTCATTATTACCATTTAGAAACCTTAACACTTTATCGTAAACCCAGGTTTTGAAAAATTTTGTTTGATCAACATTAGGACCAAATACACTAGAAAATGTATACCTAGAAACACCAAAAAATAAGTATTAGAAAAAATTATTACCTGAGTATTTTATAAATAAATTTCATACTCAGTAATATCATCACGTGAATTTCCATTGCTGCATGCTACTGTATTATCACTTAAAATTGTTAATGTGTCAAGCTACATAAACAATTATTAGAAAATATAATTTATTTAGGTATATAGGTACAAAATTCACTTTATATTTACAATAAATGATTTTTACTATTTACTTACCCCAGCCGGTACATTATTTGTTCGTGGTTTCAAACGAAGACACACATCAATTTTCGGTATTCCTGAATGGTCATTACATTTTTCCAAAGAATAATCCAGTACTTTTTTAGGTTTGCCAAATATTTTTCTTTGTCCAAATCCAGTTATACTAGGAATCCTTGGTTCGACATAAGAACCAGTTGAATGATCTTTAGAATCATTCATTATTTTTTATATTTTTTAATATTAAAACCTATAATTAAAAAAATATTCGAAATTAAATGTATATTTTATTATTTAGGTACAAGAAAAATATTGAAATATGTTAAGTTTTTAACCATTAGGTTGACTTTTAATTTTTACTGAACATTTTAGTAGTGCTGTATGTGCACGTTTTCACAATTATAAGTTTTCTTTTATCTAAAAACCCAACTAATACTGTGAGGGCATAGTTCCTATTCCAAGATGATATATATATTATTAATAGTTAAAGTATTTCTTATTTTTCCTTTCCTCTACAATCAATTTATTATATAATTTATTAAATATAACAATATTACTTTTTTTTTTATCATATACTTTATAAGTAGTTTATTTAATTTAAATATTTAGAAATAATTGTTATTTTTATATTTTTGAATATAAAAAATATTTACAACACACTTACAGATAAAAGTACAATTCTCTACATATAATATAATTTTATACTTTAAATTTAATTACAAAATAAAAAAAAAAATTAAAACTACCATGTTATACATACTCATGTAATATACAATGGTGTTCATGTTAAAAAGTTAAATACACTAATTTTAGGTATTTTTTAAAATTATTTTACTATAAGTAATAGTGATCATAATTATAATTTTTTTTCGAATTTACCAATTTAATAGGCATTTATTTAACCAAACTAATGATGACTTCACATTTTAGTAATTTGATTATGATATTTACCTAAACACTTACTATGGTCACTTAAAGGCGTTTCTTAATTATTAAACAGATAATGCCTTCATCGGCATTTACCAGCAATAAATATCTACATCATTTAAGTAGATTACATTTAAAAATAAAAAAATTAAGTATATGAATTTACAAAGAAACACATTTCTTAAATTATTAACTTAATCTTCTTTTCCCTCTTCTTTATCCCAGCTATTTGGGGTTGGCTACCTGTGTGCTAAACCTGCACTTGACACGATCTCTCACATCCTTTAAGTCCCACACCTAATCACATCCAACCACTTCTTCTTCAGACTTTCTGTTCTTCCTTCAATGTTTATTTCCATAACCAAACCATCCAAGTTTATTCTCTCTTATCTTATTCACGATCGACGCTACTCTAATATATTCATTCCTGATCCTATCTGCTCTTGTCATTCCACTCATCCATCTAAGAATTTTCATCTGCTACACTTGTTCTCTGTTCTATTTTCTTGTCGACCGCGCATCACTCTGAACCATACAATATAGTTGGTCTCACTACACTCTTATAGAACTTACATTTTAGTCTTGTTGCAATCCTTTTATCGCACAAAACATCAGACGCTTCTCTCCACTTGATCCATCCGCACTTAATCCTATTTCACATCCTCGTCAAAACCGCATTTCTTTTGTACAAAGGACCCTAAACACTTAAAACTTTCAAACTCGTATTTCATAAACTCTGTCTTAGATTATTAACTAAATACGTGTCCAAAATTATTTAATATAATTTAAGTATACTTAACTCAAAATGTGTTGTTCGACAATACAACTTAGAGATGATGTCAATCTAATGGCCAATACACAATGATGAAAAAACAATTATAATGATTAATTTAAGAAAAACACAAAAACATAGGTCGACTTCGAATCACTACCGAACGTGTAATTTCGATAGTTATTCCAATAACTAAACACGCGTTAACGTTAAAATTGACAGGACAACAAAGTATCTCGGATCATCACCGACACGTAAGAAAACCGGGAAAACGATGAGAACGGAATAACCGAGAAGTCAATAAACCGGGAAATCGTCGAGCGTAAATACAACGGAAAACGAAATGGCGACAGGAAAAATTTAACGGTTTCCCTATATAAAATATTCGTATTCCTCGTTGAAATCGGTTTGGCTATAACGAGATGGTGGTTGGTCGACACGGTCTAGTGTGACCAACCCGTCGGCGTCGTATGCCACGAGCCAGTGTGTCCGCTGCACGTCAGTTTCATGGACTTAATTACTATAGATGACAGAGCACAGCAGTAGTTCCCTCAATCAACGGTGGCTGCGTTGCACCAGTACTGTTCATTCCGCAAACCGCAAAGTTTCAAATCACCACAATCAAATAGTAACAACTGATTTTTAATTTCGTCTTTTCACCATTCATTAAGTAACAAAATTTATGAAAAGGAGATGTAATTATCATTATGTAGTTGATACCAGCTTAAGTTGATCAACCAGAAAAAATTCACTTCTAGAATCTTTTTTAAATGTCTTTCGATTAAACATACTTCAGTAATTAGTTCACGCAAAAGAATACGTCTATTTGTAATTGCTTTTATAATACTGTACTGGCAAATGCCTGGGGTAATAGTGGCTAAAGTTTTTTAATTAAAATATTTTATTTAGCTGACTAGTGAAAACCTGTAACAGCTCATTACTATTGTCAATGTTTTGAGAACAAAATAATTTCATAGAATGGTAATTAAGTCAATTATTGACCTTTGTTGATAAATTCTTCCAATTTAATTCATTGTTACATGTATGTGACACAATTTTACTTAGTTTGTAATACAATAGTTTGTTTGAATATATCAAATATACATTTACCAGACACTTTTATGAGTAGTAAAATTCAAATAATAATATTATTTTATTATTATAATAATAACGGCTCAAATTTAATTTCTTTTGTTTATTATATAAGTATTAAAAACAAATTACTTGCATAGTAAATATTTATAATAATTGATTATAAAAAATATAACAACCACAGAATAAATAATTCTGTGTAACAATTAACACTTAAAAAGATAACATTAAAATTTACTGGAAAAATTTGGATCTAAGTAGTTACTATGAAGTATTAGTCATGAAAGCACATTGAAAGTTTGTACATACTTTAAAATACTATAAATAACAAAAATAAACATTTTTTTATGCATATAATTAAATAAAAAATTAATTATTTATAAATGTTTTAACATGGTTAATTTTCTATTTTTCCTAACTCTTTCTGTAACTAATGATTTATTTAAATGTTGATAAGTGTTTTAAACATGTTTTAACTAGTAGATTTTTACTTAGCCCCTACATTGTCTTCAGTAGCCAAAGAAGGGAAATATTCAATAAAAATGCTTTCTAATTTAAAGATATAATTGTAAAAATTATCATGTGGCATTAATAATTTCCCATAGTTAATTGTCAGTAGAAGTAGATTTGAAAAAAAGATAAAAGAAAAGATGGTTCTATGTTTTGTTGAAAATTAGCATAATTTATACAATCTTGACAAACATGTTTTTTTAAAGATTTTTTCATTAAATAACCACATATGTAAGTTAGAGCATTTGTTTCAGGAATATTAATTTTCTATAATTTACTGTACCAATTGTGATAGGATTAAATTTAAAAATATTTTCTTTTGTTTGTTTAGGTTTAACAATTTCTTGAAATGATGGTGAAATATCATTTAATTCATTTACTTTACAAAGTACATTATCAAGATCATCAATACAATTTGCATTAGGAGAATGTTTGAAATACTCAAGGCAAAATGTTTTTTTTAAAAGCCCAAATGAACTGGATAGGGATAGGATTATAATTATTACCATGTTGCTGACGAAATTTTCTAAACAGTCCTGATTTTTTCGACCAGTGCTAAAGGTATAATATTTATTTTGTTTAGGATTTAAGGAATTCCACAGCATTTTCAAACCAGATATAGATATCAGCCAACCATTTATAAAATTAACTTTTTGAGTCATATCAGATCCATTAAATTTATTAATAACT
Organism: Schlechtendalia chinensis; assembly: GCA_019022885.1. Taxonomy (NCBI): domain Eukaryota; kingdom Metazoa; phylum Arthropoda; class Insecta; order Hemiptera; family Aphididae; genus Schlechtendalia; species Schlechtendalia chinensis. The sequence continues at coordinate 38,924,547 of CM032339.1, forward strand.
TTCATGTTTTTAAACATGTCAATCATTTTATTTAAATAATCTAATTGATGGGCATCATTTTTTAAGGATCATTATATATTTAACTACAGGAGCATCAAATGAATTGAAATAAAATTGATAGTACATTTAGAGGTTATTGGTAAAGTACTCTGATTTAATGCAACGGACATTATTGCAGCTAGACTATGACTAAAAATCTTAGCCGCTAATTTTACCTTCGTTTTTTCAAAAGGTCCAGGATGAACATGACCATAAGTTAATTTAGGAAACATTCGCACATTACATTTTGAATCAAAGTTATAGAACATATCAAGATGGTTTTTTATCAAATACCTCATAATTAACAACTAGATTGTGTTTGAAAAACATATATCGAGTCGATTTTAACAAATGAGGTGAGTTAAAGATAGAAACAATTATGTCACTGTCAACTTCAAAAAATGACTCTTCTGGAATAACACTATTAATTTTAGACAAATGTATGAAGTTAGAACTTTGATCGGTTACAAAAGCTTTGACATTAATATTAAAATCCCTAAGTCTGCGAATAATAGAAACAATTATATTATTTAGATTACTACCAGTACAGCTATTTGAAATTAAATAATATGCAATTGATTGTTTCTAATTGTAATGAATACCTTTTATCATGAGAACAAGGGCATGTTTGCAGAATCAAATGTTTTACACGATTTTGATTGATTGAAACCTATTATTTAAACATTAGTTATGTTATAATACAGATTTGTTTTCACTGAATTTCATCTGCACAAAAAATGCAATTTAACACCTTAAAAGCAAATGTTTTAGTTTTAAAAGTTAGAAAATGAAACAAAATAATTTAGGCCAGGTTGAAATTCATATTCAGAACTAACTGTTCTCAGTTTTAATAAAGGAAGACTAAATTTTTGTTGAAGTAGATGAAAAACACTTGGTTCAAAAAAATAAATTGTAAGAGCAAATTGTTTAATTTCATATGAATATTTCCTTCCTTTGGATTTTTGTCTTTATTAAGAACATTATTTTTAACTATTATAAATAAAAAAGGTGAAATATACTTTGCAACTAATTTGAGGACATTTTCAATGGTGTCTGCCTGCTGCAAGACGATTCACATCATTTTCTAATGTCTTGATAGTGGTATGAGCCTCAGCAAGTTTTTTCGTAGAGTAACTTTTCTTGGGGTTTTCGTTGACAAGAACCCAGGAGTTTGAGAACATGCATTAGCTTCAAAAATCTCCGTAGAAGTTGGCACATTAAAAAGAGTTAGTACTGAAGACGTATCTAAACCAAGAATAATAAAGATTATAAATTTTTTTTAATCACTAATCATTTGTAATACTTATACAAAGTAATATACTTAATATATGAAAACAAAGACCATAAAATGTACATCTTATACATCTAAAATTATTAGCAACGTACCAGGTGTTGAACAGGATGGCTAGTCATGAATTGATATATTCAGCCATTAAACTATTTTCACTTAATACATTTAAAATTTCAGTACTTTGAGGATCAACAAAAGATTTATTTCGAGACTCTATTGGTTTTTTGGCAAATATTGTTGGGATCGCACTTTGACTGAGTCTATTTTTTAACATATTTACAAACATTTTGTTTTCAAAATGCAAAGAGCACAACTTGTATGTTTTGTGTAGAACATCATGGTCTGTAGTCGGTAAATATTTGGCTTCACAATTTTTGACCCAAGATGCACACCTAAAATTGTAATAATTTAGGATTACATAATGGACAAACACCAACAATTTAAAAAAAAACAATAGATATATTACTTTAATATATTGAACAGTTCTTACCTAGGATGATCTTTTGGAAATTTGAAAAACGATATCTGAACGTTGTCATTGTGCGACCAAAGGCTGGTACAATACGCCAACGAGCATCTATTGCCCGAGGCGTTTTTTACATCAAAAGACATCTGATAATTAAAGTATAAAATACCAAATCAAGTAAATTTAAGAATAAATAAAAATCATAAATCACAAAATAAGAGAGAAAAAAAACCAGACACGCAACCAGAATGAAGTACAAAATTCTACAAGCGACGCCGACATGCACACGCACCCTATCAGAAATTACAAATTAATAGTGCACTTACAAACCACAGAAAACATAAAATGGGAAATATCTGATTACTGACATCACTGTTAATTTTGTGAGGAGGCAGACTGTTTTTTGATAAGCCTCGAGTTTCCCTTCTGTTTATTCTATGATAAATATGTCTTGCTCTGTTATTTCTCTATGCGAATTGTGATCTATAATTGTATTGAATTTCCATGCAGCATGAGTCAGTGGGACTAACTGAGCCACTTAACACATTTGGTTAATAGAAAAATACAAATTTATTATTTAAGTTTGTAATAATAACGGGTTTTCACAAACAGCATGTTGGTGAGACCAGAGTTGTAAAGTATTTGAATATTGGTATTCAAATACTTTTTTCTTTCCTGTATTTGAGTAGTATTCAAATACTATTTTTATGGTATTGAATACTAATTTATTTTAAATACTTTTGTGCTTATGTTATATTCTTTTATTAAAAATCAAAATATTACATTTCGCAAACTGTACAAAATCAGTACATTAAATGAATTTTTCAATATTTAAGAACTTCACTAACAAAAAACTTGGATTGTTTTCAACCATTTCCAATACTTAAAAAAGGTTTTATAATTATAATAAATAATTTTTTATTAATCTTTATTTCTGTTGATAGGTATATAATATTTATTATACCTTATTATATATTATACAATACATCTCTCCTTAGCAGTGCTTCCGTTGAAAGGATATTAATTATAGGGGGTGCTACGTTAACAAAAAAAGAGAACATCAACAACTGACAAAATGAACAAATTATGTCCTTAAATATTATGTATAATTTATATATTATAAAATTATAAATAAATTACACATATTTTTTTTTTAAAAATATTTATTTAAATACATTGAGTAAATAATTATTTGAGTATTGCTTTAAATACCTTTTTCAACAATATATTTTTATTTACTCAAATACTTTTTAAAAGTATTCTTTTCAACTTTGGTGACGACCATTGGTATCTTTTGTCCTCGAACCACTACATGTAGTGCCGTTCTAAGTCTTGCAAATTTACTGTCCACATAATCCATGGCTACATTCTGAGACATGGTAGAAGATGGACATCCACTAGTCACCGATCCGATCTCGTCACCTTCTTCATTCAATATAACTGCTTCTCTTTGGGCAGATGCACTTTGTGATTTTTAAACGAATCCAACCCGTTTATGTTTTACTTCTTCACTCAACTGTTTTAATATTACAGAAGCACCGGGATACTGTTATTCATTCCTTCCTTTATGGCCTAAAAACAAACAAAAAAATGATGTTTTTCGACATATTACAAAAACAAAAAACAAAACTAATTAGGTTCATAACTTAATTTAGAATCTCAATGTTCACTAAATATAATATAATTTCGATATTATTATTATAAATATTCTTTATACATATGCGATTTACTTATAGTCCACTTTAACAAATTGTCTACTGGTGTTGTATGTTTGCTTATATCTGTTTTGTATAAGCTCATTCCAGCTTTTAGTCTAAAGACAATAGTAATAAAAGTAACAATAACAATAGTATACATAATTAATGTAATACAACAGACAGGTCAAGAAGTAATAATAATAAGACTACCGTAATGTGTCTTTAGCGCCTAGTCCAGCCAATTTTACATTAATGTTTGTGATAAGTGATTCATCTTGGCCTAATCAGATGTAATTACCAATATAACCACATTGACGATTCGGTACTCCGTAAACGGTGGCTGTCGTGGAATCCATAAAGTTTCGACAAGTTGACAGAGATCAATAGCTGCAGCACATTCGCAGAACTGGGCCCTTGTAAAGCCAACAGTGACCATGCGTCACTGTCCAAAAATTCTAGTCATGTCACAACCATCTGATTTGAAATTATTCTAATGGATGGAGAAATCAGATAAATATAAATAGAATAATTTTTCATTTTGATTGTTGAAAAACTATTACCAAATGTTCGGTTAACATATACATGTCCTGTTCCTTGCAACCAGTGTTGGTCACCATATACAAATAGTCCTGATTAATTTTCTTTAAAATTAGATCGTCCAAAATCCTGCCTGTTTCATCAGACGATGATGGTCTATGAACAAACTCATTTGCGCTTTTACCCTTCTTCAAGCCTTTAGAAATCATTAAATACTCGAACAGTTATAAAATTCATTTGGCAAATAGTAAAATACTCATAAGATTATTATTATTTGATTTTTCTAAAATTCTTCCTTAGTCATTCTTAAAACAATTAAAAAATTACTAACTTTGTACGTCGTCACACAAATCCATTCCATGAATTGTTCTTTATGTTTACAGTGAATTTTCGTTTGCAAAATGTGAGAAAACATTAAATATTGAACACAACTGACGAATGTCATGATGTGCAAAGACGTTATACTATCAGTGTATTTAACTGGTACGAAATAGCCAGAGAAAGGCACCATTTTACCACCATTTGTAACGTGAAATTCATATAGACTAGTTTTTTATATTGCTTGTGTACAATCGTTTTAAAAATGTCAACTTTAAATGTATTAACAAAAAAACTCATACAGTACACAGAAGCATTCACTTACTTGATGCCCATTATTTAAAAAAAAATCAGTTTATTAATTCGATATAGTGACATATTTCATTCAACTGATGATTTCACCAATCAGTTTTTAATAGTTTTTAACGTTTCATTGAAATATCATGCTAAGACAACTAATACTAATGTGTTTAAAACACATATTTTAGTACACTATTTTAAATAATGCCAAAGTTCATAAATACTGTTGATAATATTCAACTATCGTCATCAATATTGTTTGATTAAAAAAAATTAGAAAAAAATATATATATTCTTTAATACTTTATTTTAACAGATATTTAGTTTTAAAACTATTTAAAAACAATTGTTTAAAAAAAAAATGATAGAAAACTAAGATAATTTTGTTTTGCTTACAAGTTTGAATTGGATATTAAAATTTCAAATTCAATTTAGTTTAAAAACTGCATAGATTAAGTTAATTTATACTGCGGTCATTAAAATAATTTGATGTGTTAGAAGCATGTTTTTAACACATATATTTCATTGCTTATTATCAAGTTATTAATTATTATATAATTGTTTTAATGAAATCAATTTAAATATGATAGAAAAACTATTAAAAATAATAGGATTTAAAATTTTATGGAATACAAAATAAAATAAAAATCAATAAATAAAAACAAGTTTATTTTTATAATACCCAAAATCAATTCAAAAAATATATTTATTAATTATTTTATATAATTATAAAAGCGATCTTTGATTTTATTAAAGAATAAAAAATATATAAATGCACATATTATTATTATTAACTCAATCTATAATATTATGTATTATATATTTACTTAAGCACCAAGTTGTTTATAAAGCAATGGCACATAATCATCATATTGAGCTTGATAGAAGTTGCCAGCAACAGGATTTCCCAAATTGTATTTTAGTGCAAATTTAGCAATAGAAAATTTTTCACGTTTTTCGGCAGACCTAAAAAAATTATTATAAAATTATTTAAAATAAATGAATATAATATATATATTGCATACACATTACCTGTTGGTTAAGCGTGGTTCATCGAAAGTCAATTTTAATGGTTGTTTGTACGCCAAGAATACGTAGCGATGAAGTCCTATTTTAACATATTATTTTAAATTTCATACTATTCTTTTAATAATTTCTTAATTTATTTACCTGTGTTGGGTGGCGGTCCAGAGCCCACATACTCGGAAAGTACTTCACCCTTGCTAACAATGTTGCCAGGAATATTTCCGACTAACCAATGGTGCCATTCTCTAAATGTGTGTTCTTTACGACTTGGAGCATCAGGATCTGTAAAAAAAAAAAAATGATCAATTAAAAAATCAATAGCTATTATGATTATAAATTTATTATTATATCATTCACGTATACTATGATATGCTAACTATCTATATTCTTTCCAATTATTTAAACAAAACTATTAGAAGGAAATAAAATAATTTTATACATTAGTATATTAATATAAATATAATTCTCCAGGTAATGAATTACCTGTCATGCAAAGAGTGTAAAATTCATTTGGTTCGGCAAACCAGTTTACCGTAGGTTCATCTTTTACTTGAGTGGGTGTAAGTTCATTGCCCATATCAACACTCACTCCACTAGGATAAGATACCTAAAATATGAAAATATATATTTTGATATAATTATTTTGTCAAAGTGAGAAATAAGAAAAAAACAATGCAATGGATAAAATGAATAAATTAAAATAATATTTCAACATGTAATTTTCTTTTTCTGAGTTTATTTTCTAGGTACAATAAATAAAAACACATAATTGCCTAATTATATATAATTACTTTAGAGTTTGATAGAAATGAAATAATATATTATGATTAACACGTTTACTTCCAGTGATGACACCACGTCCTCATATGTTGTCGGCAATACCTAGCTGATGACAACGCGTCGTCGTTATAAAGGTATAGGTTTTTTGATTTTAAATAAAATATTCGGCCATTGGTAAACAATTTAAATTATTCGTGTGGCTATTCAATACATATTTATAAATCATTGTATGCAGTTAGTTGTTGTTTTTTATTTTTTAGCGCGGAAAACCTTTATTTTCCAAACTTGAAATTTCATTTTTTTAAATTTTACATTAAAATATGGATTTTCCACTTGGTCACTCGAAAATAAGTCAATCTCAAAGCCCTGAACGAGTCAATAAAAATAAAGTTTTAATCGATGATGAACTTATACTTATGTTTGATAAAAACATTCGTATAAATAAAGTTGTTTGTAAGAATAAAATATTACTTTACTAAATTATTGTATTTAATATAAATCAATTAATGATAAGAGTTATTAAATGCATGACGATTCCTGGTCTTCATCGGCTATTAATAATGTAGTTCATTCAGAATAGCCGATGATGACAATAATTTACTATATTGTGTAAAACCGATATATTCGCAATGGCGAGCAGTGTATGACAGAGAATATTTATAATATTAAAGTATTATAAATTTCTATACATTTATTAGCGACAACTCGACCAAAGACATAATTTTTAACGTTTACCTGACGCTCCGTGTAGCAAGACCTTTGCCGTTTGCACGGAGAAGTGGAAAAATTACTTATTTTTTAATTATTATTATTTCTAAAAAAACCGGGCAAGCGTGCCGGGTGCTAAAATCCACCGAATGCCGGATCAAAATGTCTTACTTGAACCCTGGCGCCGGGCACAAAGGCAATGACGTCGGGAACGATTCCGTGTTCCAACATGTTGATGACAGATTTCGATGATAGTGGACGGAGCGCAATGGTGTTCGGTTGGAAGAAAATCTGTCGTATATGGGATTGTGTGCGATTAATGGCCGACTTGATCGGCAACGCCATAGATACGTGTAACGACAACGGTTATTAACGCGGACGCGAACAACGCGTTTAATGATTTCGACGATTCGGAATCGTTTGCGATTAGATTACAGTCGGTCGCTCGTTCACGGGAAAACGGAATTACGAGAACGCGTGTGTACGGTCCACGTTAGTAATCCCGTAGGCAGTTGTCCGAAAATGATAACAGATTTGAGGGTTGATAGAGGTTCGAACTTGACAAAACACTGCCAACCCAATGCTAACAAAATTTACCGTATATCTTGTTACTATAATATTAATTATTAACTAGATTCCGGTTAGATTAGGTTAGGTTATTAATTAATACATTATTATTATTATTAATAATATAAATCTTATCATATAGCAAAACAGTTCACATATAAAAGAATAAAAAAATATTGGTTTTTTACATTTTTGAAAATGTTTTGTTGGTACAAACCCGACAACGCCGTTTTCGATCTCATATCTGTTATCATTTTCGGACAACTGTCCCCATCACCCGGAAATTGACACCGGGCGCGTCCACGAACCATTTTTACGTTTTTCATTTCTAACCGCTCATTTCGAAACTACACGGGTTCTTACGGGAGTACGGTAATTTGAACGGATGTTGTGACTCCAGTGTCGCCACCAGATTGAGGAGAGAAACGAAATTGTACACACTCCTTCGTACCGTACATCGTTTTTTTATTGGCGGTTGATTTAAACTTGATTTAAAATCTATTACCTACAGACCGATATACCTGTTTCGCTATGTCCCAGTAAAGAAACTGTTTTAAAATATGTGCCGGAACATGACCTAGTCTTTTGCCATATGCAATAAAAAAATACCTAGTTATCAGTGTGTCAAGCTGAAAAACTAAAACAAGTTGATTAATATTAAATTTTGAATTATTATGGTTAATCGTATATCATTGTGTATATTTCCAGCATTAATTGGCCGCCACACCAAAAGTAAAACGTATTCAACGCTCTCGGTAAGTCGGCAGTCTTTCAATTTTCTGTAAACATTTATCCGTACTTTTTTCAGTACGCCTCTTAGAATAATTTAGGTGAGAAATACTTCGGAATAAAAATCATAGAAGGTTAGACGGTCAGCTATGCATTGGTCGGACGATTGTACGAAATATCGATTTTACTCGATTTTATAGCCCGTTGAAAAATGTGTAAAACCAAAAAACCTGAATAATCGATGGTTAATTTTTCAATCAGTGTTTCAGGAAATCGTCCGACAGACGCAATGTCTACACACATCAACGGATTCATTAATGTTTCAAACATTAAAATCGTACTTAATTAACGCCTTCAAAACATTGAAGTGCGGAAGGTCTATAATACATGTATAAATACACTCAGTTGCGGTCGCTTTTGTTGTTCAGCATCTTTTTTTTTTTAACACACAAACAAATTTAAAGACATCGTAACGTTTCAAGTGATCCGTTCCCGAACGTACACGTGGTCGGCCTCCGGTTTTCGGTGGGGTCGCCGGCCACCGTTCACAGTGGACTTGAATAGTTTACCCGTGTATCATTTCTCAATAATATTCATATTATTGACGTGACGTGACGGACAAAATATTGGTAAGGACACAAACAGATGAGAATGCAAAAAAAAAAACACACACACACACGGTTTTGCTGAGCTCACCCAACAAATATTTACATAGTGGAAATGAGCATATTTGTGGATGGCTTATGTTATTAAATAGTTTTCTAACGTTACGTACGAAAAAGTACACTTAATTTTCTAGTTTTTAATTTTTTTTTCGCCGACGTCAGAGCTTTGTTCAAAAATTTAATACGTGTAAAAATTCTAAAGCGTGTAAATAAATCAATTGAAAAAGACTTCGAAAAATCGGGTTTTAACTTAGACGGCCCTAAAAGTAAAAATAATATAGGAAATACGTTTTGTGTACGACCACCCACACTTGTCATTAATTCAACACTCTGCCGCTTTTGTCATTAATGACATTCGTCGGTAAAGCGTGAAATCCATGTTTATTTTTACCGTTTATGAATAGAACTCCTGGAACTCCTATGATTATCACTGTTTCATATCAACAAATAACAGCGACAATGCGACGTTCGGAACACCTTTCCGTTTTGGTGTGCTTCGTCATTTCTTTTAATCCGGTTTTTCTTTTCACCGACAACGTGTGTTGGTGTGTTGTTTCGTGAGTTTTATGATGCATGACGGTTTTTTTTTTCCGTACACGAAACGGACGAAATTGTTTTCAACTCTCCCGTTGTGTTGGGAAATAATACCGATGGGTTTTGTGTAGAATCGGCTGTATCGGATAAACTCGTGGAATTAAAAGGAGATTTTCTTCAGTGTATTTGTTGGTGAGTAATCACATTTATTTTAATTCGTTTGTGACGTTTTAACGAAATACGAAAATGGGTTTTTCTTTTTTTGTGTTTTTGTAAGTATGCGACAATTTTTATGCGGACACCATCAGAAGATAGGTACTACTTACTTTTAAAATTGTCTTAATCACTGTCGAAAATCTCTATTAGAAAAAATAGAAAATGTAATATTTTTGTTAAATACTATTTTCGTTTTTGTTTTGTTTTGTTTTTAATCGCTACAACTTAAATTGTTCATATAAATTAAATTTGTAATAATAAATTCCATATATTGTTAACATATTAGGTATCTCATTGGTGGTGCACTCTGTTCTCCTGTACGGACCACGGACGTTGTGCATGCTTGTGTCTTGCAACGCGAAGATTCTCAACAGGACCTTGTGTTGGAATAGGATGCACTGCATCTGTGCATACTGCACACTGTCAGAGATCGCCGCCAACATCCTGTCGGCTACCCCACCTGCTGACTTCATTGCCATGGAGTGGAAAATGGCGTTTGCGATGAAGCGGCAATCACAGGCAAGCATCAAGACGGATGAACAATTGAACATCCACGAAATGACAATAGACGATTGGAAGAAGTAGCTGAATGGCGCTAGCACAGGAGAGTGGACCATTCGCAATCTTAGGGGGTATTTGGTCATGACCCATATGGTCAACTCGGCTTTCATATGACTCAACTCCCTCGGGACATAGTTGCTTCGACAAGTACCTACATAGCATAGGGAAAGAGGCAATGAGCGCCTGCCACCATCGCCAAGCACAAACAGATGATGCAGGACACTTGTTGTCTAACAGCAAAGCATGGGAGGCCGAGAAGAATTCACTTTCCCTTCAATTTGGCGGTCCTCTTAACGTCCGAAATTTGGTGAGTTGCACAAAGGAAGTAGCAAAGCGAGCGTGGTGAGGAGAAGTGTCGTAGAAGCATTTCATGTAATTAAGATGTCTGTGTTATAAGCCGAAGTCCACAAATTAGGATGTGTACAACTTAAAATTGTTTACTCAACACAGTGTAAGGCTATTGTAATAAATAGTATTGTGAGTGGAACAGCCAAAATAGAGGGGACAGGCCCCTCAAACGCATGTCAGACGCTGGTGAATTGCCACATAGGCATTTCTGGCCCTCAATGGACCGTTTCAAAGGTACCTATGTATTAGTGATAATAATAATTAATAATAGCTAAAGTATTACCCTATTCTGACTTTGAAATTCGTTGGTTTTTAGCTTTTTTAATGTAATAAAAATTAATTTTTTTATTTCAATAATATGCAGTAAATATGTGTTATGTAGTTATCATTGTAATAATTTATCATAAATCATAATAACGTGTCAAATTTTTATGTGTATTATTTCAACACCTATTACAAATTTTCAATCATAATTCGGGCATTAGATATATGCTTTAAAATTTTTGAAGTATTCAACTTATAGTGTCCCATTCAATCTAGTTTAGTTTGGACATTAATACAAAAATTTATCTATGATATTCATAATGAATGAGATATCAAAAACTCTTTATTTATATCATTAATTTCTGAATTTTCTATTTACATTTTCATAATTTAGTTATATTTAATTACAATTCCTAAAATACAAAATACAATGAATTTAATTTGTTTTATTTGTAAAGATATATTTATTGCACATTTAAAATATGTATTCATTAACATCGTTTAATCGGTTTTTACCGTTGTGGTATATTGTATTCTTCATAGACTTTCTCATCGTATCATACATTTTCTAAATACATGAAATCTGAAATTCTTAGTAATATAAATTCTAACCATAATTTCAAGATTATTAATAAAGAAAAAGAAATGAATAATAATTCCCTAAGTAAGATTCTTGATGAAATTAACAAATATAGAAGGGTTTTCTTTAACAGATGAATTAAAAAGTATTAAAGGTTTCGTGTGTCCTCCAATTCATTTATATCACCGTAATAATAAAAACACAGTCATAAGGTTAAAATCATTATTTTAAAGATAATTTGAGATATGTATAATATGTATATTATGTTTAAGTAATAATTATTTTGAATATTGCGTTTATCTTTTAATTTATCTGTTAATTTATAATTAAACAATAAAAAAGAAATATGAAGTAGATGATGAAGTGTATTAATTATTAAATTTAATTAGCCTATTTTATTTGTATTAATCATTTTCAAAAAATTAATTTAGAAGGATGAGATTATACTTTGTTTCTAAGTAATGTTATTTTAAAAGTAACATAAAGACATTTTCATTTTTATGAAGAAATCAATGCTTACTATTCATTGGTTTCATGTTGTAAGACAAATCAAATTAGAGACTAGAGTTAATTGTAACAAAGAATTATATCATTAAAATGTAAAAACACAAAATGAGTTTTCATTAAAGTAATGTCAATAATTTTCCATCAGTTTAACTACCAAGTATTTTAATTTATGGGATGTAGAATTAAAATGAACAAAATTATACATTACTTCAACGAAAATTGTTTAGCCGTTATGTAATGATACAAGATGTTATATATGATTCTATGATAACGATTACAATATCTATATATAAACAATAACGATAAATTGTTATAATAAATTTAGGTGACTGCCGTGGACCTAACCACAGAACCTTTATGGTTGTATTGATTTTATATTTTAACTAGTTGTGTGTCTAAATTTTTTTTATAGTACTGTGATTTTGATTTTTGACTGTGCCCAATTCCATGAGTAAGTGATTTTAAATTGACAAAAATTATTCTGTTAGCCATTTGGAATATATCGACCAATTCAAGGGTGAAAACATATTTAGTTTTTCCAGTTAAACTTAAGTTATTTTCTCTAAGTTATGGAGAAGATTTAATAAAAAAATATAAAATGACTTTTGTAGGATTTTGAAGAAATTTTCTGGTGTACCTGTTGGAAAGATTTTAATTTTTTTTTTTTAATGTGAAGCTTAATATTTTTTGAACGTGAGCTAAGAGACCCGTTTTTTATTTCGCCATTAGAAAAGTAGTTAGATATATAAGAAAAACCTATACAAAAATAAAAATATAAACTAAGAAATTCTAGTAATTATATATATATCTACAGGGTGGGGCAAGGAAACATATATGTTTCGTACCAGATCCTTACCCAATCGCAAGGAATATAGATACGGGAAATAAGATTATGTATAAGAAATAAAGGGGTAAACAATAATAATAATAAAGAGAACACATAACAATAATTGTTGCGTAAAATAAATTCTATTGAAAAAAAACAGCGAACTAACATAGATCGATATGGTTTATAATTAAATACATTTACACGAAAGATTAACAATTCAAATAATATATGACAATCTATCAGTACTATATAACAATGAAACTTAAAATAACTCACATCACAATGGGCATCTGTGCTCGCCAACAACACACTCCAATGAAGTGGTACCAAAACGATGACGATGATGAGTGGTGATGGAGGTCGCGTATTTGTCCAAAATGGACTATTATAGTTTATAATAAATAAGTAATAGTGGACACGACAATGTACCACCAAAGGCGTAAACGCAACGACGACGACTTTTCGCATACGCGCGACGGACGACGAAGCAACCAGTCCCCACTGACGAACCGGGAACCCATATAAATCATACTAGATATGATACGTAACATCACCCCGCCTTGAAAGACGACGGGTGAGCATTGGAGTTGACGTCTTTCAAAGATTTCAATGATGACTGAAAAACTAAAGTTGAATTCTGACTCTTCGCGATGCCCATTTTACAAGTATCATAAAAGTATTTATACAAAATAAAAAAAATAAACATTTTCAAAATATATTAAACATGTAAGTATACAAAAGCAAAAAACAAATAACAAAATGAGGAAAAGAAAATTATTGGATAAGAGCATTTTTGAAAAGGAAACTGTGTACTAGATATCTATAGGTAGGACAATTATTTTTACGACTGGGCGTGTAATAGAACCGTCAATGGTACGTATTGTCACAACCCGTACCGTTCCGTCGTCTCCTGGGTATGTTTTTTCAATTCGTCCCAACTTCCACTGCGTAGGGAGTAAATTTGGAATGTTAATGAGTACCAAATTTCCCACTTCAATATTTGGTTATGACGGATAAGTAATGTGGTGAATGTAGATACCTTTGGCAGCAAAATTGGAAATTATGTATCAAACATTGCTTTAGAATTTTGAAGACGACCACCCACGCGAATAATACCCTTTTCATCGAGAAATGGGGCAAGTTGAGCGATCGATCGTGGTGTAATTTTAGAATCCTTGATCTGAAGACTATGAAAAAGATTAGACAAATATCGTATTTGTGTGCTTCGAATAATTATTTCCAATGCCTCATCTAATTCTTCGCGTGATAATGGGCCAACTTGTACAGACAATCTTCTAGTATACCGACCAAATCGTATCATATACGCCGTGACTCTCTGCATTCGATTTAATGTCGAGAATCGATTGAACCACTCAGAATCTTCGTCTATTGTGGCGACAGAACACACAGGAAGGATAATTTTCTGTTTTACCTCTGGTAGTTCCGTTACTGGAAAAGCTTCAAATCGAATGTTTGGCCATTCATTCATTGGTTGTTGTATAAATTGTGGTCCCTCCCAATACAAAGTATTTTTAATAAGCTGAGATGGTAAAATACCTCGAGAAACACAATCGGCTGGGTTTAAAACTGATGGAACATAATGCCATTGACAAGATGGTATTAATTCCCTTATTTTTGATAATCGATTTGTGACAAAAATCTTAAAATGAGATTGAGGTGTAGTTAACCAAGAGAGAACTACGCGAGAATCTGTCCAAGCATGAACCGAAGTAATGGAAATTACGTCCTGTAACGTTGACATTAAATAATTTAATGTTCGTGCTAGCAATAGTGCTCCACATAATTCCAACCGTGGAATTGTTAAAGAACTCTCAGTTTTTCCCATTTTCAGTGGTGCAACTTTTGATTTTGCTGTTAATAAGTGTACTGAAGTCCTATCATCCTCATATATACATCGAATATATATTATTGCTGCATATCCCTTTTCTGAAGCATCAGAGAATGCTAGTAATTGAACTGCAGTCACCCCAGATGTAGAGATGTAGCGATGTAATTTGATTTTAGATAATATCGGTAGTTCCGATGCAAATTGTTGCCACGTGTTTGACAACGAAACCGGCCATACCTCATCCCAATGTAAACCGGATTTCCAAAGTGTTTGCATGAAACATTTAGCCCAGAATGTTACAGGGGCCAATATTCCAAGAGGGTCATATAATTTGGCGATAACCGATAAGATAGAACGTTTTGTCCAAACGTTGTTTATGGAGGATGTATAATAAGTAAATGAATCTTTAATTGGGTCCCAATGCATACCTAAAATTTTTAACGACGTATCTTCTTTAGATTCGAAGGAAACTGTTGATGCTTGGTCTTCCTTAGGAATTTGATTTAACACTTCTTTGCAATTCGATGACCATTTTCTTAAGGTTAGACCTGCTCGATTTAATAATTGTATTAGTTCGATACGACGACGCAGAACTCCTGATATGTCGTCGTGACCAGTGATGATGTCATCCACATAGGTTTGTGTAGATAGTATTTTATTTGCAAACGGGTATCGGTGACCGTCATCTTTTTCTAATTGATGCAGAACTCTTATTGCTTGAAATGGAGATGAAGACACACCGTACGTAACCGTATTCAATTCAAAATCTTTCAATTCTTCAGATGGATTGTTACGCCATACAATATGTTGAAAGAGACGGTCTTCTTTGTGAACTCGAATTTGTCGATACATCTTACATATATCTGCAGTCATCATATACTTTACAAAGCGACATCGGTGTAATAATTGTGAAATATCTGATTGTAACTTGGGTCCCACATATAATAGGTCATTTAATGATTTCCCAAACGTAGTTGTGGCTGAAGCATCGAAAACCACCCGAAGCTTCATCTGCGTCCCTGTGTACTTTACAACTGCATGGTGCGGGATATAATATTTTCCTTCACTCGACGAAATTTGCATATGACCAAGTTGTTCATACTCAGTCATAAATTTTCGATACTCATCGAATAACTTTGAGTCTCTTTGCAATTTACGTTCCAAATTGTAAAATCGAGAAATAGCAACCGAACGAGATTCACCCAACAACGAAGGATCATCACGAAACTGTAATGACACGGAAAATCGACCACTCGAGTCACGACTTGTCGTCCGTTGAAAATGTTCTTCACATTTTTGGTCGTTTGTAAAACCGTTTACAGGAGGAGAAGGTTCTTCTATCTCCCAAAATGTACGTATCAATTGGCTAATTGACGGTTCGGTCGTTAATAGAAGAGACACAGAAGGTGAAGAAATACCTTTTAAGTCTTGACCCAATATGATCCATCCTAAAGTTGTTTCATACGCAGACGGTAAATCAGGTGTGTGTTCTACGCGTGAACAACTACCTAATATGAAAGGATACACGTCTGCTCCTAATAAGAAATCGATAGGTGCTGGATTGTCGAAGTGAGGATCTGCAAAAATAACATGGCTGTATGCTTGACGAATTGCTGAATTTAATGGCGAAGCTGGCATTGAACCAATAATTTTTGATAAGATCAATGGTTCACATTTCACATTAAGATAGTCTGAATAAGCTGACGTAAATACGCAACTTGTCGAACCCTTTGTCGGTGACACTCGCGTTTGTGACAGGCCTGTTACAGAGGTATTGGATCGGCGACGTTTTAAACCAAGTAAAGAAACACATGCACTCGTAATAACTGAAATTTGTGAACCGGTATCTATCAAAGCACGAATTGGCACCAAATGACCCATGTTGTTTCGAATCCGAATCATAGCCGTCCCAAGGACGACCTTTCCTGTTGAACTTGCAACTCCATTAAAAGATATTTCTGTATTCGTGCTTGATGGTGTGGTGGTAGCAACCGATGAAACATTGGGATTTTCCGGTGACGTAACTTTCGGTACTTTCTTTTCTAAATGTAATAGTGTATGGTGCTTCTCTGAACAATAATGACATGAATGTTTTGACGTACAATCTCTTGTTTTATGTTGTGGACTTAAACAATTCATACATAGATGTCGTGATTGAGAAAATTTAAAACGTTGGAAGACTGGTAGTTGACTAAACTGTGTACATTGATGTAAAAAGTGACTACCTTTACAACATTTACATGACTTCGACTCTACGGTGGTGGTGAAAGAAGCAACTTTACCTTTGACAGATTTTACAAAATTTGCTTTAATTGATGAAACATTATGAGTAGGTACAGAATTTTGTAAAATTTGACAGCGCGTCTGAACAAATTTTAGTAATAAATCTATATCAGGAATTTCAATTACATGATGTTCAGCTTCAAATACTCGTTTTGTGGTTGGCGATAAAACGCGGGACGCTACATAAAACAAAAAAAAACCTGCCAAGTTTTCCACATCCAAAGCTCGTATCGCAAAAATATTTTCCCGAAATACGCTTAAAAATTGTGTTAAACCTGTTAATGTTTCAGTGGACATCACAGGAACGCGGAAAATCATATCTAAATGATTGGTTATCAATAAACGTTTGTTATCGTATGCCTCTTGTAATGCTTCCCATGCAACAATATAATTTGTTTCGCTGAGTGGTACAGTTTTAACAATCGGCCCAGCAGTGCCCGATACAGTTGAAATTAAATAATGAAATTTTTTGGTATTAGAAAGCATTGGATTCGTATGTACAAGTGATATAAATGTATCGCGATATGAGCACCACTTTAACAAATCACCATCGAATAACGGCAATTGAATTTTTGGTAATTGTATATTGTTAGTATGTGGATTTGAATTATTGATTACAGAATTATTAACGCTAGAAGTATTTATATTCATCGCAGTAATCAACGCTTTAATACGATAATATTGTTCCATTATATTGCGTTCAATAGGATCGTGTATTGCTGTAAATTCGGATTCTCGATTTAATGATATTAAATGATCCAAAACGGAATCTTGTTCTACATGAAAATTAGACAGCAGAGAATGAAGATCCTGTGTACGGACTTCAAAGAGAGGCATTAATGAAGAGTCTTCTTCTATTTTTGAACCCAATTCCATAATAATATTAAATTGAGATGCGACGTTATCACGTTTTATTATACTACGTTTGAGCGCCCGTACAACTCGTTCTTGATCGCCTTCGCTTAGTTGCGAATTAAGAGCCATATTTTTACGATTTCAAATGTATCAAAGAAAATTAAATAATAATTGTATTCCTTGTATTACAATAATAATTCAGTCTTATATCAACAGAAAACACGCACGTATTTTCGTATTGATTGCGAAATCATATGAATAGGTTCGATCATTATTTACACTCTGCAATACTGAAGTTATTGACCCACATAAGAAATCGTCAATAATTACAATGAAATAATCAAATAAATATTAATTATCACCGTTAATACGTAGCGTTATCGACAAACGATAATAGATAAATTTAATTAGTGAAAACGACGGCGCCGACGATGTTAACAAAAACAACAACAAAAAATGATTATTCGTTCTAATGCAGTCGAAAACGAAATAAATACATTTATTATTATTTTCGTTTCACCAATTCCGGATAGTCTATCCGGCCAGAAGGACCAAATGTTTCGTACCAGATCCTTACCCAATCGCAAGGAATATAGATACGGGAAATAAGATTATGTATAAGAAATAAAGGGGGAAACAATAATAATAATAAAGAGAACACATAACAATAATTGTTGCGTAAAATAAATTCTATTGAAAAAAAACAGCGAACTAACATAGATCGATATGGTTTATAATTAAATACATTTACACGAAAGATTAACAATTCAAATAATATATGACAATCTATCAGTACTATATAACAATGAAACTTAAAATAACTCACATCACAATGGGCATCTGTGCTCGCCAACAACACACTCCAATGAAGTGGTACCAAAACGATGACGATGATGAGTGATGATGGAGGTCGCGTATTTGTCCAAAATGGACTATTATAGTTTATAATAAATAAGTAATAGTGGACACGACAATGTACCACCAAAGGCGTAAACGCAACGACGACGACTTTTCGCATATGCGCGACGGACGACGAAGCAACCAGTCCCCACTGACGAACCGGGAACCCATATAAATCATACTAGATATGATACGTAACAATATATTTCGCAAGAGATGTTTCGCAGAGTTATACAGAATTTCAAAAAACGACTACAGCAATGCATTGATAATGAAGGGCATCACTTGAATGATATGTTGTTTAGAACCACATAAAATAAACTTCCAATTGTACTCTTCTGATACCAAAATAAAGTATCGTTCTAACATTTTTTGGTTTTTTTAAATTTACTTTCAAAATTAGGGATATTTCCCTGCCCCACCCTGTATATAAAAAAACAACTAAAACCAATAAAGAAAACAACAGTTTGTCAAAATTGCATTTGACAGACCTCATACACTAACCTCACGTACTAAAAAGGGTAATTTTTTTTTATCAATATTTTTAGAAACAAATAATTTTGTTTTTTACACACATCTTAAATTTATAATTTAGTTATAATCACCATCTTTCCACAGACACACATGTTTTACGCTCGTATACTAATTAAAGCAATCAAAGTCAAATACGGTATAGTAAGAATGTGAAAATACTTGATATTCACAGATATACAACATAACACGTACGTTTGACGGTAAAATTATTAATTAGTCTCAAACGACTTATTATACATCTATGTAAACTACACAAGCCCTTTTATACTATATATATATATATTGAAAAAGATTTCCTATTATATACACTTCGCGTTCTTTAAGAAGTCACTGTCTAAGACGTTATTTCAATAATTTACCTAACCTGGAAAGTTACTGTATATTTTTATATTTTTATATACCTATGCATAAACGCTGTATGAAAATTTCAAAATTCGTTAGTGAAAATGTGACATATAAAGAAGGTAGATTATTATGAATTACTATCTAACCGGTTCTTTTCCCGATGATTCTGAAGCAGGCGCATTCTTCTCTCCTGCCACTTTTCAATCATGAACGACTTGGTTCTCGCATTCTCCCTCGCCAGTATCTCATAATTCCCATACCGTATATTATTGATGACGGTCATCACGTCCTTGGGTATCGCACCGGGTTTCCAATTGGGTTGGCTCGACGCGAACATCGATTTTTTCCGTCTGGCCAGTCGCACGTTCAGCTTGGGCAACGATTGATTATTTCGTGTCGGCGCGGGCAACGGGTATTTTCGCTCAGCCGGTTGTTCGCTCGGCTCGGACGGCGGTTGGTTTTGTCTGGTCGTGTACAGCGTCGACGGGGGCAACGGTTTATTTAGCCTGGCCAGTTTTTCCTGCACCTCGAACACCCTAACGTTGGACGGTAAAATTACTAATTAATTAGTCTCGGACGACGTTCAAAACGTCAAACGTGTGAACTACACGAGCTCCATTATACTTAATGAAACGAATATTCCCGATTACGTATAAACTCGCGTTCATTAAAAAAAAAAAAAAAACGCTGTCTTAAGACGTCATTTCAATAATTTACCTAACCTGGAAAGCGACTGTGTATTTAGTTATATAGGAACGCCGTGCGAGAGTTTTTAAATCCGGTAGTTAAATGCGACTTCTAACAGACGTAGATTACAATGTATTACTATCTAACCGGTTCTTATCCCGATGGTTCTGTAGCAGACGTATTCTTCTCTCACGCCATTTTTCCAACAAACACTTGGTTTTTCTTTCTTGCTCCATCGCCAATCTCTCGTAATGTCCACTGCGCGTTTTTTTGATGACGGCCGCCACGTATTTGGGTATCGGCTTCGATTTGGGTACCCTCGACGCGGGCCGGTACGGTTTTTTTCGCTTAGCCGGTTTTACCTTTGGCGCAGGCACCGGTTGGACGTGTTTGGTCAGGTGCAATGTCGACTCGAGCACCGGTTGTTCTCGCCCGGTCGGTTGTTCGTTCGACTCGGGCAACGGTTGATCGCGTCCGGCCGGTGGTACCGTCGAACCGGTCAATAGTTTTTTTTCTTTGGCCAGTCGTACCTTCGACTTGTGCAACTGCTGTTTCAACCAATCCACTTCTTCCTCCATCGTGGACAACGTTTGGTGTTGCCAGATCGGCTGGTCCGTCGAACCGGCCAATAGTTTTTTTTGTTTGGCCAGTCGTACCTTCGACGCGGGCAACTGCTGTTTTAGCCAATCCACTTCTTCCTCCATCGTGGACAACGATTGGCCACGCTCGGCCAATTGTTCCTCCGACTCGGGCAACGATTGATCTCGTCCGGTCGGCTGTTCGTTCGAACCGGCCAACAGATTTTTTCGTTCGGCCAGCCGTGCCTTCGACACGTGCAACTGTCGCTGTAGCAAATCCTCTTCTTCCTCCATCATGGACAACGATTGGTATCGCTCGGCCAGTTTTTCCTTCGTCGCGAGCATTAGTAATTTTTGTTTGGCCATTCGCTCGTCCAACGCGTGCAACTTCTCGTTTAGCCAATCCACTTCTTTGTCTATCCTGGACGATTGGGCCCGCTTGGTCGGCTGTTCGTCCGACTTGGATACCGAACGATCTGTACGGAACTTTGGTACTTTCAACGTGTACAACTGTTGTCTTAGCATGGCCAGTTGTTCATTCAGCTGTGATAACGAATGATCTGGCACGGCCGGTTGTTCCTCCGACTCGGGCAACGGTCGGTCTGGCACGGCCGGTTGTTCCTCCGACTCGGGCAACGGCTGATCTGGCCCGGCCGGTTGTTCCTCCGACTCGGGCAACAGATTTTTTCGTTTGGCCAGTCGCGCCTTAGACGCGTGCAACTTTCGCTGTAGCCAATTCTCTTCTTCCTCTATGATGGACAACGATTGGTCTCGCTTGGCCAATTTTTCATTCGACACGAACAATAGTCTTTTTTGTTTGGCTATCCGTACCTTCAACGCGTGCAACTGCCCGTTTAGCCAATCCACTTCTTTCTCTATCATGGACAACGATTGGATCCGCTCGGTCGGTGGTTTCTCCGACTCGGACGACGATTGGACCCACTCGGCCGGTTGTTCCTCCGACTCGGACAACAGTCGGTCTGCAACAGCCGGTGGTTCCTCCGACTCGGGCGACGGTCGGTCTGGCACGGCCGGTCGTTCCTCCGACGCGACCAATAGTTTTTTTTGTTTGGCCAGCCGCATCTTCGACGCGTGCAACTGTCGCCTTAGCTTGGCCACTTGTTCCTTCAATGTGGGCGACGGTTGGTCTTGCCCGGCCGGTTGTACCGTCGACGCGGGCAACGGTTTTTTCCGCCTAGCCGTTTGTGCCGTCGACGCGGGCAACGGTTTTTTTTGATTGCCCGGTTGTACCGTCGACGCGGCCAATAGTTTTCTTTGTTCGGCCAGCTGTACCGTCGACGCGTGCAACTGTTTTTTTAGCCAGGCTAGCTGCTTCTCCAACGACGGCAACGGTTTGCTTTTGCCGGTCGGTCGTACCGTCGACGCGGGCAACGGTTGGTCATCTCGCCCGGTCGGACGTGCCGTCGACGCGAACATTGGGCGATCGCCTGTACGAGATTGAGACAGCCCCGGATTCGCCTGCGCTCTTGTAATCCTCGCGGTTATCGGCAGGGATTTGCAGCCCCGGCGACCTCTTCACCGGAACGTGTCCGCCGGCGATTTCGTCTCTCCGAGTTTCGAATACTGTAGACAATTCAGACGGGAAATCCCAATGGGTCTCGTCTACCGGGAATGAATGGTCCGTAGAACGATTCTCAGCCGGTGTTCGTATCGCTAATGCTCGGATGAAACACGTATCTCCGTCGTGAATGGATGATTTATTATCGAAATGTGCTTAAGAAATTTAGTTTGTATTTAAGCTATAAATGTTTTTTGAATATATATATTTAATAACATTCGTTGTCATGATTACATATTCATAAATTTGTCGACTTATAAAATAATCTATGCGTATTTCGTTTATTCGAGAAACGTTGTTGCTGCGTTGTAGAAAACAGATGGTAATTTTTACTTAATTTAAATGTCGCGAGAACTACAGTCGTACGTTGTTAGTTAATTATTATTTATCTCGTCGCCACCAATTGGCAGGTTTTCTTACATTCATATAATTTGTCGGTTACCTGCATTAACCTATAGATATTGATATGTTGTTGCTGGTACCGTAAGGAATATTGGAGAACGAAATTGGGTGTTGAATATATTATTAAGTGTTTATTACATATTAAAATACAATTACAAAATAAAAAATCTAAGAGGGTCTGTATATCATCGTTGGTTTGCTACGACTGACTCTACGTTGTAACCGTGGGAGCCCGTCCAGTACAAGCGCCTTTGGAATTCGCTGACCAAAGCATACTTGTCGCCGGACGTTCACAATGTCACGTAGGCCATCGCGTATATACTACACTATACTAATATAATATAATATTGTTATAATATTCGTTCATAACATAACCCCCGTGTTAAATGGGAGCAGTCTCTGTGACCTTTAAAAATACTTTAAAAAACTATTTCCAAAAACTAAATTTTTAGAGTACAAAAACTTAAATATTCCTTAATATACGAATATACCTAGTTAATTTTTTTTTCTATGGGTTACAAAAACAAAATGACTTATAAAAAGAAAAGGTCTACTTAAAATTATTTATGATTACATATTTTTTTTAAACTAAATAGGAGTTTCAGCTATTACTTCTTCTGGATGGTACATGATAAGAGTTTTAGAATTGAAACGATAAAAACAATAAAATATAATCATTACTGTCAAAAGAATAGCTGTTAATACTACTACTAGCATTAAATAATAATTTTGACCTGTTGGATTTTCATTTTTCTTTAACTCATTTATTTCGTTTTCTATATTTGATAAGGCTTTTGATTGTTGAATAAGGTCTGTTAGACTATTGATATTTTGAGGTTCCGAGAAGTTATATTGATTTAAAAGATCTTCTTCGTGCTTTGTGAGCTTTTTATTTAATGAGTTATATGTGTTTATTAGCGGGTTGTAAAGTTTGCGAGTAAGGTTATTTACAAAAGTTTGTGACGGAATTAGAAGATAATCTTTAGTAAATAATCGACATTGCTTATTTAAAAATAATTCTCCTGTACCATCAAGAATGAAATCTAAAGGGTCTTTTGAATTACAACTTATCGATACGGGTTCCTTACTAGCTACATATATCCATACATTTTCATCTTTGAGTTTAACAATAACTGAATTTACAAGTTTAATATATTGGATATTACATATTGAATTATTGAGGTTCTGTCCTATTAATAATTGCAACTCACATAACCGACTACCTGTTGAGTATTTTGGCTGTGTGTTTTCACAATAATAATTATTTCCTACAATCTTACAATTAGCATATTCAATTTCAGAAAAAGTTATATAATTTTGTTTGTTTTCACTTATAGCTAAATATGTTACAATGTTCACTATTAGAGAATAAATTTTGCTTTGCTGTACCACAGGAAACGGAATTACTTTGTAAAGATTATATTTAGAAGACTCTACTAAAGGAATCTTTTGAATGAATATCAATGTATTAACTGAAAATAATACTGAGACTTGGGAAATTTGTATTAGTTTTGTAACTGTGAATGTATCTAATGAAAAAGGTAAATTCAAACCAGATGGGAGATTTAGTTTTACTTCCCGTAATTGTTCGATGTATTGTTGATGTGCCATTAAGTTCGGATGTATTTGTCCATGAATTGCAGAATTTACTATATGAAGAAGTTTCTGCACACCAAAAGCTTGTTGGGTTAACAATAAACTGATTACTGTGGTTTTTTCTATGAGCATTTCGCGAGTTTCAAGTTCAGTTATAAATGCTAAAGATTTTCCGA
Source organism: Schlechtendalia chinensis (assembly GCA_019022885.1). Taxonomy (NCBI): domain Eukaryota; kingdom Metazoa; phylum Arthropoda; class Insecta; order Hemiptera; family Aphididae; genus Schlechtendalia; species Schlechtendalia chinensis. Next base: position 38,949,293 of record CM032339.1, read on the forward strand.
GTTTCTCATTTAACTGTTTTAAAACGTCTTCTATCTTCTTGCGTTCCTTCAAGATTATTGTAAAAGTTGTATTTAAGTCAGAAATCGTTGTTTTTACTATTCTAGTTTGAGCTTCTAAGATGTTTAGTGTTCTAGCTTTAGACTGGCTTAATTCTGAAACTTTAGTATATAGGAAATCGGCATCTTCGTCTGAACAAACTCCAAATAAAACCTTAGCGATTCTGCCTACTGCATTAACAAGTCCTCGCTTTGTACGTGTCATTTGGTAGTCTGATCCCAATGAGCCAAGAATTTCTCCTTTAACCTGTTCAATTTGGTGAAAAATGGACGCTGTACTTGTTTTCATCCATTCGCAGTTTGATCGAATACTGGTATTTGGATGTTCCCAAATATATTGATCACAAAATGATTTCAGATATCTATGAAGGTTTACTATTTCATCATGGCTTATTTCTAATGCTGATATATCTATGAATGTGACCAGCTTGAATTCGCTAACAATTAGATTTACTGAACCTATCTGTTGATATAGTAATCCTGTTGGTGGTATTGGTGCATAATGATAACCACTGGCCGTTTCACTAAGTTAATCGATGGTATTTGATAGTTGACACTGATAAGCCAGGAATCTGGAAATCAATTAATTGTTCTAAATTTTCTTTGGTGTCCTTATCCTTTTTTTTTTTATGTACATTTACTCATTTACTTAATTTTAAAAAAATGTAATATTTCTTTCTTTAAAAGGAATTTTAGAAAAAGAACAAAATAAAATAAACAAAGATTAATATTAGTACTTAATAATTATTTGTTATAAAAATATATTAGTCATGAAAAAGTTTTAATAAATTAGTATGTATTTTAGTTTTACGATTCCCTTTACGTATAGTTACATTTTCTTGCGAATTTACTTCTAGAACTTCATAAGGACCTAGCTATTTGGCAGATAATTTTCCTTTTCGTGCTTTGTCTTGAATTAAAACTTTATCTCCAACATGAACTACAATTGGATTTGCTGTACGGTCGTATATATTTTTAGTTCTTATTTTCTTTTGAATTAAACGGTCCCTAGCCATCTGATGGGATTCTTGCAGTTTTTGTCGTAGTTCAGCTTGGTAATCATCATAGTTATAACGTGGTTCTGGAGCTTTGGTACACGAAGTAGGTACCTGAAGTGTTTTTCCATACAAAAGTTCATAAGGTTGTTTTCCGGTAGCTTGATGTTCGGAAGAGTTGTATACAAACATAGCGTAGGGGATGTAAGTGTCCCAGTTTCTCTGATCAGCATCTACATAGTGTCTTAAATATTCTCCTAACGTTCTATGACTTCTTTCTAAAGCTCCGTTAGCTTGAGGATGGTAAGGTGATGTGTTGCATTTTTTTATTTTCAGTAACTTGCAAGTTTCAATTAGTATTCGGCTTAAAAACTCTGTTCCCTGATCACTAACCAAAGTATTTGGAATTCCATGAAGACAAACAAATGAGGTGACGAAATGGTAAGCTACTGTATTTGTTTCGTGATTAACCATTGGAACGGCTATAGAGAATTTTGTGAAATCGCACTGCATCGTTAAGATGTATGCATTGTCGTTGTTCGTTCTGGGTAATGGTCCAACTACATCAATGATTATTTTTTCGAATGGTTCCATGGCTGTAGTACTTATTACCATAGGTTGTTTGGTATTTCGGTTGGATGTTTTATTGGATTGACATGATACACATTTACTAATGTATTCAGTAACATCTTGCTTTAGAGTTTTCCAATTATATTGTTGTTGAATCCGTTTGATCGTTTGTCGAACTCCTCTATGTCCACCAAGAATACTAGAATGATGTTCCTTGATAATTTGTTGTTTATCAATAATGTCTCTATCTTGATTTGCATATACTTGAATTTGTATCCCTGAATTCTGATATATATATCGAATCATGTTGAGTACGGTTGGCCACTCTAACTGATCCAATCCACAAGCGATACGAGGTAATGCAATGTTCTGTAATTTGTGTTCTCGGCAAAATTGCTTTAAGTTAATTAAAGTTTTGTATATATCTTCATATGTGGGTTTCTGCCAAAATTTCTCCTTGGTAACCAAATTTAGTATATATCGTGATCCTACTTGAAGGTATAATATCTTGGTTTTGGATGGATTCTGTAATTTAAGTTCTCGAATATGTCCATATTTTCTTCTGAACTCAAGGGCTAAATCTTTATTTAATTTGAGATCTGCTGACACACAATGAGCTAAATTAAAATTTTCTGGAGCATCAAAAATATTTCCCGTAACTTCTTTCACGTCGGTATTTGGACAGTGTTGATTTATTTGATCAGCCATGTATTCATCAAATGATTTTATAGATTCAAGAGGTTCTATTCTCTTAGAACGAGTTTGAATAGTTTTGACATCATTAATTCGACTCAACGCATCAGCGTTAGTATTTTTGCTACCTGGTTTGTAATGAATTTCATATTCATATTCTTCAAGTTTTAACCTCCAGCGCGTTAACCTGGAGCCCGGATCTTTAATGTTGAATAACCAACTTAGAGCGCGATGATCTGTGATAATGTTGAACTTTTGACCCAGTAAGTATGGTCGGAACTGCTTCACTCCCCAAACGATTGCACAAAGCTCTTTCTCTGTGGTGCTATTTTCTCTGTAGTTCTGCTCAGCTCGGTTGAGCGTTCGAGAAGCGTAAGCTATTGGAGGATCCTTACCAATTGTTCCCTGAGATAATACACAGCCTATAGCATAATTGCTAGCATCACATGTAAGATTAAAAGGTTGATTAAAATCAGGATATTGTAAAAGTGGTTCTTTGGTAAGAATATTTTTGAGTTCGTCAAATGCTTTCTGGCAGAGGTCAGACCATTGGAATTTTGTATCTTTTTTCAATAAAGTGGTGAGAGGCTTTGCAATGCATCCATAGTTAGGTATAAATCGGCGGTAATACCCGGATAACCCAAGGAATGACTTAACATCTTTTGTATTTACAGGAATTGGAAAATTCAAGACACATTTAGTTTTTTTAGGATCTGATTTTACTCCCTTTTCAGTGATGATGTGACCTAAATAGTTTACTTCTTTCCGCATAAAAGCACATTTAGACGGTTGAAGTTTGAGATTGAATTGTCGTAATCGATTAAATACTACCTGTAACTTTTCTGCATGATCTTGAATATTGTGTGCATAAATTATGATATCGTCTAAATAGACAAACGCCTTTAGTCCTGTTAAACCTGTCAATACAGAGTTCATCATGCGCTGAAATGTCGCAGGAGCACACGAAAGGAAACACGAAGAAATTCAAAGTGTCCTTTGTCAGTCGAAAAAGCGGTCTTCTCTCGATGTTCTGGGTGCATCTGTATTTGGTGATATCCTTGTGCGAGGTCTAACGTGGTATAATATCTTGATTTCTCTAACTGGTCTAAGATGTCATTAATGTTAGGGAGAGGATAAGCATCTCCAGTGGAAATATTATTCAGCTTTCGAAAGTCTACACAAACACGATATTTTATTACACCATCTTGATCTGGTTTCTTGGGTACCACCAGCAATGGGGCATTCCATGGACTTTTACTAGGGGTTACGATGTTGTCCTCTTCTAGTTTTGTTATTTGTTTATCGATCTCTTGCTTATGCTTAAATGGTAACCTATATGGACGTTCATTTATGGGTTGTATAGACGTATCCGTATTGATTTCATGATAAACGGTGTCAGTACAAGTTAACTTATCACCATCCAAATGAAAGATGTCTGAATATTGTTCACAAATATGAATGAGGGATTCTCGTTCCTCTTGGTTTAAATGTTCAGTTTCCAAAACTTTGTTAAGAATAGAGATTCTGTTTCCTTTATTAAGAGTTTCCGATTTATTTTGAACTGAGTATATATTAACTTCTTCAAATTTTTCAAATGATAATTCTTCTAATTTTGGAATAATAAAATTAATTGGAGATTCGGTTGAGTTTATTGCGACCACTATAACCTGTCCTTGTATGACGTTGTTCAACGCATTGCCAAGTTGTACAGCTTCATTCGATGTAGATTGAGAATGGACCAGTAGTGTTTCCTTCTGGTTTATTAGTAATGATTGGCACCAAAGTTTCAGTACGTGCAGCTAATTGAATGATTTCTGGATTAGATTGGAAGACTTTTGACGTTTGATAGTCGATGGTAAGACTATTGTTCACAAGGAATGGTTTGCCTATAATCCCTGCATTTGGCACAGGAAAATCATCTCTAACAACCTGGAACTGAGTTGGAATTCGTTGTTCTCCAAACAAAATATCGAGAGTGACTAAACCTATTGTATATACTAAATACTCATTGATACCCTTTAACTGATAAATTTGTGTTTCATCAACCAGTACTTCGTCCAACAATTGCGATAATTTAATCATGTTCAAATCACTACCAGTATCCAGTAAAAAACTAGCATTTCCTTGAGAACATTGTGGTATGTTCAAAGTAATATAATTTTGAACTAATTGGGCTTCGAAATAGAAAGTCCTGACAACTGAAGTGTGGCAGTTTTTATTTGACCTACTGGGCGACTGCCACTGGGGCCCGGAGTCTGCTCGTTTCCCGACAACAATTGGTCACGTTGGGTTTTCTTTTCATTGACAAATTTTCTTTTACGACACTCCTCTATTGTGTGGTTGGGCTTTTTACAATATTTGCATGTGACTATCTTTACATTTCTCTGGTCTAGTCTATCTTTGTAACACGAATTTCTGTACTTAGCTCGATCTGCTTCAGACGCACGGCATTGACTAGCCTGATGGTTCGTTCGACCACATTGATAGCACGCTCCTGTTGATGTTCTATTATTATATTTTGGTTTTGAGTCTCTGTTTAATTGTCCTTTATTATTTGCACGATATTCATTAATATTTTTATGAATTTCTATTTTCGATGTCCGTGAAGTTTCCTCTTCTAATGCTATCTGGACGGCTTCCATTAAAGTATCAGGTTTTCTAGCTTTTACTATTATTCTCGTGTCATGGGGTAGTCCTTCTATGAAAGCATTAAGTATTTGGAGAGATGTTATCGTTGTTATTCCTTCCATTTTGATAAGTCCACTAGTAGTACTCGATGCTTCTAAAATATCGTAATATAATTGCTCGGCTCTATCAGCATATTGTTGTATGGATTCTCCTTTTGCTAACTTAAACATAGCTAACTTAGAATGAAGGTGTGCCAAAGTGTGTTTTTTATCTACTAATGAATTTAAAGCTGTTCGAAGATCTGAGAAATTGTTTACTTCCTTGTAACGGATAGCACGATAAGCTTTGCCTATTAGCCTAGTTGTAATACCTCTAACTAACACTGCAGTTAACTCTGGGTCGATGTTCTGTAGAGCGAACTCGCATGAGTTCTGAAATGCATGATTTGAATCAGAGTTTTCTCCATCGAATATTGGAATTAGTTTAAGTGCTTGTTCGATTGACATATACGATTTCGACATTTTGTTTTTAATATCTGTTGTGCGATTTTTGTTTGAACGAAGTAGACGCGTAGTTTCAGTTATGGTTCTATTTACGTTTTCTAAAGTTATCTTTATTCGATCTAACGTTTCTTCTGACTGATCTATATAATTTTTCCTACTATCATCCGAATCGAATTCCACCGAAGGGTTATAAAATTCTCCACTAGATACTTCACTACTAGAACTAGAAAAATCGATTAACTCTATTCCACTATTATTATTTGTTTTACCGTCTGACATACGTACATAGGACTATTGTTTTTGTTTCTAAATATTATTATTCCTGTTATTCCGTACAGCATAAGCAATTACAAGCATCGTAAAAAATAATTCATTTACTTGCTTAACTTAATGAAGTACTACTTATAAAAATAACAAAAATAATAACAAAAACAAAAATAAAAATTTACAAAAATTAAATTCCTAAAAAAAAAATTATTATTATCTGTTACTTTCCTTCCCTTCCGTTTTAAAAAAATAATATTATTTATTTATTTTTTTATATATAATGAATAAGACTTACAGTAGTAGGTTATATATGCTACACATGTTCGGTTGACGGTTCGATAACGATGTTGATATAATTTGGATACGGTGATGACGTTTTGTTTTCGACGGCGGCACTACGATCGTATGATGACGTCGACGACGACGACGGCGGCGACGGCGGCGGCACAGCGACCTTGATTAATCCTTTGTGTAACGGCGATCAGATTTCAGGCGGCACTTGGTGATGACGAAACACGACGACGGCGTTGTCACGATGTTTTTTTTTTTTTTTTTGGGCGGCTCGCGGTGGCGACGAAAATAATTATAATACGAGTCGAAAAATTATTTGACCTGAAATTTATAAATATATAAATATTTTTTTTTTTTTTACTTATAAAATTTGTTTGTGTCCTCTGTGAGTGTCCGTGATATTGTAGATTTTCTGTTATCCGTTGATTGTCTGTGGTTTTGTAGATTTTCTGTTTTTTTGTTGATTGTCTGTAATTTTGTAGATTTTGTTTCCCGTAGATTATTTGTGATTTTTGAAGATTTTCTGTTTTCCGTTGATTGTCTGTGGTTTTATAGATTTTCTGTTATCCCTCGAATTGTTTGTGATTTTTGTAGATTTTCTGTTTTTCGTTGATTGTCTGTGGTTTTGTAGATTTTCTGTTTTCGCTGATTTTCTGTTTTTCCGTTGATTTTCTGTTTTGATTTCGATTCCAAATCCCTTAAGTAACGAAACAGTTCCAGCGAACGTAGGTTCTTCAACAGGTCGATAAATAATTTAAATTATTTATTGAACTTGTTGTTACCGCTGCCACCAATGATATGTTGTTGCTGGTACCGTAAGGAATATTGGAGAACGAAATTGGTTGTTGAATATATTATTAAGTGTTTATTACATATTAAAATACAATTACAAAATAAAAAATCTAAGAGGGTCTGTATATCATCGTTGGTTTGCTACGACTGACTACGTTATAACCGTGGGAGCCCGTCCAGTACAAGCGCCTTTGGAATTCGCTGACCAAAGCATACTTGTCGCCGGACGTTCACAATGTCACGTAGGCCATCGCGTATATACTACACTATACTAATATAATATAATATTGTTATAATATTCGTTCATAACAATATATATATTTATAGTTTTAACGATTTTGAGCGAGAGAACACAATTACAGTGCTGTATATGGCAGGGAGCAACGTGCACTGTATGGCGTATGCAGTGCATAGATAATACATAATGGATATATAATGTTATCTATGATGCAGTGGCACATTAACCCTATGTTAGGCGCATCGGTATTTGTTATGTGGTTGGGCGCATTGGGGACAATGGTCAACCATCATTAAATTATTAATTAAATGTAAAAATATTCATCATTTATTACTTTTTTTATTTCTAAAAGTCAGTATTTACATTATTAATTTATTATTAAATGTCAATGTACACACTATTAATTTAGTTCTTAAAAAATGTATGATTAGAATGATATAAAATATATTTTATACAACTTTTTTTTAAAATACGCAATTTTTACATATGTCTTTTAAATGGTCACCGCACGTCCACTTTTTACACTTACAACACCATCTTCTTGTAGTTTTGTCACGAGCTCGTCCACATTCATAACATCGACCTCTGGATCCATCTGGTTTTTCTGTCTCTGTGACTGTCGTATCCTTTTCTTCCAACAAAAGTTTAGCACGTCTTCGAAGTTCAACTGCAAGTGTTTCTATTGTAGATCTCAACTGAATTTGTGGCTTTATTAGTTCCCATGACAAGTTTTGTAAAAAGTCGATCCTTTTTATTTTCGTATTTTCGGTGTGATTAGCTTTATAAATACATAGTGCATTTATGGCAGCCACGTTCAAAAGATTATAAAATATAACCATTGGTCAACGTTTTGTGTTACGTGTTACATTGTAATTTTGACAATATTGATCAACTAAATCAACACCAATTTTAGTCCTATTATAGAATGTAATTATATCGGGCTTTTTTTTGTCACCTGTTTCTTTATCTATTTCATCGTCATGGTGCATAGATGAGATTGCCAACACAGTTTTATTTTTTTCGGACAATATGAAGCTAATGTAAAATCATTTTGAAATCCAAACATTAAAAATGTTTCAACTCGTTGTTTGTTTGGTAAAAATTCTTTTGGAATCTCTCGTTTATTTTTACGAATTGTTCCTACATATGTTAGTTTTTTTTCTTTCAATTTGATAATCAAGAGTATATTTGTAAACCAGTTATCTCCAGTAATGTTTCTATTTGTTCCAAAAATAGGTTCTACTAATACCAAAACTACATCTTGAGAAGCATTACTAATTTTGTATGGCCCATCGGGTTGTGTACCAAAATACGTCTCTAAATTTAAAGTGTAGAAAGTTCTAGAATCAACTAAAGCAAATGTTTTAATTCCATACTTGGCAGGTTTACTTGGAATATATTGCCTAAATGAACATTTTCCCCGAAATGCTAAGAGCTGCTCATCTATAGTCACATATTCACTCGGGCAGTAATATTTTTGAAAATTATCAACCATCAGTGTAAATATATCTCTAATAGAAGCTAATTTGTCAAAATTGTTTACGAGCCACTCGATCTCGTACATCATCAAACTGTAAACATCTTACAAGAAAACGAAATCTCTTTTCACTCATAGTCAAGTAACATGACTCCAATCTATTTCCTTTCGAATTATCCCACAGTTGATGTATAATTTTACGAGAGCACCTAAAGGATCCTATTTGATATAATAGTCCTATAAAGGCTCTAATTTCTGTCTATATTTAATAATATAAATCCGACTACTCAATGCTCGACTCCGACATTCTTCATCCTATACTTACATGTAATCATATCAAACTTCTTATAAAACTTCTACTTTACAAGAAACTTTTAAGACCTATGTGGACCTATGGTATTCAGTTATGGGGCGCTGCTAAAATTTCCAACACTAATCGCATTCAAAGGTTCCAATCAAAAATACTCCAGTTGATCTCCAAAGCTCCCTTCTATGTTTCTAACCGCACCCTCCACTCTGACCTCAAAATATCTTTAATAACCGAAATAGCCAAACTTCATTACAAACGTTTTAATAATCGCCTTGCTCGACACCAAAATCCTCTAATCACTGAACTTTCTTCTCTCACTATTCCTGGCAACCCGTCTAAGAGACTAAAACGACAGTGGTGTCGTGACTTACTTATTTAATTAATATATTCATGTCGTAGTTCCTCCAGTGGGAGACCTCTACAATCTGTAATTTCTGTCACTTGTATACTCGTATTTTATATGTATTTATCTATTTTACTTATTGTTCCAATGCGTAACAGATTGTATGAAATAAATAAAAAAAATTTATTAAAAATTATATTATATACACATTATATTATTGTATATTATTATTATTATACACATAGTAGAAACAACAAAATATCAATTAATTGCGTACACGATTGTTTTAATTGTGTATGGTTAGAAATCACCTTGAATTTTTCGACCAAATTCTCGTGTATTTTGTTGTTAATACGAAAATGGGTTTTTCTTTTTTTGTGTTTTTGTAAGTATGCGACAATTTTTATGCGGACACCATCAGAAGATAGGTACTACTTACTTTTAAAATTTTCTTAATCACTATCGAAAATCTCTATAAGAAAAAATAGAAAATGTAATATTTTTGTTAAATACTATTTTCGTTTTTATTTGTTTTGTTTTTCTTCGTTACAACTTAAATTGTTCATATAAATTACATTTGTAATAATAAATTCCATATATTGTTAACATATTAGGTATCTCATTGATGGTGCACTCTGTTCTCCTGTACGGACCGCGGACGTTGTGCATGCTTGTGTCTTGCAACGCGAAGATTCTCAACAGGACCTTGTGTTGGAATAGGATGCAGTGCATCTGTGCATACTGCATACTGTCAGAGATCGCCGCCAACATCCTGTCGGCTACCCCACCTGCTGACTTCATTGCAATGGAGTGGAAAATGGCGTTTGCGATGAAGCGGCAATCACAGGCGAGCATCAAGACGGATGAATAATTGAACATCCACGAAATGACAATAGACGATTGGAAGAAGTAGCTGAATGGCGCTAGCACAGGAGAGTGGACCATCGCAATCTTAGGGGGTATTTGGTCATGACCCATATGGTCAACTCGGCTTTCATATGACTCAACTCCCTCGGGACATGGTTGCTTCGACAAGTACCTACATAGCATAGGGAAGGAGGCAATGAGCGCCTGACACCATCGCCAAGCACAAACAGATGATGCAAAACACTTGTTGTTTAACAGCAAAGCATGGGAGGCCGAGAAGAATTCACTTTCCCTTCAATTTTATCAAAAACTCTTTACTTATATCATTAATTTCTGAATTTTCTATTTACATTTTCATAATTTAGTTATATTTAATTACAATTCCTAATATACAAAATACAATGAATTTAATTTGTTTTATTTGTAAAGATATATTTATTGCACATTTAAAATATGTATTCATTAACATCGTTTAATCGGTTTTTACCGTTGTGGTATATTGTATTCTTCATAGACTTTCTCATCGTATCATACATTTTCTAAATACATGAAATCTGAAATTCTTAGTAATATAAATTCTAACCATAATTTCAAGATTATTAATAAAGAAAAAGAAATGAATAATAATTCCCTAAGTAAGATTCTTGATGAAATTAACAAATATAGAAGGGTATTCTTTAACAGATGAATTAAAAAGTATTAAAGGTTTCGTGTGTCCTCCAATTCATTTATATCACCGTAATAATAAAAACACAGTCATAAGGTTAAAATCATTATTTTAAAGATAATTTGAGATATGTATAATATGTATATTATGTTTAAGTAATAATTATTTTGTATATTGCGTTTATCTTTTAATTTATCTGTTAATTTATAATTAAACAATAAAAAAGAAATATGAAGTAGATGATGAAGTGTATTAATTATTAAATTTAATTAGCCTATTTTATTAGTATTAATCATTTTCAAAAAATTAATTTAGAAGGATGAGATTATACTTTGTTTCTAAGTAATGTTATTTTAAAAGTAACATAAAGACATTTTCATTTTTATGAAGAAATCAATGCTTACTATTCATTGGTTTCATGTTGCAAGACAAATCAAATTAGAGACTAGAGTTAATTGTAACAAAGAATTATATCATTAAAATGTAAAAACACAAAATGAGTTTTCTTTAAAGTAATGTCAATAATTTTCCATCAGTTTAACTACCAAGTATTTTAATTTATGGGATGTAGAATTAAAATGAACAAAATTATACATTACTTCAACGAAAATTGTTTAGCCGTTATGTAATGATACAAGATGTTATATATGATTCTACGATAACGATTACAATATCTATATATAAACAATAACGATAAATTGTTATAATAAATTTAGGTGACTGCCGTGGACCTAACCACAGAACCTTTATGGTTGTATTGATTTTATATTTTAACTAGTTGTTTGTCTAACTTTTTTTTATAGTACTGTGATTTTGATTTTTGACTGTGCCCAATTCCATGAGTAAGTGATTTCAAATTGACAAAAATTATTCTGTTAGCCATTTGGAATATATCGACCAATTCAAGGGTGAAAACATATTTAGTTTTTCCAGTTAAACTTAAGTTATTTTCTCTAAGCTATGGAGAAGATTTAATAAAAAAATATAAAATGACTTTTGTAGGATTTTGAAGAAATTTTCTGGTGTACCTGTTGGAAAGATTTTAATTTTTTTTTTTTTAATGTGAAGCTTAATATTTTTTGAACGTGAGCTAAGAGACCCGTTTTTTATTTCGCCATTAGAAAAGTAGTTAGATTTATAAGAAAAACCTATACAAAAATAAAAATATAACTAAGAAATTCTAGTAATTATATATATATCTACAGGGTGGGGCAAGGAAACATATATAAAAAAAAACAACTAAAACCAATAAAGAAAACAACAGTTTGTCAAAATTGCATTTGACAGACCTCATACACTAACCTCACGTACTAAAAAGGATAATTTTTTTTTATCAATATTTTTAGAAACAAATAATTTTGTTTTTTACACACATCTTAAATTTATAATTTAGTTATAATCACCATCTTTCCACAGACACACATGTTTTACGCTCGTATACTAATTAAAGCAATCAAAGTCAAATACGGTATAGTAAGAATGTGAAAATACTTGATATTCACAGATATACAACATAACACGTACGTTTGACGGTAAAATTATTAATTAGTCTCAAACGACTTATACGTCTATGTAAACTACACAAGTCCTTTTATACTATATATATATATATTGAAAAAGATTTCCTATTATATACACTTCGCGTTCTTTAAGAAGTCACTGTCTAAGACGTTATTTCAATAATTTACCTAACCTGGAAAGTTACTGTATATTTTTATATTTTTATATACCTATGCATAAACGCTGTATGAAAATTTCAAAATTCGTTAGTAAAATGTGACATATAAAGAAGGTAGATTATTATGAATTACTATCTAACCGGTTCTTTTCCCGATGATTCTGAAGCAGGCGCATTCTTCTCTCCTGCCACTTTTCAATCATGAACGACTTGGTTCTCGCATTCTCCCTCGCCAGTATCTCATAATTCCCATACCGTATATTATTGATGACGGCCATCACGTCCTTGGGTATCGCACCGGGTTTCCAATTGGGTTGGCTCGACGCGAACATCGATTTTTTCCGTCTGGCCAGTCGCACGTTCAGCTTGGGCAACGATTGATTATTTCGTGTCGGCGCGGGCAATGGGTATTTTCGCTCAGCCGGTTGTTCGCTCGGCTCGGACGGCGGTTGGTTTTGTCTGGTCGTGTACAGCGTCGACGGGGGCAACGGTTTATTTAGCCTGGCCAGTTTTTCCTGCACCTCGAACACCCTAACGTTGGACGGTAAAATTACTAATTAATTAGTCTCGGACGACGTTCAAAACGTCAAACGTGTGAACTACACGAGCTCCATTATACTTAATGAAACGAATATTCCCGATTACGTATAAACTCGCGTTCATTAAAAAAAAAAAAAAAACGCTGTCTAAAGACGTCATTTCAATAATTTACCTAACCTGGAAAGCGACTGTGTATTTAGCTATATAGGAACGCCGTGCGAGAGTTTTTAAATCCGGTAGTTAAATGCGACTTCTAACAGACGTAGATTACAATGTATTACTATCTAACCGGTTCTTATCCCGATGGTTCTGTAGCAGACGTATTCTTCTCTCACGCCATTTTTCCAACAAACACTTGGTTTTTCTTTCTTGCTCCATCGCCAATCTCTCGTAATGTCCATTGCGCGTTTTTTTGATGACGGCCGCCACGTATTTGGGTATCGGCTTCGATTTGGGTACCCTCGACGCGGGCCGGTACGGTTTTTTTCGCTTAGCCGGTTTTACCTTTGGCGCAGGCACCGGTTGGTCGTGTTTGGTCAGGTGCAATGTCGACTCGAGCACCGGTTGTTCTCGCCCGGTCGGTTGTTCGTTCGACTCGGGCAACGGTTGATCGCGTCCGGCCGGTGGTACCGTCGAACCGGTCAATAGTTTTTTTCTTTGGCCAGTCGTACCTTCGACTTGTGCAACTGCTGTTTCAACCAATCCACTTCTTCCTCCATCGTGGACAACGTTTGGTGTTGCCAGATCGGCTGGTCCGTCGAACCGGCCAATAGTTTTTTTTGTTTGGCCAGTCGTGCCTTCGACGCGCGCAACTGCTGTCTTAGCCAATCCACTTCTTCCTCCATCGTGGACAACGATTGGCCACGCTCGGCCAATTGTTCCTCCGACTCGGGCAACGGTTGATCTCGTCCGGTCGACTGTTCGTTCGAACCGGCCAACAGATTTTTTCGTTCGGCCAGCCGTGCCTTCGACACGTGCAACTGTCGCTGTAGCCAATCTTCTTCTTCCTCCATCATGGACAACGATTGTTCTCGCTCGGCCAGTTTTTCCTTCGTCGCGAGCATTAGTAATTTTTGTTTGGCCATTCGCTCGTCCAACGCGTGCAACTTCTCGTTTAGCCAATCCACTTCTTTGTCTATCCTGGACGATTGGGCCCGCTTGGTCGGCTGTTCGTCCGACTTGGATACCGAACAATCTGTACGGAACTTTGGTACTTTCAACGTGTACAACTGTTGTCTTAGCATGGCCAGTTGTTCATTCAGCTGTGATAACGAATAATCTGGCACGGCCGGTTGTTCCTCCGTCTCGGGCAACGGTCGGTCTGGCACGGCCGGTTGTTCCTCCGACTCGGGCAACGGCTGATCTGGCCCGGCCGGTTGTTCCTCCGACTCGGGCAACAGATTTTTTCGTTTGGCCAGTCGCGCCTTAGACGCGTGCAACTTTCGCTGTAGCCAATTCTCTTCTTCCTCTATGATGGACAACGATTGGTCTCGCTTGGCCAATTTTTCATTCGACACGAACAATAGTCTTTTTTGTTTGGCTATCCGTACCTTCAACGCGTGCAACTGCCCGTTTAGCCAATCCACTTCTTTCTCTATCATGGACAACGATTGGATCCGCTCGGTCGGTGGTTTCTCCGACTCGGACGACGATTGGACCCGCTCGGCCGGTTGTTCCTCCGACTCGGACAACGGTTAGTCTGCAACGGCCGGTGGTTCCTCCGACTCGGGCGACGGTCGGTCTGGCACGGCCGGTCGTTCCTCCGACGCGACCAATAGTTTTTTTTGTTTGGCCAGCAGCATCTTCGACGCGTGCAACTGTCGCCTTAGCGTGGCCACTTGTTCCTTCAACGTGGGCGGCGGTTGGTCTTGCCCGGCCGGTTGTACCGTCGACGCGGGCAACGGGGTTTTCCGCCTAGCCGGTTGTGCCGTCGACGCGGGCAACGGTTTTTTTTGATTGCCCGGTTGTACCGTCGACGCGGCCAATAGTTTTCTTTGTTCGGCCAGCTGTACCGTCGACGCGCGCAACCGTTTTTTTAGCCAGGCCAGCTGCTTCTCCAACGACGGCAACGATTTGCTTTTGCCGGTCGGTCGTACCGTCGACGCGGGCAACGGTTGGTCATCTCGCCCGGTCGGACGTGCCGTCGACGCGAACATTGGGCGATCGCCTGTACGAGATTGAGACAGCCCCGGATTCGCCTGCGCTCTTGTAATCCTCGCGGTTATCGGCAGGGATTTGCAGCCCCGGCGACCTCTTCACCGGAACGTGTCCGCCGGCGATTTCGTCTCTCCGAGTTTCGAATACTGTAGACAATTCAGACGGGAAAGCCCAATGGGTCTCGTCTACCGGGAATGAATGGTCCGTAGAACAATTCTCAGCCGGTGTTCGTATCGCTAATGCTCGGACGAAACAAGTATCTCCGTCGTGAATGGATGATTTATTATCGAATATATATACAAAAAACATTTATAGCTTAAATACAAACTAAATTTCTTAAGCACATTTCGATAATAAATCATCCATTCCGACGGAGATACTTGTTTCATCCGAGCATTAGCGATACGAACACCGGCTGAGAATCGTTCTACGGACCATTCATTCCCGGTAGACGAGACCCATTGGGATTTCCCGTCTGAATTGTCTACAGTATTCGAAACTCGGAGAGACGAAATCGCCGGCGGACACGTTCCGGTGAAGAGGTCGCCGGGGCTGCAAATCCCTGCCGATAACCGCGAGGATTACAAGAGCGCAGGCGAATCCGGGACTGTCTCAATCTCGTACAGGCGATCGCCCAATGTTCGCGTCGACGGCACGTCCGACCGGGCGAGATGACCAACCGTTGCCCGCGTCGACGGTACGACCGACCGGCAAAAGCAAACCGTTGCCGTCGTTGGAGAAGCAGCTAGCCTGGCTAAAAAAACAGTTGCACGCGTCGACGGTACAGCTGGCCGAACAAAAAAAACTATTGGCCGCGTCGACGGTACAACCGGGCAATCAAAAAAAACCGTTGCCCGCGTCGACGGCACAAACGGCTAGGCGGAAAAAACCGTTGCCCGCGTCGACGGTACAACCGGCCGGGCAAGACCAACCGTCGCCCACGTTGAAGGAACAAGTGGCCAAGCTAAGGCGACAGTTGCACGCGTCGAAGATGCGGCTGGCCAAACAAAAAAAACTATTGGTCGCGTCGGAGGAACGACCGGCCGCGCCAGACCGACCGTCGCCCGAGTCGGAGGAACCACCGGCCGTTGCAGACCGACTGTTGTCCGAGTCGGAGGAACAACCGGCCGAGTGGGTCCAATCGTCGTCCGAGTCGGAGAAACCACCGACCGAGCGGATCCAATCGTTGTCCATGATAGAGAAAGAAGTGGATTGGCTAAACGGGCAGTTGCACGCGTTGAAGGTACGGATAGCCAAACAAAAAAGACTATTGTTCGTGTCGAATGAAAAATTGGCCAAGCGAGACCAATCGTTGTCCATCATAGAGGAAGAAGAGAATTGGCTACAGCGAAAGTTGCACGCGTCTAAGGCGCGACTGGCCAAACGAAAAAATCTGTTGCCCGAGTCGGAGGAACAACCGGCCGGGCCAGATCAGCCGTTGCCCGTGTCGGAGGAACAACCGGCCGTGCCAGACCGACCGTTGCCCGAGTCGGAGGAACAACCGGCCGTGCCAGATCATTCGTTATCACAGCTGAATGAACAACTGGCCATGCTAAGACAACAGTTGTACACGTTGAAAGTACCAAAGTTCCGTACAGATCGTTCGGTATCCAAGTCGGACGAACAGCCGACCAAGCGGGCCCAATCGTCCAGGATAGACAAAGAAGTGGATTGGCTAAACGAGAAGTTGCACGCGTTGGACGAGCGAATGGCCAAACAAAAATTTCTAATGCTCGCGACGAAGGAAAAACTGGCCGAGCGATACCAATCGTTGTCCATGATGGAGGAAGAAGAGGATTTGCTACAGCGACAGTTGCACGTGTCGAAGGCACGGCTGGCCGAACGAAAAAATCTGTTGGCCGGTTCGAACGAACAGCCGACCGGACGAGATCAACCGTTGCCCGAGTCGGAGGAACAATTGGCCGAGCGTGGCCAATCGTTGTCCACGATGGAGGAAGAAGTGGATTGGCTAAAACAGCAGTTGCGCGCGTCGAAGGCACGACTGGCCAAACAAAAAAAACTATTGGCCGGTTCGACGGACCAGCCGATCTGGCAACACCAAACGTTGTCCACGATGGAGGAAGAAGTGGATTGGCTAAAACAGCAGTTGCACAAGTCGAAGGTACGACTGGCCAAAGAAAAAAAAACTATTGACCGGTTCGACGGTACCACCGGCCGGACGCGATCAACCGTTGCCCGAGTCGAACGAACAACCGACCGGGCGAGAACAACCGGTGCTCGAGTCGACATTGCACCTGACCAAACACGTCCAACCGGTGCCTGCGCCAAAGGTAAAACCGGCTAAGCGAAAAAAACCGTACCGGCCCGCGTCGAGGGTACCCAAATCGAAGCCGATACCCAAATACGTGGCGGGCGTCATCAAAAAAACGCGCAGTGGACATTACGAGAGATTGGCGATGGAACAAGAAAGAAAAACCATGTGTTTGTTGGAAAAATGGCGTGAGAGAAGAATACGTCTGCTTCAGAACCATCGGGATAAGATCCGGTTAGATAGTAATACATTGTAATCTACGTCTGTTAGAAGTCGCATTTAACTATCGGATTTAAAAACTCTCGCACGGCGTTCCTATATAGCTAAATACACAGTCGCTTTCCAGGTTAGGTAAATTATTGAAATGACGTCTTTAGACAGCGTTTTTTTTTTTTTAATGAACGCGAGTTTATACGTAATCGGGAATATTCGTTTCATTAAGTATAATGGAGCTCGTGTAGTTCACACGTTTGACGTTTTGAACGTTGTCCGAGACTAATTAATTAGTAATTTTACCGTCCAACGTTAGGGTGTTCGAGGTGCAGGAAAAACTGGCCAGGCTAAATAAACCGTTGCCCCCGTCGACGCTGTACACGACCAGACAAAACCAACCGCCGTCCGAGCCGAGCGAACAACCGGCTGAGCGAAAATACCCGTTGCCCGCGCCGACACGAAATAATCAATCGTTGCCCAAGCTGAACGTGCGACTGGCCAGACGGAAAAAATCGATGTTCGCGTCGAGCCAACCCAATTGGAAACCCGGTGCGATACCCAAGGACGTGATGGCCGTCATCAATAATATACGGTATGGGAATTATGAGATACTGGCGAGGGAGAATGCGAGAACCAAGTCGTTCATGATTGAAAAGTGGCAGGAGAGAAGAATGCGCCTGCTTCAGAATCATCGGGAAAAGAACCGGTTAGATAGTAATTCATAATAATCTACCTTCTTTATATGTCACATTTCACTAACGAATTTTGAAATTTTCATACAGCGTTTATGCATAGGTATATAAAAATATAAAAATATACAGTAACTTTCCAGGTTAGGTTGCCTCCGTCGACGCTGTACACGACCAGACAAAACTAACCGCCGTCCGAGCCGAGGGAACAACCGGCTTCACTTTTATTAGTAGCATCAGAACTTGAATGATGATTCTGAAACGTTATAGGTTAATAAATAATTGAATAATTATATTATAAAACAAATTACTTTTAGTTTTTCGTCTCTTTCACGAATTTCTTCTAAATAATATGCTTTAAGTTTTGCAAGTTTAGCTTCATACATTTCTGTTTTGTTATTTATCATGGTTTGTTTTTGACTTCTAATAGAGAAAAAAAAAGATTTAAAAAACAATCCTAAATAAATAATAATAAAAACTTTACTGATGAAATTTGTTATTTTTCTCCAAGATATCTTCAAACTGTAAAATTAATTCTTTTCGAAGTTTTGCTCGTTCCTCATTTAGTCTTGTTTTAAAATCTTCACTAACAATCTAAGGATAAATACAATAAATGAGTAATTATTGTATTTATTAATTAATTAATAAAATTAGAAATTTAGTGTACCATTGATTTGTTTACAGTATTTGAATCGCACACGTTTTCTTCATCTTCATTAATTGTATCTAAAAGATATACATAAAAATATGTATCATAAAAAAAAGAAAAAAGAAATTATAAAAACCTTGTTTAGAATTAGTTTGCATTATGCTTTTGCAATTATTAGCGACCCATATAGCAAAACTAGGCCTTGGTTTTGAAATAGTTTTTGATTTGATTTTATTAATTGCACGCACAACAGCAGACATGAATAATACTTGTTTTGTTTCTTCAAAAAGATTAGGTGACTTATCAACATTGACAGCCATTGATATACCAGTTTTGGTGTTGCCTGTTAAAGCGGTTTGAAACATTTGAGTAAGTTTTGATTCTCTGTATGGAATCATATGATTTTCTCCACGCTTTTGATTTTCGCTTTAAATAATAAATAATTATGTTTAATAGATTCATGTAAATGTTTTGTGTATACATACCGTAATACAGAGAAACATTTGTTTAAGACTAACAGTGAAGTATTTATTTTTTTAGATTCTTCAAGACGATCACCAATATTCATTGTTTTTTTCAGACGTTCTGAACCCGCCAAGTCACAAAATGAAATACTGAAATAGAATAATTAATTACAAATATTATGAACACATGTTATATTAAAATTGGTTAAAAATAATTTAAAAAAAATTTAAACCTGCTAATAACAGCTGTTTGAGGATTTTCAATATTTTCTACTCTCATCAATTTTAAAGTAAAAATGCAATGTGAACGACTTGATGATTTATTTAGATTATTACTTGCAATTTTTAAATTGTTTCTACCAAAAATCATTGCTTTATATGCTTCTTCAGCGGACTGAACAAAAACATGAGTAAGATCTAAAAAATAAATGTATAGATAAACAAAAATATTATTATATACCGAAAATTACATTATTGTATTCCCAAAAATTGTGTTAATGGTTAATTAATTAAAATAAATTAACATAGTTAGACAATTAGTTTAACTATAATTTTTATGTATTATACAATATTTGGTTATAAGACAAATTATTGATGAAACTAGAAACTTATGTTTTAGAATAGGATGTGTATAATCATAAATCCTTTTTACTATTTTATTAACAAAAATCATAACATAAAATGAAATAAATATTTCAAAAGAATATTTTCTACTATTTATATAGTTTTGTATTCAGAAATAATTTTCTTTTAAATGTTTGAAGCAAATAAAATAATTTAAAAAATGTATATTATATTGTCAACATACCTCTTACATATACATTTTTATTTTGGTCCAGTGATAGTTTAAGAGGTATTCGTTTTTGGTTAGCTGAATAAGTAACCAAAAGATCATAGATGGATTCATTGTAAATTTCTGAATATGTAACCCAAACTGTGTAAGATACATCCCCATGATCTAGCGATGCTTTTTCATTATTTTTCAACAAATCAAACATTTTTAACAAATTACTGGAAGTAAGTTGATCAACAGAATGAATTGTTTGGCCTTCGTCGACTTGAGGTACATATGACTTGAAGTCATCCTTAAATAATACAACAGGTTAGAAATTAAATCACATGCATAGTCTAGTTTTTAAATTACATTTGTCCACTTATTCAAAATATCATTCCGAATATTTTCTTCATAATCCATTAAAGGTTCATCCAAAATATGTGCAGCACAAACCTTATCAGGCTTGTACTTACATTTAGTCATTAATCTATTTTCTATACTGTTAAGCACAAGCAGAAATGCCCTAGGAATAATGCCTGGATCATTAGGATTTCCTAAAAATACATTATTATTTTTATTATTTATTGATTTTCAATCAATTGTAAAATATTATTAAATTACCATGAATAGTGAAAGTCTTGCCTGCATTAGTTGTGCCACATGCAAATATTAATTCATTATTACCATTTAGAAACCTTAACACTTTATCGTAAACCCAGGTTTTGAAAAATTTTGTTTGATCAACATTAGGACCAAATACACTAGAAAATGTATACCTAGAAACACCAAAAAATAAGTATTAGAAAAAATTATTACCTGAGAATTTTATAAATAAATTTCATACTCAGTAATATCATCACGTGAATTTCCATTGCTGCATGCTACTGTATTATCACTTAAAATTGTTAATGTGTCAAGCTACATAAACAATTATTAGGAAATATAATTTATTTAGGTATATAGGTACAAAATTCACTTTATATTTACAATAAATGATTTTTACTATTTACTTACCCCAGCCGGTACATTATTTGTTCGTGGTTTCAAACGAAGACACACATCAATTTTCGGTATTCCTGAATGGTCATTACATTTTTCCAAAGAATAATCCAGTACTTTTTTAGGTTTGCCAAATATTTTTCTTTGTCCAAATCCAGTTATACTAGGAATCCTTGGTTCGACATAAGAACCAGTTGAATGATCTTTAGAATCATTCATTATTTTTTATGTTTTTTAATATTAAAACCTATAATTAAAAAAATATTCGAAATTAAATGTATATTTTATTATTTAGGTACAAGAAAAATATTGAAATATGTTAAGTTTTTAACCATTAGGTTGACTTTTAATTTTTACTTAACATTTTAGTAGTGCTGTATGTGCACGTTTTCACAATTATAAGTTTTCTTTTATCTAAAAACCCAACTAATACTGTGAGGGCGTAGTTCCTATTCCAAGATGATATATATATTATTAATAGTTAAAGTATTTCTTATTTTTTCTTTCCTCTACAATCAATTTATTATATAATTTATTAAATATAACAATATTACTTTTTTTTTATCATATACTTTATAAGTAGTTTATTTAATTTAAATATTTAGAAATAATTGTTCTTTTTATATTTTTGAATATAAAAATATATACAACACACTTACAGATAAAAGTACAATTCTCTACATATAATATAATTTTATACTTTAAATTTAATTACAAAATAAAAAAAAAAAAATTAAAACTACCATGTCATACATACTCATGTAATATACAATGGTGTTCATGCTAAAAGGTTAAATACACTATTTTTAGGTATTTTTTAAAATTATTTTACTATAAGTAATAGTGATCATAATTATAATTTTTTTTCGAATTTACCAATTTAATAGGCATTTATTTAACCAAAATAATGATGACTTCACATTTTAGTAATTTGATTATGATATTTACCTAAACACTTACTATGGTCACTTAAAGGTGTTTCTTAATTATTAAACAGATAATGCCTTCATCGGCATTTACCAGCAATAAATATCTACATCTTTTAAGAAGATTACATTTAAAAATAAAAAAATTAAGTATATGAATTTACAAAGAAACACATTTCTTAAATTATTAACTTAATCTTCTTTTCCCTCCTCTTTATCCCAGCTATTTGGGGTTGGCTACCTGTGTGCTAAACCTGCACTTGACACGATCTCTCACATCTTTTAAGTCCCACACCTAATCACATCCAACCACTTCTTCTTCACTTTCTGTTCTTCCTTCAATGTTTATTTCCATAACCAAACAATCCAAGTTTATTCTCTCTTATCTTATTCACGATCGACGCTACTCTAATATATTCATTCCTGATCCTATTTGCTCTTGTCACTCCACTCATCCATCTAAGAATTTTCATCTGCTACACTTGTTCTCTGTTCTATTTTCTTGTCGACCGCGCATCACTCTGAACCATACAACATAGTTGGTCTCACTACACTCTTATAGAACTTACATTTCAGCCTCGTTGCAATCCTTTTATCGCACAAAACATCAGACGCTTCTCTCCACTTAATCCTATTTCACATCCTCGTCAAAACCGCCTTTCTTTTGTACAAAGGACCCAAAACACTTAAAACTTTCAAACTCGTATTTCATAAACTCTGTCTTAGATTATTAACTAAATACGTGTCCAAAATTATTTAATATAATTTAAGTATACTTAACTCAAAATGTGTTGTTCGACAATACAACTTAGAGATGATGTCAATCTAATGGCCAATACACAATTATGAAAAAACAATTATGATGATTAATTTAAGAAAAACACAAAAACATAGGTCGACTTCGAATCACTACCGAACGTGTAATTTCGATAGTTATTCCAATAACTAAACACGCGTTAACGTTAAAATTGACAGGACAACAAAGTATCTCGGATCATCACCGACACGTAAGAAAACCGGGAAAACGATGAGAACGGAATAAACGAGAAGTCAATAAATCGGGAAATCGTCGAGCGTAAATACAACGGAAAACGAAATGGCGACGGAAAAAATTTAACGTTTTCCCTATATAGAATAATAGTATTCCTCGTTGAAATCGGTTTGGCTATAACGAGATGGTGGTTGGTCGACACGGTCTAGTGTGACCAACACGTCGGCGCGTATGCCACGAGCCAGTGTGTCCGCTGCACGTCAGTTTCATGGACTTAATTACTATATAGATGACAGAGCACAGCAGTAGTTCCCTTAATCAACGGTGGCTGCGTTGCACGTGTCGTTCAACACTTGTGCACATGTGCAACGGACAAGTCAATGATGATAAAAACGTGTCCGCCATATTTAGAAATGAAACGTGCTGCTACGTACTGGGAAATTCTTTTTTCTGTATAAATCATATATTCATTAACCTGTTGTCCGTTGACAATGGAACAACGCTCTTCGTTGTTATTTTCTCTTTTCCGCTACTATTTACTGTATTTCATCCGTTTTTTTCCAAATAAAAACACACACCTTCTTAAAAGTGTCAACTTTTCAACCTGCCAAACCTCAAGCTTCGAAAACGAAGAGGAGCTTCGCCAACCTACATCTGGTATAAAAATTAATTATATCAATTAACTAAATAAATTGTCACTGATAAATCAACATGACGCGCGGCGGCCAGTCGGCCGACCCGCTATCTTATCTCGCGATAATAATAATTAGGTACTTACGTTACCATGCCAAATAAAAATAAAACCGTCCCTCCTTTAATTTTACAAAAATCACGCATACAGAGCGTGCCAATTCATACTTCTCTCTCGCCTACAAAATCCACTCTAGATGACGGCTTCAACACTCCCAATAGTTCCAAACGACTCTTATCACCATCCCAATCACCAAATTCAGTCAACCAACAACAAAAGCAACAAAAATATGTCTCAAAAAATCGTTTTTCACTGTTTTCAAATCAAATCGAGGATTCTGAAAATCTGGATGACAACTCAGACGATATGGAGCCAGAACCTGAACAAAATATACCAACCACTATTACAGCAAAACCTTCCCCTCCACCAATTTTCATTCATACAGTAAATGACTTCAATACCTTTTGTAATACTATCAAAGAAGTAACTAAAGGTGAACAGTTCACTTGTAAAAGTACAATAAATGGTGTAAAACTTTCTACTCAATCGCCAGATTCTTATAGGGCTGTTATAAAATTTTTACAATGCAACAAGGCAGATTACCACACTTATCAATCGAAAGAGGATAGAGCGTATCGCGTAGTTAATCGAAATCTCCACCATACTACCCCAATCGAAGAAACTAAAAGAGAACTACTATCACTTGGTCATTCTCCAAGAAGAATAACTAATGTTATCCAACACAGCACCAAATCTCCTCTCCCCCTCTTCTTTATTGATCTGGAACCCGCCATCAATAATAAATAGATTTTTGATCTAAAATATTTATTCTACACCAAAATCAAAGTCGAGGAGCCTCACGTAAATAAACAAACTATCCAATGTCTCCGGTGCCAAGGTTTTAGCCACACTCGATCCTATTGTAACCATCAACCCAAATGTGTTCGTTGCGGTGAAAAACACCCATCTAATACTTGTCAAAAGCCGTCCAACCTTCCAGCAAAATGTGCCCTTTGTGCAGGCGACCATCCTGCAAACTACAGAGGATGCCCAACTCATAAGGAATTCCAAGCCTCACTTCTGTCTAAAAAAATCTCCCTACGTCAAAAAAACACAATTCCCCCTCATACTAATGTAAAACCTCATATTGTTAACGCTACTTCAAATTCAATGACTACCCCCTTCAAATCGTATGCCCAAGCAACCACGGAAAATATAAATAATCTCTAACAACCTCCACTCAACAGAATCCCCGACATACCTTCTTCAAAACTTTCTTCCTTCCTTGATGACCTTAAAAATTTAATAAGCCCCCTAATCTCCCTCGTAACCACCCTTATAAATAGCCTTATCCTCTCCAAAAATGATAAATAATCATCAAGTTATCCTTCAGCCAATCACAATCCTTCTTTGGAATGCAAATGGTCTAATTAGACAAAAAAACGAACTCAGCCTATGTTACTGAAAAAAACATAGACATAATTTTAATAAGCGAAGCCCACTTAACTCCACGCACCACCTTCCACATTCCAGGTTATTCAACACATCATTGTGATCATCCCGACGGAACAGCTCACGCTGGATCAGCTATCATAATAAAATCTAACATTATTCACTCAGCTCTCCCTCAATTCCAAACATCTATCCTTCAAGCCACTAACATTTCATTATTACTAAATCATATTCCAACCACAATCTCTGCAGTATACTGTCCTCCCGGACAGGTCAATAAAATAACTACTGATGACTTCAATCTCTACTTTCAATCCCTTGGCAACACATTTTTGTCAGGAGGAGACTTCAATTCAAAACACAAAAGCTGGGGCTCTAAAATAACTAACTCTAGAGGTCGCTCCCTTTACAACTCTCTACTCAGAAACAACTTAAAACATCTATCACCACCAGGGCCAACTTACTGGCCTACCCACTTAAACAGATCCCCTGATCTCCTTGATTTCTTTGTCCATACCTTACCCACACTAATCTTGTCATAGCAAATTCTTTCGACCTTTCTTCAGATCATACTCCTATCCTACTCACACTAAACAATCAACTCATTCACCCCAAAAATTTTCCAACCCTTACCCCAGGCAAA
The DNA here is from genome assembly GCA_019022885.1 of Schlechtendalia chinensis. Taxonomy (NCBI): domain Eukaryota; kingdom Metazoa; phylum Arthropoda; class Insecta; order Hemiptera; family Aphididae; genus Schlechtendalia; species Schlechtendalia chinensis. Next base: position 38,975,130 of record CM032339.1, read on the forward strand.
ACAAACTGGAAACAATTCTCACACATTATTGAAGACAATATATCTCTTAATCTCCGGCTAAAAACAGTCGTTGAGATAGATTGTGCTGTCTCAGCCTTCACCACAATAATAAAAAATGCCGCCCTCAATTCTACAACACCTCTGTCCACCAGTCCTAACAATTATAATCTCCCTAAACATCTCTCTCAACTACTTGCTCTAAAAAACGTCGAGCCAGAAACCGATGGCACCTTACGCACCTCCCTAGTGACAAAAAACACTACAACAATATTGCATGCTCCTTAAAAAACCTTTTACGCACACACAGATCACAATCTTACCAACAATACATTCACTCCTTAACAAATTCAAACAACTCAATTTGGAAAGCCACAAAAAGAATACTAAACCAAAAAAATACAATACCACCAATTAGATATCCTGATAGAACTTTCGCCGTAACAAACTCCGAAAAATCAAACCTTTTTGCCATTCAACTCGAAAACAACTTCACTCCTCATCCCGACATAAACAACATCGATCACACATCATATATCAAACAAGCTGTAACAAATTGTCTTCCCATGTCCTTACCTACAAAACCTACCTAACCAAGTGAAATTCAGTTCATCATCAAAAAATTATCAAATAAGAAATCACCGGGTCACGACCTCATAACAAATCGAATAATAAAACACTTGCCCAAAAAAGCCATTCTCCTCCTAGCTTGCATTTTTAACTCTATTCTTCGTCTCTCTCACATTCCCCAAGTTTGGAAACACTCCATAATAATTCCAATTCCAAAACCAGACAAACCCCCTGACCAACCCTCCTCTTATCGACCTATCAGTCTCTTACCTTCTCTCTCAAAAATTCTTGAAAAAATAATACTAAAGCGAATCAATCCTATATTAAATAATCAAAACATAATCCCCAACACCCAATTCGGATTCAAAAATAAACACTAATCTCTACATCAGGTCCATAGAATAATCGACATTATATCACAATCATTTGAAAATAAACAATATACCACAGGTGTTTTCTTTGACATAGCCCAGGCGTTTGACCGTGTCTGGCACGATGGCCTCCTTTATAAAATTCGTTTTCTACCAGCCCCCCTATTTTTAATAATAAAATCATTCCTATCTAACCGTTCCTTTGTAGTGCGTTGCGAGAATGACCTCTCACAAATCCACTACGTAAAAGCTGGGGTCCCTCAGGGAAGTATACTAGCTCCCACTCTCTACAACATATTTACATCCGATATTCCACACTCCAACAACACTACCCTTGCTACCTTCGCTGATGACACAGGCATATTTTCAACAAATGACGACTTAACCATAGCCTTTTCTTCACTACAAACTCACCTAACAAAACTTCAAAACTGGTTTAACCTGTGGAGAATTAAAATAAATCCCATCAAATCTGCGCACATAACTTTTTCCCTTCGTCCAGGTCTTAGCCCCCCCATGATTCTAAACAACGACATGATTCCCCAAACTAAAGTCACCCGTTACCTCGGAGTCCATCTTGACAACAAACTCACGTGGGCCAATCATATAAAAACAAAAAGAAAATCCCTTAACATAAAACTACACAAAATTAGATATCTTCTCAAATCAAATCTCCCACTCAACACTAAACTCTTAATTTACAAACAAATCATCCACTCTTCCATGACATACGGGATACAGCTATGGGGAACATCCAAAAAATCCAACATTCAAATATTTCAATCCTTTCAAGCAATTTGCCTTCGTCTCATCACCAATGCTCCCTGGTACGTCAGCAATCTCACCCTTCACTCAGACCTCAAAATCCCCAACATTCATTCCCTAGCCTCTCACTACTATAAATCATTCCATAAAAACACTTTCAACCATTCAAATCCACTCATATCAAATCTTTCTTCTCTCACGCTTCCCAACAACCCACCACGCCGTCTTAAGCGGAACTGGCCTAGAGACCTCTTAAATTCAAATTAAAAAAAAAAAAAAAAAAAATAAATTAAATCATCAAATATGTAGTCTAGAATTGTGAAGTAGTGTCGTTGGACACCCCCTTCAATCAAGTCGTCCAGCCCTGTAATCGTCATGTTAACCTTATTACCTATTGTATTAGTTATTACAGATTGTAATATTCTTTTGTTAAAATAAAAAAAAAAAAAAAAAAAAAATCATATATTCACGATATATCATGCAGTACTGTTCATTCCGCAAACCGCAAAGTTTCAAATGACCACAATCAAACAGTAACAACTGATTTTTAAATTCTTCTTTTCACCATTCATTAAGTAACAAAATGTATGAAAAGGAGATGTTGTAATTATCATTATGTAGTTGATACCAGCTTAAGTTGATCAACCAGAAAAAATTCACTTCTAGAATCTTTTTTAAATGTCTTTCGTTTAAACATACTTCAGTAATTAGTTCACGCAAAAGAATACATCTATTTGTAATTGCTTTTATAATACTGTACTGGCAAATGCCTGGGGTAATAGTGGCTAAAGTTTTTTAATTAAAATATTTTATTTAGCTGACTAGTGAAAACCTGTAACAGCTCATTACTATTGTCAATGTTTTGAGAACAAAATAATTTCATAGAATGGTAATTAAGTCAATTATTGACCTTTGTTGATAAATTCTTCCAATTTAATTCATTGTTACATGTATGTGACACAATTTTACTTAGTTTGTAATACAATAGTTTGTTTGAATATATCAAATATACATTTACCAGACACTTTTATGAGTAGTAAAATTCAAATAATAATATTATTTTATTATTATAATAATAACGGCTCAAATTTAATTTCTTTTGTTTATTATATAAGTATTAAAAACAAATTACTTGCATAGTAAATATTTATAATAATTGATTATAAAAAATATAACAACCACAGAATAAATAATTCTGTGTAACAATTAACACTTAAAAAGATAACATTAAAATTTACTGGAAAAATTTGGATCTAAGTAGTTACTATGAAGTATTAGTCATGAAAGCACATTGAAAGTTTGTACATACTTTAAAATACTACAAATAACAAAAATAAACATTTTTTTATGCATATAATTAAATAAAAAATTAATTATTTATAAATGTTTTAACATGGTTAATTTTCTATTTTTCCTAACTCTTTCTGTAACTAATGATTTATTTAAATGTTGATAAGTGTTTTAAACATGTTTTAACTAGTAGATTTTTTAGCTTAGCCCCTACATTGTCTTCAGTAGCCAAAGAAGGGAAATATTCAATAAAAATGCTTTCTAATTTAAAGATATAATTGTAAAAATTATCATGTGGCATTAATAATTTCCCATAGTTAATTGTCAGTAGAAGTAGATTTGAAAAAAAGATAAAAGAAAAGATGGTTCTATGTTTTGTTGAAAATTAGCATAATTTATGACAAACATGTTTTTTTAAAGATTTTTTCATTAAATAACCACATATGTAAGTTAGAGCATTTGTTTCAGGAATATTAATTTTCTATAATTTACTGTACCAATTGTGATAGGATTAAATTTAAAAATATTTTCTTTTGTTTGTTTAGGTTTAACAATTTCTTGAAATGATGGTGAAATATCATTTAATTCATTTACTTTACAAAGTACATTATCAAGATCATCAATACAATTTGCATTAGGAGAATGTTTGAAATACTCAAGGCAAATTTTTTTTTTTAAAAGCCCAAATGAACTGGATAGGGATAGGATTATAATTATTACCATGTTGCTGACGAAATTTTCTAAACAGTCCTGATTTTTTCGACCAGTGCTAAGGGTATAATCTTTATTTTGTTTAGGATTTAAGGAATTCCACAGCATTTTCAAACCAGATATAGATATCAGCCAATCTTTTATAAACTTAACTTTTTGAGTCACATCAGATCCATTAAATTTATTAATAACTTTCATGTTTTTAAACATGTCAATCATTTTATTTAAATAATCTAATTGATGGGCATCATTTTTTAAGGATCATTATATATTTAACTATAGGAGCATCAAATGAATTGAAATAAAATTGATAGTACATTTAGAGGTTATTGGTAAAGTACTCTGATTTAATGCAACGGACATTATTGCAGCTAGACTATGACTAAAAATTTTACCTTCGTTTTTTCAAAAGGTCCAGGATGAACATGACCATAAGTTAATTTAGGAAACATTCGCACATTACATTTTGAATCAAAGTTATAGAACATATCAAGATGGTTTTTTATCAAATACCTCATAATTAACAACTAGATTGTGTTCGAAAAACATATATCGAGTCGATTTTAACAAATGAGGTGAGTTAAAGATAGAAACAATTATGTCACTGTCAACTTCAAAAAATGACTCTTCTGGAATAACACTATTAATTTTAGACAAATGTATGAAGTTAGAACTTTGATCGGTTACAAAAGCTTTGACATTAATATTAAAATCCCTAAGTCTGCGAATAATAGAAATAATTATATTATTTAGAATACTACCAGTACAGCTATTTGAAATTAAATAATATGCAATTGATTGTTTCTAATTGTAATGAATACCTTTTATCATGAGAACAAGGGCATGTTTGCAGAATCAAATGTTTTACACGATTTTGATTGATTGAAACCTATTATTTTAACTTTAGTTATGTTATAATACAGATTTGTTTTCATTGAATTTCATCCGCACAAAAAATGCAATTTAACACCTTAGAAGCAAATGTTTTAGTTTTAAAAGTTAGAAAATGAAACATAAAATAATTTAGGCCAGGTTGAAATTCATATTCGGAACTAACTGTTCTCAGTTTTAATAAAGGAAGACTAAATTTTTGTTGAAGTAGATGAAAAACACTTGGTTCAAAAAAATAAATTGTAAGAGCAAATTGTTTAATTTCATTTGAATATTTCCTTCCTTTGGATTTTTGTCTTTATTAAGAACATTATTTTTAACTATTATAAATAAAAAAGGTGAAATATACTTTGCAACTAATTTGAGGTCATTTTCAATGGTGTCTGCCTGCTGCAAGACGATTCACATCATTTTCTAATGTCTTGATAGTGGTATGAGCCTCAGCAAGTTTTTTCGTAGAGTAACTTTTCTTGGGGTTTTCGTTGACAAGAACCCAGGAGTTTGAGAACATGCATTAGCTTCAAAAATCTCCGTAGAAGTTGGCACATTAAAAAGAGTTAGTACTGAAGACGTATCTAAACCAAGAATAATAAAAATTATAAATTTTTTTTAATCACTAATTATTTGTAATACTTATACAAAGTAATATACTTAATATATGAAAACAAAGACCATAAAATGTACATCTTATACATCTAAAATTATTAGCAACATACCAGGTGTTGAACAGGATGGCTAGTCATGAATTGATATATTCAGCCATTAAACTATTTTCACTTAATACATTTAAAATTTCAGTACTTTGAGGTTCAACAAAAGATTTATTTCGAGATTCTATTGGTTTTTTGGCAAATATTGTTGGGATCGCACTTTGACTGAGTCTATTTTTTAACATATTTACAAACATTTTGTTTTCAAAATGCAAAGAGCACAACTTGTATGTTTTGTGTAGAACATCATGGTCTGTAGTCGGTAAATATTTGGCTTCACAATTTTTGACCCAAGATGCACACCTAAAATTGTAATAATTTAGGATTACATAATGGACAAGCATCAACAATTTAAAAAAAAACAATAGATATATTACTTTAATATATTGAACAGTTCTTACCTAGGATGATCTTTTGGAAATTTGAAAAACGATATCTGAACTTTGTCATTGTGCGACCAAAGGCTGGTACAATACGCCAACGAGCATCTATTGCCCGAGGCGTTTTTTACATCAAAAGACATCTGATAATTAAAGTATGAAATACCAAATCAAGTAAATTTAAGAATAAATAAAAATCATAAATCACAAAATAAGAGAGAAAAAAACTAGACACGCAACCAGGATGAAGTACAAAATTCTACAAGCGTCGCCGACATGCACACGCACCCTATCAGAAATTACAAATTAATAGTGCACTTACAAACCACAGAAAACATAAAATGGGAAATATCTGATTACTGACATCACTGTTAATTTTGAGAGGAGGCAGACTGTTTTTTGATAAGCCTCGAGTTTCTTTTCTGTTTATTCTATGATAAATATGTCTTGCTCTGTTATTTCTCTATGCGAGTTGTGATCTATAATTGTATTGAATTTCCATGCAGCATGAGTCAGTGGGACTAATTGAGCCACTTAACACATTTAGAAAAATACAAATTTATTATTTTAAGTTTGTAATAATAACGGGTTTTCACAAACAGCATGTTGGTGAGACCAGAGTTGTAAAGTATTTGAATATTGGTATTCAAATACTTTTTTCTTTCCTGTATTTGAGTAGTATTCAAATACTATTTTTATGGTATTGAATACTAATTTATTTTAAATGCTTTTGTGCTTATGTTATATTCTTTTATTAAAAATCAAAATATTACATTTGCACATTAAATGTAATGTAAAATATTTATGTTAAATTTTAATGTAAAATATTACATTTACCACATAGGCATTTCTGGCCCTCAATGGACCGTTTCAAAGGTACCTATGTATTAGTGATAATAATAATTAATAATAGCTAAAGTATTACCCTATTCTGACTTTGAAATTCGTTGGTTTTTAGCTTTTTTAATGTAATAAAAATTAATTTTTTTATTTCAATAATATGCAGTAAATATGTGTTATGTAGTTATCATTGTAATAATTTATCATAAATCATAATAACGTGTCAAATTTTTATGTGTATTATTTCAACACCTATTACAAATTTTCAATCATAATTCGGGCATTAGATATATGCTTTAAAATTTTTGAAGTATTCAACTTATAGTGTTCCATTCAATCTAGTTTAGTTTGGACATTAATACAAAAATTTATCTGTGATATTCATAATGAATGAGATATCAAAAACTCTTTACTTATATCATTAATTTCTAAATTTTCTATTTACATTTTCATAATTTAGTTATATTTAATTACAATTCCTAAAATACAAAATACAATGAATTTAATTTGTTTTATTTGTAAAGATATATTTATTGCACATTTAAAATATGTATTCATTAACATCGTTTAATTGGTTTTTACCGTTGTGGTATATTGTGTTCTTCATAGACTTTTTCATCGTATCATACATTTTCTAAATACATGAAATCTGAAATTCTTAGTAATATAAATTCTAACCATAATTTCAAGATTATTAATAAAGAAAAAGAAATGAATAATAATTCCCTAAGTAAGATTCTTGATGAAATTAACAAATATAGAAGGGTTTTCATTAACAGATTAATTAAAAAGTATTAAAGGTTTCGTGTGTCCTCCAATTCATTTATATCACCGTAATAATAAAAACACAGTCATAAGGTTAAAATCATTATTTTAAAGATAATTTTAGATATGTATAATATGTATATTATGTTTAAGTAATAATTATTTTGTATATTGCGTTTATCTTTTAATTTATAATTAAACAATAAAAAAGAAATATGAAGTAGATGATGAAGTGTATTAATTATTAAATTTAATTAGCCTATTTTATTAGTATTAATCATTTTCAAAAAATTAATTTAGAAGGATGAGATTATACTTTGTTTCTAAGTAATGTTATTTTAAAAGTAACATAAAGACATTTTCATTTTTATGAAGAAATCAATGCTTACTATTCATTGGTTTCATGTTGCAAGACAAATCAAATTAGAGACTAGAGTTAATTGTAACAAAGAATTATATCATTAAAATGTAAAAACACAAAATGAGTTTTCATTAAAGTAATGTCAATAATTTTCCATCAGTTTAACTACCAAATATTTAAATTTATGGGATGTAGAATTAAAATGAACAAAATTATACATTACTTCAACGAAAATTGTTTTGCCGTTATGTAATGATACAAGATGTTATATATGATTCTACGATATTCTAACAATATCTATATATAAACAATAACGATAAATTGTTATAATAAATTTAGGTGACTGCCGTGGACCTAACCACAGAACCTTTATGGTTGTATTGATTTTATATTTTAACTAGTTGTTTGTCTAACTTTTTTTTATAGTACTGTGATTTTGATTTTTGACTGTGCCCAATTCCATGAGTAAGTGATTTCAAATTGACAAAAATTATTCTGTTAGCCATTTGGAATATATCGACCAATTCAAGGGTGAAAACATATTTAGTTTTTTCAGTTAAACTTAAGTTATTTTCTCTAAGCTATGGAGAAGATTTAATAAAAAAATATAAAATGACTTTTGTAGGATTTTGAAGAAATTTTCTGGTGTACCTGTTGGAAAGATTTTAATTTTTTTTTTTTTAATGTGAAGCTTAATATTTTTTGAACGTGAGCTAAGAAACCCGTTTTTTATTTCGCCATTAGAAAAGTAGTTAGATTTATAAGAAAAACCTATACAAAAATAAAAATATAAACTAAGAAATTCTAGTAATTATATATATATATCTACAGGGTGGGGCAAGGAAACATATATAAAAAAAAAACAACTAAAACCAATAAAGAAAACAACAGTTTGTCAAAATTGCATTTGACAGACCTCATACACTAACCTCACGTACTAAAAAGGTAATTTTTTTTTATCAATATTTTTAGAAACAAATAATTTTGTTTTTTACACACATCTTAAATTTATAATTTATTTATAATCACCATCTTTCCACAGACACACATGTTTTACGCTCGTATACTAATTAAAGCAATCAAAGTCAAATACGGTATAGTAAGAATGTGAAAATACTTGATATTCACAGATATACAACATAACACGTACGTTTGACGGTAAAATTATTAATTAGTCTCAAACGACTTATATGTCTATGTAAACTACACAAGTCCTTTTATACTATATATATATATATATTGAAAAAGATTTCCTATTATATACACTTCGCGTTCTTTAAGAAGTCACTGTCTAAGACGTTATTTCAATAATTTACCTAACCTGGAAAGCAGGGGCGGACTGAGACTCTGAAGGCCCAGGTGGGTAAGTTTTTAGGAGGCCTTAAACTAACGTAATTAATACAAACAAGCGACTTGATAAAATAAATAACTTGATAATGAAAAAAATGAACTAAAAAGTGTGAAATAATTCACAAAAATTTTGATTTTTCGATTTCGGTTATCGACATTTGGCAACGATTACGGTGTGATATGTGAAAGATAACAAATACTCGTGTTAAAAATCTTTTAGAATATCGTAATAATTTTTCAATTAGTTATATCGTTTTGTGTAAGCCAATAGGCCATAATAAAATAAATAGCTTAAGGCCCGAGTACAAATGTCTAAAGGGCCTGGGCGGGTATGGCCTCTTACCCGCCCTGCCAGTCCGCCCCTGCTGGAAAGTTACTGTATATTTTTATATTTTTATATACCTATGCATAAACGCTGTATGAAAATTTCAAAATTCGTTAGTAAAATGTGACATATAAAGAAGGTAGATTATTATGAATTACTATCTAACCGGTTCTTTTCCCGATGATTCTGAAGCAGGCGCATTCTTCTCTCCTGCCACTTTTCAATCATGAACGACTTGGTTCTCGCATTCTCCCTCGCCAGTATCTCATAATTCCCATACCGTATATTATTGATGACGGTCATCACGTCCTTGGGTATCGCACCGGGTTTCCAATTGGGTTGGCTCGACGCGAACATCGATTTTTTCCGTCTGGCCAGTCGCACGTTCAGCTTGGGCAACGATTGATTATTTCGTGTCGGCGCGGGCAACGGGTATTTTCGCTCAGCCGGTTGTTCGCTCGGCTCGGACGGCGGTTGGTTTTGTCTGGTCGTGTACAGCGTCGACGGGGGCAACGGTTTATTTAGCCTGGCCAGTTTTTCCTGCACCTCGAACACCCTAACGTTGGACGGTAAAATTACTAATTAATTAGTCTCGGACGACGTTCAAAACGTCAAACGTGTGAACTACACGAGCTCCATTATACTTAATGAAACGAATATTCCCGATTACGTATAAACTCGCGTTCATTAAAAAAAAAAAAAAAACGCTGTCTAAAGACGTCATTTCAATAATTTACCTAACCTGGAAAGCGACTGTGTATTTAGCTATATAGGAACGCCGTGCGAGAGTTTTTAAATCCGGTAGTTAAATGCGACTTCTAACAGACGTAGATTACAATGTATTACTATCTAACCGGTTCTTATCCCGATGGTTCTGTAGCAGACGTATTCTTCTCTCACGCCATTTTTCCAACAAACACTTGGTTTTTCTTTCTTGCTCCATCGCCAATCTCTCGTAATGTCCATTGCGCGTTTTTTTGATGACGGCCGCCACGTATTTGGGTATCGGCTTCGATTTGGGTACCCTCGACGCGGGCCGGTACGGTTTTTTTCGCTTAGCCGGTTTTACCTTTGGCGCAGGCACCGGTTGGTCGTGTTTGGTCAGGTGCAATGTCGACTCGAGCACCGGTTGTTCTCGCCCGGTCGGTTGTTCGTTCGACTCGGGCAACGGTTGATCGCGTCCGGCCGGTGGTACCGTCGAACCGGTCAATAGTTTTTTTTCTTTGGCCAGTCGTACCTTCGACTTGTGCAACTGCTGTTTCAACCAATCCACTTCTTCCTCCATCGTGGACAACGTTTGGTGTTGCCAGATCGGCTGGTCCGTCGAACCGGCCAATAGTTTTTTTTGTTTGGCCAGTCGTGCCTTCGACGCGCGCAACTGCTGTCTTAGCCAATCCACTTCTTCCTCCATCGTGGACAACGATTGGCCACGCTCGGCCAATTGTTCCTCCGACTCGGGCAACGGTTGATCTCGTCCGGTCGGCTGTTCGTTCGAACCGGCCAACAGATTTTTTCGTTCGGCCAGCCGTGCCTTCGACACGTGCAACTGTCGCTGTAGCCAATCCTCTTCTTCCTCCATCATGGACAACGATTGTTCTCGCTCGGCCAGTTTTTCCTTCGTCGCGAGCATTAGTAATTTTTGTTTGGCCATTCGCTCGTCCAACGCGTGCAACTTCTCTTTTAGCCAAGCCACTTCTTTGTTTATCCTGGACGATTGGGCCCGCTTGGTCGGCTGTTCGTCCGACTTGGATACCGAACGATCTGTACGGAACTTTGGTACTTTCAACGTGTACAACTGTTGTCTTAGCATGGCCAGTTGTTCATTCAGCTGTGATAACGAATGATCTGGCACGGCCGGTTGTTCCTCCGACTCGGGCAACGGTCGGTCTGGCACGGCCGGTTGTTCCTCCGACTCGGGCAACGGCTGATCTGGCCCGGCCGGTTGTTCCTCCGACTCGGGCAACAGATTTTTTCGTTTGGCCAGTCGCGCCTTAGACGCGTGCAACTTTCGCTGTAGCCAACTCTCTTCTTCCTCTATGATGGACAACGATTGGCCTCGCTTGGCCAATTTTTCCTTCGACTCGAACAATAGTCTTTTTTGTTTGGCTATCCGTACCTTCAACGCGTGCAACTGCCCGTTTAGCCAATCCACTTCTTTCTCTATCATGGACAACGATTGGATCCGCTTGGTCGGTGGTTTCTCCGACTCGGACGACGATTGGACCCGCTCGGCCGGTTGTTCCTCCGACTCGGACGACGATTGGACCCGCTCGGCCGGTGGTTCCTCCGACTCGGGCGACGGTCGGTCTGGCACGGCCGGTCGTTCCTCCGACGCGACCAATAGTTTTTTTTGTTTGGCCAGCCGCATCTTCGACGCGTGCAACTGTCGCCTTAGCGTGGCCACTTGTTCCTTCAACGTGGGTGACGGTTGGTCTTGCCCGGCCGGTTGTACCGTCGACGCGGGCAACGGTTTTTTTTGATTGCCCGGTTGTACCGTCGACGCGGCCAATAGTTTTCTTTGTTCGGCCAGCTGTACCGTCGACGCGTGCAACTGTTTTTTTAGCCAGGCTAGCTGCTTCTCCAACGACGGCAACGGTTTGCTTTTGCCGGTCGGTCGTACCGTCGACGCGGGCAACGGTTGGTCATCTCGCCCGGTCGGACGTGCCGTCGACGCGAACATTGGGCGATCGCCTGTACGAGATTGAGACAGCTCCGGATTCGCCTGCGCTCTTGTAATCCTCGCGGTTATCGGCAGGGATTTGCAGCCCCGGCGACCTCTTCACCGGAACGTGTCCGCCGGCGATTTCGTCTCTCCGAGTTTCGAATACTGTAGACAATTCAGACGGGAAATCCCAATGGGTCTCGTCTACCGGGAATGAATGGTCCGTAGAACGATTCTCAGCCGGTGTTCGTATCGCTAATGCTCAGATGAAACACGTATCTCCGTCGTGAATGGATGATTTATTATCGAAATGTGCTTAAGAAATTTAGTTTGTATTTAAGCTATAAATGTTTTTTGAATATATATATATATATATATATAATAACATTCGTTGTCATGATTACATATTCATAAATTTGTCGACTTATAAAATAATCTATGCGTATTTCGGTTATTCGAGAAACGTTGTTGCTGCGTTGTAGAAAACAGATGGTAATTTTTACTTAATTTAAATGTCGCGAGAACTACAGTCGTACGTTGTTAGTTAATTATTATTTATCTCGTCGCCACCAATTGGTAGGTTTTCTTACATTCATATAATTTGTCGGTTACCCGCAGTATATATATATTTATAGTTTTAACGATTTTGAGTGAGAGAACACAATTACAGTGCTGTATGTGGCAAGGAGCAACGTGCGCTGTATGGCGTATGCAGTGCATAGATAATACATAATGGATATATAATGTTATCTATGATGCAGTGGCACATTAACCCTATGTTAGGCGCATCGGTATTTGTTATGTGGTTGGGCGCATTGGGGGACAATGGTCAACCATCATTAAATTATTAATTAAATGTAAAAATATTCATCATTTATTACTTTTTTTATTTCTAAAAGTCAGTATTTACATTATTAATTTATTATTAAATGTCAATGTACACACTATTAATTTAGTTCTTAAAAAATGTATGATTAGAATGATATAAAATATATTTTATACAACTTTTTTTTAAAATACGCAATTTTTACATATGTCTTTTAAATGGTCACCGCACGTCCACTTTTTACACTTACAACACCATCTTCTTGTAGTTTTGTCACGAGCTCGTCCACATTCATAACATCGACCTCTGGATCCATCTGGTTTTTCTGTCTCTGTGACTGTCGTATCCTTTTCTTCCAACAAAAGTTTAGCACGTCTTCGAAGTTCAACTGCAAGTGTTTCTATTGTAGATCTCAACTGAATTTGTGGCTTTATTAGTTCCCATGACAAGTTTTGTAAAAAGTCGATCCTTTTTATTTTCGTATTTTCGGTGTGATTAGCTTTATAAATACATAGTGCATTTATGGCAGCCACGTTCAAAAGATTATAAAATATAACCATTGGTCAACGTTTTGTGTTACGTGTTACATTGTAATTTTGACAATATTGATCAACTAAATCAACACCAATTTTAGTCCTATTATAGAATGTAATTATATCGGGCTTTTTTTTGTCACCTGTTTCTTTATCTATTTCATCGTCATGGTGCATAGATGAGATTGCCAACACAGTTTTATTTTTTTCGGACAATATGAAGCTAATGTAAAATCATTTTGAAATCCAAACATTAAAAATGTTTCAACTCGTTGTTTGTTTGGTAAAAATTCTTTTGGAATCTCTCGTTTATTTTTACGAATTGTTCCTACATATGTTAGTTTTTTTTCTTTCAATTTGATAATCAAGAGTATATTTGTAAACCAGTTATCTCCAGTAATGTTTCTATTTGTTCCAAAAATAGGTTCAACTAATACCAAAACTACATCTTGAGAAGCATTACTAATTTTGTATGGCCCATCGGGTTGTGTACCAAAATACGTCTCTAAATTTAATGTGTAGAAAGTTCTAGAATCAACTAAAGCAAATGTTTTAATTTCATACTTGGCAGGTTTACTTGGAATATATTGCTTAAATGAACATTTTCCCCGAAATGCTAAGAGCTGCTCATCTATAGTCACATATTCACTCGGGCAGTAATATTTTTGAAAATTATCAACCATCAGTGTAAATATATCTCTAATAGAAGCTAATTTGTCAAAATTGTTTACGAGCCACTCGATCTCGTACATCATCAAACTGTAAACATCTTACAAGAAAACGAAATCTCTTTTCACTCATAGTCAAGTAACATGACTCCAATCTATTTCCTTTCGAATTATCCCACAGTTGATGTATAATTTTACGAGAGCACCTAAAGGATCCTATTTGATATAATAGCCCTATAAGGCTCTAATTTCTGTCTATATTTAATAATATAAATCCGACTACTCAATGCTCGACTCCGACTTCTTCATCCTATACTTACATGTAATCATATCAAACTTCTTATAAAACTTCTACTTTACAAGAAACTTTTAAGACCTATGTGGACCTATGGTATTCAGCTATGGGGCGCTGCTAAAATTTCCAACACTAATCGCATTCAAAGGTTCCAATCAAAAATACTCCAGTTGATCTCCAAAGCTCCCTTCTATGTTTCTAACCGCACCCTCCACTCTGACCTCAAAATATCTTTAATAACCGAAATAGCCAAACTTCATTACAAACGTTTTAATAATCGCCTTGCTCGACATAAAAATCCTCTAATCACTGAACTTTCTTCTCTCACTATTCCTGGCAACCCGTCTAAGAGACTAAAACGACAGTGGTGTCGTGACTTACTTATTTAATTAATATATTCATGTCGTAGTTCCTCCAGTGGGAGACCTCTACAATCTGTAATTTCTGTCACTTGTATACTCGTATTTTATATGTATTCATCTATTTTACTTATTGTTCCAATGCGTAACAGATTGTATGAAATAAATAAATAAATAAATAAAAAAAATTTATTAAAAATTATATTATATACACATTATATTATTATACACATAGTAGAAACAACAAAATATCAATTAATTGCGTACACGATTGTTTTAATTGTGTATGGTTAGAAATCACCTTGAATTTTTCGACCAAATTCTCGTGTATTTTGTTGAATATTTTTTGGGATATTAAGCTTGATTTTTTAGTTTTTTTTTTCAAAACCGTCTTTGTTTTTCAACTCCGACGCTGCATTGTTCAATAACAAGCGAGCAAGACCGCCACCGGAGCAACGTTTGCGTGTTCTTTCCGGTTGTCTGCGAAAGACGTCGAGTACGGTCGCCAAGAAGGGTTTCTGTTATTTGTCGTAGTCTTCATCGGTTATCCAGCTACTGTTTTAATGTACGAAAAGTATAATTTTTCAAACCGGCCGAAAAATAAAAATCACAACATGGATATTTCGGAAAATCACACAAGTAATAACCATAATGTTATCAAATAATCACCGAACAAAGTTTTTTCAACTGTATACTCTTTTTTCAAGGAATCCGAATATCTTGATTAAATTCATTGTGTATGTTTTTGAATTTTATTTTGGAATTCAAATCTTGTTTTTTCGATTTTTTCCTATTCTTGATTAGCTTTTTGAGTTTTTTACTTAAACTCAATGTAGACGATTCGTTATCCGCAGACAAATCGTACCCTTTAGTTCTGTTTAATTTTTTCCTTATTCCCCTCGGTAGTATCTTCATATCTGAAATATTTCAAAGGTTATTTTATATTTCACACTCGTAACGCAGATAAATATTATTCGAAAAAAATATCTACGAGTTTCGATAGCGGAATACACGTACGAACTAAATGGTCACACGCTGAACTAGTTACGAACTACTATGTAATGTGTGCATTATATTAAACACCGAGTGGACATTTTTGATGAAGAGAGCTTGAAATGTGTACGTTTAAAATAAATAGACAACATCGACCTTATTTTATTTTTCGACATATTCGAACAATCGAATGATATTTGTTACGCATGCAATTTCGGGCTTTATCCTCTAAATACGATTCGCGTTCACTATAATACGTATGATGTAAATTCGACTATACTTGTTTCGTTTTCTTCGCGGTAACAACACCAACAAGACATCACCACGATTAAGGACACGCCCAAAAAGACGAGACCAAACACGTAGTAGAAAACATACGGCACTTCATTCTAGAAACGCGTGTATAATAAAATTTGTATAATGTTATTACATCATTTCAATAAATATTTGTTTTGAATGTATGCCATGACATTTATTAATAGGAAAAAATGTTTATCTAAAATTTAAAACGATTAACTACAGTGTTTTGATCATAGTTTTCTAAATCATGGTCAAAACTAAACGTAGAGTCTTCGTAAGTAAAAGACGGGAAACGCAATTATGAGTAAATAGTCTTTATAATAATCCGAGGACCGTTTTAAAGTTCTGATGTGCCGGCCCGAACTCGGTATTATAAAAACATCCAGGAGATAGGATTTGAATTTATAAAAAAAAAAACCCCTGTTAATATTCTTAACAAATATTACGATTTCAAAACGTGGCCGGTTGAACTTCATAGATAACGCACTACGAAAAAACGAATATTCTATGAACTGCATCCTGCGTGCCTTTACAGTATACGTACCATATAACAACCGCTGGAATAAATGCTCGGGCACTTGACACATATCTTTGACCCGGCATTCGTCTGATGGTAACTTTTAGGGCACTTCAAACAGTCTGCTTTCTTATCCGGGCTGTAGTGATGAGGTGGACAAGCCGCGCAGAACACCTCCCGAATCCCGAAACCCGGCGAACAAGAGACATACTTGTTAATTTTCGTCCGACCGTAGTCTGGTCCGAAGTGCGTGTAAATCGGCGACATTTGTGACGTTACTGGAGAATAAGCGCGAGAATATTATTATTATAAACGTGCATTTATAGCCATGTGAATTGCGAGCAGCAAATATTACGAAGTATTACTCACTTTGAACCGTCAAAGACTTGTTTAGGTTCGCGACCAACACGTTAGATATCGTTGCTAACAGCTTTTGGTGGTATAGAGCGTCTTGACCTTTCTTGCTGGTTTTGATCCGAGTCAAGTAACTAGACTTTTCGTTTAACGTCACCAAATATTTGATTTCCAACGTACCCATCTGTTGTGCAATAAACAGTTATTCGGTGTTTATATCGCGTTTTAAACATTTCTAGAAAATGGTAGCCGCCCGCCTCTTCGAGAATTCAATCCAAGCCTCCGTCCATTATCACAAGTTAAAATGAACGAAAAAAATTTTTTTTTTAAATATATAATATATTACTTCTTCTTCGAGACACTTGGCCGTTTCCACGTCGACGTTGCATGCGTACCGTGACGATCCATCGGCGCACATTTCCGATCGGATGGAATCGGGTAGATTTTTTCGCACATAAGCGACTGTTCCGGATGTGCAACCGCCGCTGTTGTTGGGCTTGTAATACGCCGTGCCGTGGATTTCGTAAATTGGTTTTTCGACGGCTAGACAGAAATATTCGAATGTGTTTAATGAATATACGATCTGTATATCGTCGGTATTGGATGACGCACACGCGCAGTGGTGGCGCACGAGGGGATATGAGACGAATTTAGTTTGGAGTTTCTTTTTAGTGTAGTTTTTAAATGCTAGCTAATCTGACTTGTGAATATACAAAACATTAAATGAATAGAACAAAAGGAGATATTTCTGGATATAAAATATTCTTCATCGTATACCTAATGGGTACATAAGGACAAGTCGTTCAGTGACGTTTCCAGTTTTAATACTTGTTGTTATGATTAACTGAAGCGAACGCGACTATTTTTGTGTTTTTTTCGTGTTCATAAATACCTATTACGTAATGCTTATACGGCTTGTCATTTGTCGAATTTCTGACCGTACTCGCGTTGGGCAAGCAAGTGTAATTCTTACTGTCTCTTGGATTCAGGTTCAAGATTAACAGGTTGTTCATACTTTGTACCAATGACCGTGGAATCTCAAAACACAAATAAACACAGTTCATAAGTCAACACCACGTGGCTTTTCAAATGTCACAGATTCTCCCGTATTCTTACTTGTGTTGTTTTTGGGTTTTGTGTAATCCCATTTGTACGTTTTTATCTCGGTATTGTTGCCGTCGCTGTTAATCAAACACCGGAGCTTAACGTCACTTCCTACCAAGCTATAATGCACCACGTAGTGATCTGAAAATAGTTATTCAGATTTAAATTTAGTTGTAGTAGACGTGTCTTGTTGCATTGTGCGTGATTGTGCAAAATGTCTAATGCTACATGATAATAGTAGAACAATATTCTAGACTCGTGGCAGCCTTGTGCTTTAAGTATATGGAAATCCTCCATCCTAAACAACGTAGGTTATATCCGGCGTGGCCTTAGGAGGGGGAGGTCATATCCCTGGAACTGAGGAGAAACATATCAGCTCCGTCAAAAGAAAATTTTCAACTCTTGTTGAAAACACAGTTGTCGTTAAAATCGATTGGAAGCAGATTATCTGTTTTATATATAGGATGGACGCTATTTCAAACGAAACGTATTACATTTTAGACGTGTTTGCGAAAACTGGAAATAAACTTTCGGAGTTTATAAATGTAAAACGCTCGTGGCCTCTTCCCGGGAGCAGCCACGCCCGGGTTAAAATGTCCTCACCGTCTTTGGACGTCTCGAGTTCGTAGTTGACAACGTAATCGAAGTCCACTTCTCTCGGAACACGAACTTCTGCGGTACTGTTGCCGATGTCATTTTGTCCCAGCATATTGACGGCCGTGGTGGTTTCGTTGATCCGCGCTACGGTTGTGTTCGGCGTTGTATAAACGGCGAACGACGCCGGGACCGGCTTATAGGACGAGCACCGGAACGCTGTGGCCACCGCCGTCTGATCTTCGGCAGCCATCCCGTCCAGCCGTTTCCCGATCGAATTTAAAAATTCAATCATATCACACATACACGGCCGACCGTTGTTGGCCGACACACACGCGGCCTCGGTACCAAATACGGCCCCGTACGCGGTAGTTGCGGTCGGCACCCCATGGCCGACTGTCGCGTTTCTTTCGTCTTTCGGACGATTGATGACGTGGCGGCGTTCGGTCACCGAAGTCGTCTTGTACGCCGGACGGCGGCGATCTTTCATGTCGAAAAAACCGTCGACTATGTTGAAAAACCGTCTCGAAGCGACCGTCGACGGCAACACCGCCGCCTTCGTCCTTTCGTTTTCTTTCCGGTCATCCTGGAGAGTCTTCGAGGCCGACCACCGGGAAGGGCCCATTACTTTTTTCCATTGTTGGACTGTGCCAGTTTTGAAGTTTGCGAGGCCGCCGTCACCGTCGCCACCATCGCTGAAACACGTAACCGGTCCGGACACCACCGTCGCCAAGTAAACCCAAAATTGAACCCCGAAAAATATCGATAAACTCGTCATCGTGCGAACGTCAATATTATCCACGGATCGACAATGATTTGCTAACAATATTCGTGACCACAACAGTAATTCAATCAATACACGTATTTCGTATCCATCGCTACTGACTGTGTAATACAGTGGTTTGTGATAACGGATAGAAAATACGCGTTTTGCTTAGATTAATGTTATGTTTATTGACATGTTACAAAGACGATGTGTATGTCGTCGTCGTTTATCTTTAGCATATTTCTATTTCGGCCAAATAGTATAATTGTATTAATTTCGAAAACATACACGTAGTACACTGTTAATTTTTTGTCGACGAATAATTATTTATACGGAGAGATACATTATTACATGCTATTTAATAATATTATGTACGGAAATTTGTGCCCACGTGGCGTAAAAACTTTAAATTGATTTCTTCGATTTTTTCTCGAATCGCGGTCTTGAAGTCTTCCCTATATATACACGTGATTTGAGGAGTTCACCAAAGAAAAAAGTCAAATATTGATGGCGAGCGAGGATGATGATAATAAACATCGTGAAATGACTCGATTCGGAAATAAGGCTCGAATAGTTTCCATCGAAGTTCTCGCAGTGTGTGCGGTCGGTCCACCTTGTTGGGACCACAAGTTATGTATACTGATGCACATGGTCGCCCGCAGGAAATTTATCGGGGGGGGGGGGGCATATAAAAATTAAACACCAAAAAGTACTTAAAATAAATTTTATTCTCTGTAATCTACAAAATACGTTAAAATTATATGCTATTTATTCGTTATTAAATAAAAGTTGAAGTCTTGGCGAATGTTCTATTACAAATCTTGTAATTAACTGATCAATGATTTTTTCTTTTTTGCTATTAACTCTTTCACGATTAACGCTTAACATACATAGGCCATTTAATCGGTCTTCACTCGTCGTAGACCTAAGCCAAGTTTTAAATCTTCGTAAACTACTAAATGATCTTTCTGCAATACAACTTGTAGCTGGTAAAGATAAAAAAATTTAGATAGCGGGTCCCCGCCGGTAAATCCAATTATTAGTTCAAGAATTTTTATATTGATTATTATATTTTTAGAACTTTATTAATCATATCATTATGAAGGTCTATATTAGTATTGTTCTTTTTTTCTTTGTTAATATTAAATTTATGAACTTATACTAATCAAAATATCAATGAAATGTTTATTTAAACAATAATAAAATTAAAAAATTTCAAAATGCGTATTTGAAATTTTGAAGTCCAGAGGGGGCAGATGCCCCGTCTTGCCACCCCCCCCTCGGGGCGCCCATGCTGATATGTCTTCTCCTAAGTTCTGGTCCGAGAAAATTGTTGATCATGTTTATGTAACTGTATCGACGATTCCGTTCTCCGCGGAGAATTCAGCACCAATAATGCCACGCTTACTTATCGCACTCCAGATAATTTAAATTTATTAAAAAAAAAAAAATGTTTAAAATCTATTTGTATATCACAAACGTTCACCATCTTTACCCATTTGAGGGATAGTATATATTTTATATTTTATTTTTTCTAAATTACACGAACCAGTATATTTCATTATTAAAAATAGATCATTCTTCACTATATGGGAATGTCCACACCGCAAAAACTTGTTTGTTCTCACAGGCTAAATCAAATTTCAAATTAATAATTAAAAATAATGCATACAGCAGTCCATAAGGGTTACAGGTAGATAAAATAAATGGCTATTTTCTTATGACATATTTTCCGAATCTTTCGGCAATTATTATCCATAATCTATAATTAAACTGTATATTTTTCGATTGTTTGCCTTTCCAAGCTCAAATATTATTTGTTCACGATTCACGAGTGGCACATTATTTTCCTAGTGTTTCTTAGTATTCTAGTATATTTATTTTTACTATATTTTTATTAGTTTACAAATTTACAATCGTATTGTGGCAAATAAAGGTGAAAAACGTATTAATACGAATAATACACAAAAAATTGCTAACTTTTTTTCATCAGTGCCAGTGTGTAAAAGAGTTAAACATAAGGAAACGATCGTTACAAGTTGCCCAGATAATGAAAAAGTAAGTACTTATTTTAGTTTATTATTTAGCAGTGTTTAAATTAATAAAAAATTAGTTGAGGGACGTGACGTAAAAAAATATGAAAAAATTGACGTTCCAAAATATTAAGATGTCTTTTTAACTCGTGGAGGGCTTGCAACCAATCAACACCATGATTTGTTTCTAATTGGACATTTGAGTAATGGCAATCAAAGAAAAATATGTATGGATTACAATAATACATAGATTGAGTGTTTTGTTGTAAAGAATTTAGTGATATCCTCAGTGTTAACAGTCATGGCATTGAAATATCTTCAGAGTGGTCTCTCAATCTCTCAGTCTTGTTAGCGGTGGCACTAATAATAATAAAAAAACAAGATTTTCCTTTCTTCGAAACAAAATAATTAAACGTATTTCATAATCACCGCATAAATATGCAATTAATTTATTGGAGCAAAGAGAGTCTAACAAATTAAAAAAACAGTTTGAAATTATTTCATATAAAACTTATGAAAAAACATTATCACTATTTCGAACAGCCTATTATATTGCAAATAATAATAGAATTTATAATGATCAATTGAATCTCTTGGAGCTACAAAGGCTTAATGACATTGACATTGAGACAACACTTCATTCTTGATTTTCGTTCACATGTGTTATATCTCATATAGCAAGAATAGTTGATGATATCATTAAGTCTAATTCGAGGTTGTCAGTACTTATAGATGAAACGACGACATTAAATACACTATCTGCAACAGTTGTATATATTAAGTCAGCTATATCTTTAAAAGATCTAATTTTTTTTTTTTTGGATGTCATTGAATTGAAATATCAAACAGCAGAAAATATAGTTATTCAGCTGATGGTTTGCTTATATACATCTGGATTCAATGATAAATATTTAAAAAATAATTTGATTTATTTTGTTAGTGACAGAGCTAGTGTCTTTTTGGACAAAAAGGCTTGAGTCACTAAAAGATAAAAGATTTACTATCCCTTAATTTTTAATTGACATTGCTGAAATCATAGGCTGCAACTTGCTGTAAATGATACCATGAAAGATTTAAACGTTATAAATAATTTTAAATCATTTATTGACTCTATGTATATTTGTATAATTCATCTAAAAATAAAAATGAACTTCATGGTATTTGTAATGAATTGATTAGTATTAAAACTATAAAATGATATTAATTGATAGTTAGTAAAAATATATAAATAGTTTTAATAAAGTTGATGTATTCCAGCTATTTCTATTAAAACAATTATTTTGAATATCTACACAATTTTTAATTTTTAAATGGTCGTAGTTAGTAAAATAGTTTTAATACCATTAACGAAAAAGTTAATAGTTATTACTCTAAGTCTACGTAGAGTAATACTTACTACTAGTTTACTTAAAATTAAAAATTGTTGCGAAATACTTAGAACAATAGAATTTTACATTTTGGTCAACGCATCATGATCACGAAGCAAACTGTAAAAGTAATTTGGAGTGGAGTTATTTAAGATTACTAAATATACGATATTTCTATTATGCATTGTTGGTTGAAAATTCATAATTTTATATAATATAAAACATAAAAAGTACATAAAAATTGTGTTCTATATTAAGAATATTTATAGATTTTTATAGTAAAATATAATTTAATAGCTAGAAATATTAGAATCAATTTTTTTAAAAATGTTTTTGATTTCATAATCATTATCATATACTGTGGTGCTTTGCAAAGCAATATTTATACGAAAAATTATTTGCTTACAGACATTATTTTATGATGATATTTTACACCATTATGACTACATTAAATGTTATTATCGCGATCAAACATCAATTATAGGAATATTATCATAGCTATTTGACCAAATAGATATTTATTAAATGTTTGTTGATATATGTTTTGGCATTATCGATAGAGTAAATTTAAAGAAGAAAAATATTGATACAACTGTGACTTGTGAGGAAATGTTACAATGACTAAGAGTTGAAACACCCTTCTGAATACGCCCTATCGTGTCCCTTGTATAGTTGCAAATCATATATCTCTATACACAACTCGGATTTATGTGAATATTTAGTATTCACCGACGACGCTATTTTTAATATTTTCCCGCTAAAAGTTATGATTATTAATACATATTTATATTTCTTTGATATATACATAGCCACGTAGATAATAGTTATAAATAAATAGTTTAATAAATCTTTTAATTCATTAAAAGTTGATATACTAAGTCAAACATAGAATTAATAGAGTTGCACAGGTACTCTTTATTTTAAATGTAACAAATTGATACAAAAGCAACTAGTTCATTAATTAATAGTTATTGAAATAGAAAGTAGTCATCATTTTTATAAGCATTTTAAATAAAACTTTTAAGTGTTAAAATAAATTATTTACTTAAAGTGGTAGAAGTTCATTAAGTTCAGACAAACAAATTAGATTTTAAACTTATATTTAGAAAACAATTAATTATAACGACACTTCAAATGTGTAAAGAAGAATGAAAAAAGTGTGTACAAACATTTAAACGACTAAATAGTTAGTCGATGGTTGTCGTCTTGGTGATGTATTATAAACAAAGTCATTACACCGGCAAAAACGCATGAAAATACAGTGAAAACAATATTTTTTCGAGATCAATAAATTATGAGAAGTTCATGTAAAAGACAAATCAAATATGTTTAGAAGTGTTTGTGTCACTGTTGGAGTCGCATGTTCATATTTGAAGCATTTTATTAAAAATATGTGAGTACGTATACAAATAAATAAATATTAAATTTTTAGCTAAATATAAAATTATACGGTATCTATTATAATATAATATATTACACATTTTAGTTAAACTTTTATTAAGTTATATATATATATATTATAATAATTATTAGCATAACGAATACATTAAATGTATTAAATGGAAACATTTTATATTAAGTAATTATAAGAAAATAAATTATTATGTACTCGCTTGTAATAATTTTCTAGGTAAGTTTTTAATTTGTCGATATGTCTAAAGACGTACCACATAAATATTTGACGGACAACCAACAATCTAAAAGTTTAGCCGTCAAACATGCAAACAGTCAAAGTGATAAAAAATTATTGGCGAAAAAAGGATGGACACAAAAAGATTCTAGTTTCAACAAAACTGAAATAAATAGCATTTGCAGTACAGAAGTAACTTCTCGTTCTATTAATAAGCTTTTAAAAAATGAAAAAAAATCCAGACTCGCAGCAAACCCAACTAAAGTGTGTTTAAAACCAGAAGTTTTACACGAATCTAAAGAGCAGTTTGCCCAAAGAATTAGACAAGCATGGATCGACCGAGAACAGTCGAAATCGTGCATAAATATATACTTGGCAAGAAATGTTATCGAGGACCCTTTAAAGGAATCTACACACCAAGTACCAGAATCTTCGATACAAGAAGAGGAAAGCGATTCCTGCCGTACTGCATTGGAAGTACAACTTCTGAATCATGCGGGGGACGGTGAGAATACACCAGATGACTCTAGCGAGGAAGAAAAACCGCTTTCAGCTGCTGCGAGAAGAGTTAGATTTTACAAGACTGCTAAACAACAAAACGACAGACAAACTTTGACTAGAGCCATGTCTGCACCATCAACCAGGCAACAAAGTGCGAGTTCTATACAAGGGCATTATTCTGTAAATTCACGGAGGAAATCACAAGAAATTCATAAACTCCCGACCAGGAAGTTGAAGTCCTGTAGAAGCAAAGCTTTCCATAAAAGCATCGATTTGGATGGCCGTCTACCAAATGGACAGAATCGCGGGAAAAAAAATCAAAATGTAGAAGTAGTAACCATGATGTCACTTTTGAGTCCTGTTGGAAGTGATGCAGAAGAATCACCTACACTTCATGACGTATCTACGAAAACCGGTAATAATTAGTTTATATAAATATATTATTAAATAGTTAATATGTTATAATGAGGAGTTAAAAAATTCAACAGGTTAAAACGATTATTTTTTGTTGGTTTCATCGTTTATTTTTGTTGGTTTCCTTTGTACGAAATAAATATATATTGAGAATCACGTTAATTTTCTTTTATATTTTTAGTGTCGAAATTCATAATCCATATAGATTCAGAAATATATTTACGTTTATTAAAATTAAAATAAATTTATTTAACATTTGTTTTTATAAGATATTTAATTTAATATTTTATTCGACGTGAAACAAAAAACAAAAACAAAAACAAGTTATTAAAAAAATAATAATTCATATAGAACTATAATAAATAATCAAGAAGATTTATTGAAAAGGAGAAACTAAATTATTTGTTTTAATTTTGATAGGATAAAATGAAGGATGTGTATATTTTAATTGAAAATGATACTACGTGACATTTGCTGTATTTTGTTATCATTTGTTTTACACGAAATAAACAAATAATGAAATACACATACTGGATAGATATCCATTACATTAGTTATGGAGGATAACATTTTTTATCATGGGTCTTAATTAGAGCTTTTTTTAACTGAATAAATAAGGACAGTTACAAACACAATAATCTTATTAAAACTGAGTTTCATTAAAGTTGTTAATGTAATTCGTATTTGCAGTGGTGTACAAAGGATTTTTTCGGTTTGGGGGGGAGAGAGTGGGTTATGTTTATAATAATTTCCTAAAGAGGGAAATTTTGTAGAACTCTATGCAGTAAAAAGTTCAATGGTGTATTTGTACATAGAACTAAATAACATATTTAATTTCTTAATTTGTTATTAACAATTTATAAGATTTATAAATATTAAACAACAACAAATGTATTGTTTCATGAATATAATTGCAATTTTTTATTTGAAGATTTCCCCATCTTGTTGATAATTTCATTTGGAGTTATTGTTGTGTCCCTGTGAATATTTAATTAACACTGATGGACCGTTAAGTCCAGATTTGTCCAGTAGTATTTCGTAAATGACTTTTAATACGTTGCATTGTTGAAAATGAACGTTCTCCTGTTGCTCGGATGACTTATCAGTACAGTATTATCACCGAATAAATGATTTTCGATGAAATTTAATTTTCACATAACATATTTTTATTATAAATCATATTAATTATTCTGTAATATTATAAACGCATTATCCAAATCCAAACTCACTCATAACTACTCATAATTCACATTATATCATAACAACCATGACCACCAGAATGCTACTGACGGTGAAATATGGTTAAAATAAATTGAATTAAGGAAGACATCCCGGGGGGAGGTTGTGCCCTTTCCCCCCTGTGTGTGCCACTGCATATTTGTATATAATCGATTGACTAAAACATTTAATGTTTTTTTAAATTTTTTTACACAATTGGATATGATTGATGTCGTTCAGGAAGAATATTTTTAAATAATTTGGCTTTCATACGAATATTATACCTAGAGATGTGGATTTTACTGGTAAAATTTTAGATTGTGGTAAAGTTGATGATTTAAAAAAAGCAATTTATTTGGGATCAACTTTTTTTTTCATATTTATTGAATAAAAAGTCTCAATAAATTGCTGAGATCATATTCATTACTTCAGCATAACAATTAGTAATTAACTATGTATAATTAGTATTAGTATATTAGTAATTAAAATATTAGTGATTTGGTATCATGTTCCATGGACCATCGTACTTGGTCAGAATTTTTAAATTTAAAAATATGTTACAATAAAATACGATTCTGGGCAAAAATTAGTAAAATCTTGAATAGGTTAATTCAACTTTATTTCCATAATTCTAACAAAAATCGATTTTGTTCGTTTCAAATGTCTAATAAAAATTATTATGTTTTTTTTTTCGTTGTGATTGTTGAACATTCGCATTGTATTTGTTAGAGTGTTGAAACATTTCATAAATTTCTCTAATAAAGCAAAGTAATTTATTGTAGTATTTAAAAATTCCAATCCTTTTGCAAATAGTCTACGTGTGAAATCCCTGAAAGTATTAAACGAAAACACTACTCGCTACGTTCAGAACAATCAGAAAACGAAAGCATTTGTGTGATATAAACTGTAGCGCAAACATAAATGTTTATATTTTAAAAAAAAAAAATAAAATAATACTTTCAATTAATGAGCTATGAAAAATGCTAAACTATTATTTATTATAATTGTCAGCAATTGGTTCAGTGTTGATATTCCGTCGAGATGGTATTAATGATTTTTTGTAGGTAAAAAAAATTATCAATAAAATAAAAAAGTCTGTAGAATTGCTGTTACCCGTAAAAATTACCGGGCTCGCATCTCCAATTGTATTATTGATTATAATTTACTTATAAACAATATTACCCGAGACACGACGTCATCCGTTAATGTTGTATCTTCTAAAAAAATAAAAACGACAACAAATTTTTGTCTCCCAGCCGATCTTATTTATATTATGATTACGCGAAAGTACATTCGTACGTAATCGTACGTTACTTATTTTGCACGAATGTTTGTATGTTATGCGCGCAAATCACTTGTTGTAATGATAATTATCAACTTGCGAAATCGAAACAAAGTGTTCGCGCTAACGCGTTGTGTCAAAACTTTTCAAATCACTTAGTAGTTTTTAATGGCGTTAAATTTTTATATTCAAACGGGTGTAATTTGTTTCAATGGAAACTACGTCGCTAACAAAAAATGGCAAACGCTTAAATGAATTCAATTGGAACGCAGACGGATAAAACGGCGTACTGACCGATGTTTTCTAATTTTCTAGTTACGTTCCCTCAGTTCGACCACAACGTGCGTTACCATCAAAAATCATTTGACAGTGCGGTTCAATCGATCGGAAAACCGAAACTACTCAACAACCGCGTTGGAAAATCGTTGATCAAATCGAAAACATTAGAGGAGCCGTCCAGGTACAGCGAATAAATACGCGCACGCGCCTAGTTTCGATTCTAATGTCTACACATTTAGACGGTTTTTTTTTAAACGTCCGGTTAACCAAGCGAAGTGTTAGTTTCGAGCGGTGAGGACGACGGACACTCAATAACGGGTTATGTAGAGAGAGAGAGAGAGAAAAGAAAAACAGACGTTAGGTTAGGTTAGGTTAAACCTAAAAAAAAAAAAAATGCAAAAAAAGTTTTGATTGGTGATTTCGGACGACGTTTTGAACGGGCGACCGAACGGGCGGGTTCGTGTGGGCACGGGGTGTGCCGGCGCTGTTCGGCGTAATTTTTACCGACCGCCCGCCCGTCCGGTGTACCCGGTTCGGCAAACGTTTCCACCGGGATTGAGTACGACTTTGCACCGTGCACGCGATCGTCTACCCGTTCGTGACAAATCCCGTGTAACCGGATGGCACGGCTGCGTTCGCCAAACGTTTTTGCGGTTAGGTCAGGTTATATACATGTTATACGCGCGTGTCTTACGGGTTAGGTTAGGGAACGACGCGTATGTTCGTTCCGGTAACGGTTAGTCGTGACGTCGCGTACGTGACCTACATCACGGGACCGCGGTATCGTTCGCTTCACGTTTGTCGAAAATCGTCCAAACGCAGTTTTACGCGGCACGGTAGGCGATCTCGCGGTCCTCTGAAACGTTTGAATGACGCGCGGACCATGCGTGCGTTTTGCTCGGGAACGCCGATGCGATGACGTCACGCCGTGATCGACCGTTTGTTTGTCTTTCGTCTAAGGGACGAAGATGACGGCGAACCGGCCGTCAACGAAGTGGTCGTGGACGTCCCGCCCGGACGACAGAACGAAACACGAGCGGCGGAGATCGATATCCATCGCGACGCAGTGGACGGTCAGCCGACGTTCGAGTCGGACAAAGAAAAAGAATGTTGGGCCCTTTTCAAAAAGATGACCGCCAAAGGAGTGTCCGTCACGTTCGACACCGTGTTGAGGTTAGAAAACATCGATCCGCGCTCGGCGAACCTACCGTTTTACACGGCTTCGCGGTTACCCCGTGGGTGTGTTGTTTCAGGGGAATGCTGACGCCGACCGAATACAGACTGCGGAAAAACGAACTTTTGTTGTTCGGGTGAACAACACGTTGCACGGGGTACACCGTATCCACTGGAGTGCCCGCCTCGGCTTCTCCGACGCCAGTGCTCACGTATCGGCTTCACAATAGTTTAGTTGTCTCGAGAGAACGGTGGACACTATTTATACAATGATAGTCGTTATAAAAAAATGAACATTCCAGTGAGCGATCTTGTTTTTCGAAATTGTCGATCAAGTGAAAACGGAAAAAAAACGTCGTCGACGAGCGCGGGAGACCGTTACGCCCGGTCGGCGGCGGATCTAGGATTTTTTTTTTTCGGTCGGCGCCATTTCACTAATAACGCTCCTCCTTAAGAAAAATACTTATCACGCACGAGTTCGGAACAATGGAAAATAAGATGGTATACCTCTTGGTCTTGTTCGTTTTGTTCACGATCAGGGCCGGACTGGGCCGCTGTGCTACTATTCCACGGGCCGTGGCCATCTGAAAAATAAGTAAAGAATTGTGTTGAAATTTTTTTTAAATTCTATAATTTTATGTTATACAACAAATTTAAGGTACACGATTACATTATTTACAAAAACGTAATGATTGGTCAATTTATTTTGGACCCGTTACTTACCGAGAATAGTGGGCCGAAAACCTTCCAGTCCGGTCCGGTTCACGATGGTAATCACGGGACGACAAGTGCTTTTTGTGTCACTAGGATTCGGTCTTGGAGACTTCAAACTAAACGATAACAAGAAAATATACCGTTTTCCATTGGCTATTGAGTATTGCAAAAATCATTTGTACTTAATTTCGACACGATCAATGATAACCGAATTTAACTGATATCTAAACGTAGAGAGCACGATTATTTCCAAACGTGGTTGAAACCTCAGTGGTATCGTAACACACGGTTAGGGATAATCATAAACGTCGTTGTTCGTCGTCGGTCGAGACTGCAATTAATACGTTTAGTCGATGGCGCCGAACCCTATACTCGAACAGGTGCGGTCGCAATCGGTTTAGCAGTACGTGTAACGTATTATTATTAGTTGTGATTGTGGTGGTATTTATTTATGACAAGAGACGGCAAACAGGTCGGTTTTAAGGAGTTAAAAATGAATTAAGTGTATACATTTTGATGGTCTTAATCAGAGGTTCCCAAATTTATTTCCCTTACCACCCACTTACAAAAAAATAAAAAATCTCACCACCCCCTCCCAGAATTTTACTTTAATCAATTAATAAGTATATATATATATAAATGCAACAACGTATAAATTTATTTTTGGATGTATATTTTATCAACTTATTGATAATAAGAATAAAAATAAATTTTAATGAGAAGGATGTATTTTTCGATTGGTTTTCGTCAATTTATTAACGTTCGGCTCTGTTTGTGTGAGCAACATTCTTTTTTTTTTTATTAAAAGCCATCAAATTGCGCTTACACAACTATTGCCCGCTTGAAATACTTTGGGAACCACTGAATACAAGAAAAAACATACAAGGAAATTTAAGTTATAAAACGTTTCATTAAGTTGAATTGTTTTAAATTTCAATTAAATGTTAATATAGTGATCAATATTATTAACAAAGTAATTAATATTTAATTAAATGCGTACCTCGTTGTATTATATGAGCATACACAATTAAATTGTATATATATATTACAAATTAATGTCTATGGTGGGTACACCAAAGTTAATTTTGCCTCTCCAATCGAAATTTAATTCGGCGCCACTGCGTTTTGGTATTACGTGTGACAGGGGCTAACACAGGTGGTGGGGGGGGGTTGGGTTGGGTGTGGGGTTAAAACCCTTCCCGAAATTTAGGATGACACGTAAAATATTTACGTTATTTTGAATTACTTCTCACGAAACCAATGAACGTTTATTATTATTTACGTATTAACTATTGACGTTGGAAATTTGGAATTTTCGGAAATATCTGTGATCTGTTATTGAATGTTATTATTATATATGTACGATACGGTCCATTCCGTTGCGCGGGCATCGTATTTCAATCGTCGTTTGATCGTTGCCATTTACGACACGTGAATTATTGAACTGTGTCGTTAAATCTTCGACTATTGTCGATCGTACGCGTTTGCAATGTTCGATTTCAATGTTCTTTAAACCGAAAAGTACAACAAAGTACGTTGAGGTCACACGCGAAGAATAACCTCGAAGAATGGATATTTTAATATAATAATAATAATAATCATTAATAAAACAACCAAATTTGGATGAATATTATTTATCCTCGTATTGATATTTTTTTTCAAAAACCCTCCCCAAATTTTTTGCCTGCATTCGCCCCTGACGTGTGATATCTAATATCCAAGTCGTTTATAATAAAAAAAAAAAGAAAGTTCAATATGCCGAACGATAGGTGCTTCAGCTCTTTCTTTCTAAATCCGTCACTGCACCCGATAACAAAATAATAAAACGTTGTGTGTGTGAGTTTGCGCACGGGGACGGTTGAAACTACGCCGGAAATAATTTGTCTTAAAATGTTGATTTGTATATCGTTGTCGGTTTTAAATGTCTTTCAAAAAAAATTTCTTTTATAGTTTGTTTGCACGACGATATCATTGCATCACGCTTGTTCCGCGCCTGGTCGGTGCAGTAGTGGCACGGACGTGCACAATAAATTATCGTACGTGTCCGAACGCAATGCCATCGGTTTCGGGTTATAACACTGGTCCCGGGGTTATGGTTTGTCGTCGATTCTCTTTTTTCGTTGAGAAAATTGTGCGAACGTCAATGGTCACCGTTCGCCGACGCGTAACACATCTGTCGTTATTTATACGCACGCGGCCTAAAACGCGAAATCCCCGCATACGACGGCGTGGTACAAACCCACGGCGGGCTCGTGCCGGACGATTTCGCACTTGGAACGCGGTTTCGTAAATCGTTGTGTTGGGGCTCCTCTAAGCTGGTCGATCGCCGTTCCGAGCGCCGATACGGTGTACGGTGTGGCGTGAATGATAACGATAACGGTAGCGCTCGACGTACGTGCGCCGTACCTACCTACACCGCGGTTAGAACGTGGTTGTGGTTTTTTTTTTTTTATAACAAAACCATCGATGGAGGGAGCGGCGAAAATACGCGTACGTCCGCGCGACGGTCTTGCCCGCGGTGGGACCGACAGAAGTGGCAGAACCGTACGGGACGTCGAACGACCCGATTGGCGAGCTCGTGTTGAAATAAACGTGCACACACATATATATATATCGTTATCGTTATCGTTATCGTTTTTCTTACTTTTTCTCGTTGTTGTTGATATTGTCGCGTTGTTCGTTTAAAGTTGTCGTCTGCCGGCGTCGCGTTTACACGTTTGACCGGGACGTGTTGTGAACGTTCGGAAAACCGTTCGATCGGTGGTCGGGACAGTGCGCGCGTCCGTTCGAACATCGGTTCGGCGTGATTTTTGAAAAACGCGACCGGCGTCCGGTATGTGACCGGTACGCGGCTTCACGTGAGGATTTCCGCGTTACCTAAAATCATGACCGTTTCGTACTCGCGTCTCGTGGCCAACGGCAGTAGTTTCGGATGTTTCGGCAGTATACTCTGCAAGTGAGTGACGGTTGTCTGTTTATTTGTTTGCTCGGTTCGAAAACCCTGCACGTTGTGTGCTTATCACCGGACCACCGCGGAACGTGGCGTAGTGGTGTTTTTGAACGCGACGTTTTTGAATCGTGTACAATCCAAGTGGTCGAATTGGGCGCGGCGGGGGGACTCCGAACTGTTACGAAAACGGTGTTACGAAAAGTTCGTCACTGCCGTCCGTCACGTTTGCCGACAATTCGAGCGTAGAGAAAAATTAGGTGAGCTGGTAATGACCAGCAACGTGGAGTTTGTCTCCGTCCGATATCCAATTGTATGAAATACGAGTGCAAGTCGTTTACAGGCGGACAGTCGCGTTCGTGTACCGACAAATGGTGGGCGAACCCGCTGGCCGTAACCGGTGACTGGCGGGTAAAATATTTAAAACCGTATTTATCTCGTCAAATATATCGATATTGTTTTGTGTCCCGTCAATATTTGAAAAAAATAAAACGTGTACTCAGTCCCCCCGCGAATTCAACCGCCGCGTACGAACAATGTCATTTCGTCTTGCGTGACCAGATGGTTTTGTCCGCGTAACGTAAGCGTATCGCTATGTCCCGAGCCGATTTATCGTCTTAAGTCGATGTCGATTCTGTACCGACGCGAAACAATTCGTCGAAACGAAACAGACAATACCGTTTTTTTTTTTTATACGTTATTGGTCACGTCGGTATACAATTGTTTACCGAGTAAAATTTTTATACGCATTTGTTTTTTTTTTTCCGGCCAAACGTAATAAACGGACGTTAAATGTCCGTCGCGAGACACCGTCAATCCGAGAACGTAATGAAATCAAATATCTATTAGCCAACGTAACATACGTTATGACGCGCTATCAACGCATACCGAAACTGTTTTGGGTACGAAAGCCGTAAATAATTATACGTATGATAAATGCACGTTGAACAACTATTATCGATATTCAAATTAGATTTTGTTTGTTGAGAATGTTTTTACATATTTTTAATGGCTGTAATTCTGATTTTACGGTCGGCATCCATTCGCCATCTGGGCAAACGCTATTATAAAATTGTTAATGCCTCTAATCATACGCCTCACGCGATGATGTCGAAAAACTGGTTTTGTATATCAAATGCTCCGGGCAATGATTTTGCGAATCGATCGATGTGTTTATGTGGTTACGTGAATTTCATTTTTAACGCACGGAACGTCGAACGAAATAACTGAATTCAAGCTAAACCCCTGAGGTCATAGTTGTTTGAACCAGTATGAACGTCGTATACTTACCAACGAATTCGGATGGTTTTGAAAATCGTGCACACCCTAGAATAGTGTAAGTACGTACGTTCACGTCCGTTGACGAGTTGGGATATTTCACCGGTAATTATTAACGACCGTACGCGTTTGCGCGGAGTGCATCTCACGTTGGAACATGTCGACTACAATATCATTCGAACACAAAGCTATAATATTTTCCTTTAACGTTTACACGAAAACATCATTTTCCGACCATGTATTTGTCTTTGGTCTTAAAATCGAAACTTTTAAACTGAATGCGTTGGGACAATGAATCTAAAATATATACAATACAATCAAAAAAAAAAAAGTAAATAGTTTGTTTTGTTTATGATGGATATTTTGATTAGTATTAAATGAAATATTTGCATAATTTGTCACAAACAAGATTGTAATATATATGAACTAATTGTTATGCGATCAAATCAAACCGCCTGTTTTACAAGACATTAAAATTTAAACGTACGTTTGAAAACTACATATAGAAAAAACATTTTTAAAAGTATAATAATTATCGTTACATTTTAATTATATGTATATAGCATGATAATAATTTCCAAGGTCCTGCCACAAATAACTCTTTTTATATTTCCATTAATATATAAATAATAAAGGGGCCATGGAAGACGAATGGGCACTTTGATTCTCGGTCGCTTGGTTTTTGCGCATCACGAAAACAATGTTTTCCTCGGTGACTTTTAATATTGTTTTATTTGAAATTTTTTTTTTTTTTTTTTATTGTTACAAAGAATTATCGTGACCATTATTCAAGTGTAACTAATAAACATTTCGTCAATGATCTAACAAGATGCTTATCCGTTATATTACGGCACATTTCGTTACGTTTTTCTCAGACGTATTCATGTCCGATGCACGTTTGTCCTCGTATCAAAACTATTGTGTACCGTTGCAAACATATTTCGACGAAATTTCAGTTATTCTAGGTTATGCGCGCCGTACGCTCGTACGGCACCCAGTGTAAATTATTAATTGTTGTAATTTATTATTTACGTTTCGTGCAATCAAGGTCAAACCGGTCGAATTTGTTCGTACCCGTGTGTGTGTGTTTCCATAGTGTGTGTGTACGTGTGCAATACATGCCTTTGTTATAATCCAAACACATCCGTGAAGCTAATGAACAACGTGTACACTCTTTATAATTCACGTGCACTTATGTAACTGCTTTATACCCGGCCAGCCGAATAGAATTAACGTCGATGTTTCGAACCTGTAGCGCAGGCAGGCACTATATATATATATATATGTAGTATAGTATAGTATAGTATGGATAACTGCAGTCGGATATCGTCTCGGTGTTAAATTTCTAGACACGTGCGCCTAAATGTACTGTATGCATGTGAACTACGCCCTTTCCGAAGTTTTTGTGTACGTTCCGTTTGAAAAAACACAATGGCGTTATTATTGTTGGCTGATTTACTGTTGATTTTTTTTTTTCATTTTTCTTTTTACCCGGCGGAACATACCGAGTCCGTGTCTTATGACCTACTGCGTTATTAGGCACTTATTAGACATTAGACAAACGTGTCGTCAAACAAGGCACGCGTAATTAAAAATAACGCCTTCTGGTGTTATGCGTTTTAAAATATTTTAGTCGACATAATATTTCTTTGAATCGGTTTTAAATCATTTTCAACACATTTAACTGTGTTCGAGTGACGCTGCAGTTACACCACACCTATTTGTTGTATATTTAAAAAAATTTTTTTTTTGTTCATTTTTTGCTAACATTTCACAAACAACGAGGATTTCACCTAAATATTAATAATTAAGTATTACAGCGGGAGTGGTGTACACTGATTTATATTAATACGTACATAAAATATGCAGATAATGTAAGTAGTATACCTCATGAATATAAAACAAATTTAAAATCACATTTAATAAAACACGAATACGACTACTTAATATGATTACATTTTTGTAGATAATTATGTTTTTTTTTAAAACTACAACTAATGAATGTATTAAAAAAAAATCTAATTGAAATTTTGTACTCGTGCGCAAATAACAAACTATTAGTTTGTGCCAAATATAATACGATATGCATGAAATCATTTATTGTACAACTATGAAATCTTTATAAATTTAAATAATTTGTATGCATCAATAATAATCAATAGAATGTCAAAATCAACAAATAGCTATTATCGAATTATAAATTATTAACTTACGATATTCTTTCTAGGTTTCTACTATTCGTTGAATATATATATAAAAAAAAGTAGATAAATCAATAGAATTGTAAAACTGTACAATTGCAGAACTATTGAATAGGTTGTTACCTAAAATATTTAAAAAAAATTAATTTATATTTGAATTATATAAGATATCGGAATAATTATTGTTTAAACTCATTATTTTACAACAGAAAATGTTTTACGATAAAACATATCAGTGAATCTATTAATATTATAAGTACGGGGTCGTGATTTTATAATTTTTTTTTTACGGGATATACAATAAATTTGCCTACGGTGAGTATTAATAACTAATAGGTTGCTAATTGTTATCAGAGTCGTTCGCTACTGCGCTCGCAAAATAATTCTCATATTGTATATTGTGATAATCGTGACACCTGTACGAACTATCTAATTTTTATGCATTTTATTACGATTATTGACATTGTAATTATATTATACATAATAATATGCTAATATATATTTATTGTTAATTACTTTAATAAGCAAGTCTATTAGGTATTATGTAAACATGTAATATTACATAGATATTAAAAGTACAGACATGTAACATATTATAAAAACGAGTAATGGGAAAATGTGCAACCGACTCGTGTCCTAATGCCTATGTTATAAATAGTTTTTAAACATACATGATTAAAATGTGTTTAAAAACATGAAAAGTGACCCGGATATAACAGAGAGCAGTGAATAATATTTATATAACTTTCGTGTTAAAACAAATTAATTCCTTATACAATTAATGTATGTAATTTGTTATTATATTTAAAACTTTCTTAGAAAACTGTTTATTATTATTATTGTTATAGTAAAATGACGTAATCATTAAATTATATTCAAGCCACACCGGCGTTTACCTTAATAAACACAAAAAATATATGTATAAATATATAAATTTTTATAAAAATTTCAAGCGTGATAATTAGATCCTAAATATAATTTCTATTAATATCTGTTTGAGATATTAATCATTGAATATTTAGGGTCTAATTATTATCATTTTGGATAAATGCCGGTATTTTGCTATAGGTAAATTAACTTTTTCTTACCTAAAAACTATTGATTAACGATTTTTAATGTTTCTAAAATTACTTATAACATATATAATCTGATTTCACATGTAAGCCTTAATACCCAACATTGTAAATTGTATAGAATAAAAACGACCGTCTGAAATGTTAAAAAATTAATTCGTGACGAGTTTTATTCAATTAAGTACCATGTACGATCAGTGTCCAATTTACATCAGACAGTGGGAGTATATGAATTTCTTCGTACACTCGTTATTTTTCCTTAAAATAAAGTTCATAAATAAGAAAAAAATAAACACGTAGTTTCATAAAACAAATACTATGTAGATCCTAACTCCATATGCATAGCATGTAAAATTTATAAATTTAAATATTTTTAGACGATAGTGAGATGTCATTATGTAAATATTTACACGTTTTTAAAAATGTATTTTAACTAAATATGTTAAGAATGAATTAATTTTTTAATAAAATATTAACGAAAAATGCAGGTATGTTTATTAGATTTTTGATTAGTCATTAGAAATTGAATTAGATATGTACCAGGAAATTTGAATTTTCTGGAAGACTTATCTAAGTGAGAAAATAGCCCAGTTCATGTCGGAACGTAAGTACGTTTCATACCAGAGCAGAGGGCGGTGTCCGATAGACCGGTTATATTGTAGTCGGATATGACCGGTTCTATTTCCAGTAGGTACTAAATTGTATCTATAAAAATGCGGTTATCCTTTGTAGAATGCACTTTGCTGACCATGCATGCAGGTTCCGAGGCCAATACACCGTAAGACCATTGTGTGATAATAATTTAAGTCATCATATTTTTCATCGATACAACATGTATATGCAAATTATTGTTTCCATAAGACACGGAATTAAAAGGATTACATATTTACATAATATATATTTTAATTTTATGTTTTTGTATACATCGTATCATATAATACGTGATAAAAAATTCGAATTTCTGGGAATATTAATGTACTAGTGGAGGATTAATAGATGACACTTGGCCAAGTTGAACACGGGACTAATATAAATATTACAATCTTAAATTAAATTTAAAAAAAAAACCTTTAGAAATTATTATATAATGTATTATCTGTAGGAAACAAATGTATTTACGTAAATTTATTAAACTTAGTTTTTAATCTATGTAAGTGTATAAATTGTTTTATAAATTGATTATTAGGTTTAAAAACTATCAACATATTTTTGGTATTTTAGTTATTTAGTTTTGTTGCAATAAAATGTAATGAACTTGATTTGTTGAATAATAGACGATTTATCTGATATAAACACTGCGATATTTGAATCGGCTTTTAGTAAAAGTATAGCATGTAGATAGTTAACATTCAAGATTCACTAAAATCATTTTACGACACCATAAATCATCTAAACTGGTTAGCCTTGCTTTTGTTTATTTTTTTATATTTCATAGATTTAAACGAAAGTAAAAACAAAAAAAAAGACATTCTTAATATAAAAGTCTATAACATAACCGTACATACAACATAATTAATTGTTGTAAAATATATTAGATTTTTGTAATATAATAAATAATTTGGAGTTGCATAGTCTGCAGTATGTAAATAACTTAAATACTATTTACTATAATATTTTACATGGTTTCCTGGGTGTCAAATTAAGTTTAAAATAAATAATGACATAAAATTTATGATATTTATGAATCGAATAGATTACAATATATAATTTCAAGTAAATTAATGATTGGGTGTAAATAATGAAACTACGTGTAAAATAATTTTATTTATTCGATTTAAATTTATTGATAATATATAAAGTTTATCGATATATTGATAAACATACTTTTAATAAAAAAAAATGGAAGTGGTCGTTTATTTCTAAACGAATGGGTTATTTTTTATTAAAATGTTAGACGTCGTAAATTTAACTCGGTGTTAGTTTTTATTACATTTTTTCTATATGTTAGTATAGTCAGTTAAATCTAGAATATCAACAGATAATTTTTAGGCAAGTTTTCGATTAATTTTCTAGCAAATGTGAACTTAATAATTTTAGTATATATAATTTGTTCAATATTAGATCACTTTCCTCGAAAATATGCTCGTTTTATTCGTATACAAACGAAATTTGAGTTGGATCAGTACAAGTAGTTTTAGGTTCATCTCACTATGAGTAAGGTACTTAAGACTAGCGTCGAGGTTGATTTTAAGGTAACGTAACAGGTGTAAATGTACGGTCCCCTCATCCACTGAGTTGGTCATACATTAAAAGTTCTAACCGTTTGCATACAATGTGGATTTTTCGTATGAAAACACCCCTACGTCTGATATAGAGTAGTTTTTGATTTGTAATAGGAGTTTTAATATAGTTATATGTAATAATAATAATAAAACAAAAACAACTTAGATTGATAGTTAGAATGAATTATTATTTATTATACGCTTTAGTTTATGAGCTAATGGTTAATTAACAGATTGTATTGATTTATATTTTTCTTGTAATTATAACAATAATTAACATTATTTTAGATGGCGAGGAAGCGTCTACAAGCTTGTATGGAGGGAATTAACAGCTTATTTAGTGGTTTATTTTGCCATAAATTTAGCATACAGGTTTGCGTTCACCGAAGCCCAACAAAAGTATGTTATAATAACAAAAATATTATTATTATTTGATTTGATAGGTCTGCTTATATGATTATTACCATGTACGTATGAATAGTATCTATTCAAATTTGGTTTAAATTTTTGAGATGAGAATTTGAATTATTTATATATAGTACTATACACTGTAGGACTCTAAATTTGTAATTAAAATTATAAAAAAATATAAATATTTTAAACTGAGTTTGGATTTACTAGTATTTATTTTTAAAAAAATGTATTGAATGTTGAGAAAAATATAGCAGAGTAAGCTACATATTTGTTGTATTTATTGTTGACGAACTAATATTAAACATTTTATTTTGCATATTTTTGCAAGTTTTTAAATTTTTGAATTTTCAATGCTATATATAAAAACAGTTTTATAATTGGTTTTGCAAATTTTTGGTTTGGAAATGTGATATTTGTGTTTCATTATATGACCTAAAAACAAACATTGTTTTGATTTCGTCAGTTTCTATATTTTAGGCAAATAAATATAAATATATTTTTGAGTAGTAAAAAGTCCGAACCTTGATTATGAGTAATTGTGGTACTTATCTATTGAAAATCAATTTTACGTGCATTGATAATTTTATAATTAAGAACAACGTAAAAATGATAAAATAATTCTAATATTCCAAACATATATTATAACTCCTAAATGAACCTATTGTATTTACATTTTGTTTTCATAATATTATAATGAATTATTTTGAAAATTATGGTTTGAAATTAATGTTTTTAATATTTTATAGGCTGTTCATAAAAATTCGATGTTATTTAGCCGGTCATTCTGCGAGCGTCCCATTAACGTTTGCCATGAGCTTCTACGTCGGTTTAGTGGTAAAACGATGGTGGGAACAGTATAGGTTATTACCGTGGCCGGATACGTTGGCTCTTTTTGCAAGCGCAGCCATACCTGGAACAACCGTAAGTAAACACTTTTAACGACGAATACGAGCAACAAGGATATACACTTGCAAAATCATAAACGTAATGATTGTAGTCGGTGTTGATGCCTTGAAATACGTAAAAATCGTCAGGAACGTGCAAACACGTATTTAAAATTATCCAATACATGCGCAATATAGCCTTAGGCGAATAAATCATACGCATTTGTACACCAAGCCAATAAACAATAAACAGATTACACGGACAAAGACGTTTGAACGAATATCGTCACGACGATACAAAGTGTTAGGTTCGAGCAAAAACGATTTCAAATCAGTTTCGCACTGTAAAAGGATCGTTAAAACGGGACTACTCCCGTTAGTAAAACGTTGTGGTTCAGACTGCCAATATTTCTACGAGCATAATTCAAGTGGTACCCATAGCCCAATCCGTATAAGAAGTAGATTCCCGTTGAATGTCGAGCGCAATACGGCAATACCGCAATAGTGATACATCCCCTTGTCGGCGCCGACAGCTGAGAATCACAGCCGTGGCGGTTTCGTAGGCCGCACAACCCACTGGTCGGGACGTGTGTTATTAATTTTTTAGAAATTTTCGTACAATTATAATTTCACGATTGAAACAAACGTATACGTTTGTAGTATTTCAAAACACACCCAAACGAAAACAAAACTAACAGATTCCAGGGATTTCAAACGTTCCAATACATTCTTCGCGTAAAAGCGTAGTAGACGTGCGAAACGTCGTTAAAAAGGTCGTTAAAAAGCGTTCAAACCGACTGTTTCTTTTTTTTTTTTCATTTAACAAAATGAATGTCGCAAAGTGTAAAATGATTCGACGCGCCAGGAGCCGGTGTTTATTAGGTCGCGGTGCGAACTGAATGTTTTGTCCCGGGCGAATAATTAGCTATACACGTGATTAACGTACGGTCGTCGGACGGTTGTTTTCACCGGATTGTCCGTTTCAGGACGAGAGAGGACGACTGATGAGAAGAAACATAGTGCGGTACGCTGTACTGGCGTACGTAATCACCCTGAAACACGTGAGCATACGGGTGAAAAAACGGTTCCCCACGCTGCAGCACATCGTCGACGCCGGTGAGTAACCCCGGTCCAAACAGCCGCGCGGTACGGTCGATACGTACCGAATTCATGGGGGGGTTTTTTTGATTTTATTTTTGGCGCGTTCGCGTCTGCCGACTCGAATCGAAGAACCGTCTCTTTGAACGCGCGGTGCGACCGGTTTTTATTTTCGCACGGGGCCTGGACGCAGAACCCGTCGGACGCGAATCCGTTCGAACGTACGCGACCGCGAGGCGTTGTTATTTTAAAGCGGCCGCAATAATCCGCGAGGACAGCGTTTCGAGAGTACCGGACACCGTAGAGGTGTCCTCTGGTTGTAACGCAGCGGCGGTCAGACCGTTTGGGGCGGGGGGATATATATAAATATATACTCGTCCCTCTCCCCCCCCGCACCAACCACCCACCAAATGGCTTTTTTTGTTTTCCGTGCGTGCCGTTATTGTTATCTGTTTGTTATTGATAATAATAATAATAATAATAAAAAACAAAAAAAAATTACATTGATGTAGATAATTTTTGTTTACAAACGATCTGATAAGACTATTTACGAATTTCGGTATCGATTTTTTTTTTTTTGTGAGAAACAATGATGCAGCTCAGTTATTATATTTTATCTGGCAGGGTGTGACGTTTCACTCAATCAAAGGGGATATTTTATACATCATCTTAAATTTCGGGAGGGGGAGGGGGTTAACCTCACAACTGCGTTCGCCCCTGCCACACATGAGGTTAGGTGAACAATTATTTAATAATAATACAATTGTTCAATAAAGTAATCTCATAACATTAAATTATGACTTATGTTTTCAACGATCGAAATTCATGTTGAAAAATCTGTCTCATCTCCGGTGGGTGGGGGGGGGGGGGTATGGCTAAATCATTTGACCGCCACTGACCGTACGGGACGGAATCGTTTTACACACGCACACGCTTTTGACCTGTAACGACGGAAAGTACACCGGGGTACCAGTGGCGTTTTTTTTTGAGGGTGTTTTCCGTGTCCGATTGGACACCCGGTAATGAAATATTCGACTCGCCGCGTGTCCTCTTAACGTCTAAAATAACGGGCCATTCAAAAGTAACGTCGCATTTAAAACATCAATAACTTTATTAAAAACGATGAATTAAGTAGATAAATCATGGCGTTGAAGTCAGCAAATCATCCAGTTTAAGAACGAAAAACGATATCCTGCAAATGAGCGCCTCTACTTCGGTCTTCGGGCGCATACTCTCTCGGTAAAGTTTCCGATCACTCTTCTGCGTATAACCACATCGATGTTTGCGTCTCGGCGATTGTTTTCATACACCTTCGACTCGACGAACGACCCAAAAAAAAAAAAAAAAATCACAAGGAGTCGGGTGCCGGCCGATTCTGGTTGCGGACGCACAGGGCTTTAAATGAATAAACAATAGACAACTAATGCTGGAATCCGTCGTCACGACTGCGAATGAAGTCAACAACGAGGATGATATCAAGTCCACCAACCAACTCGACTAAAAACGGCGGGCAATTCGAATCCGGCGTTACTTTTGAATGACCCTGTACATATTGACGTACAGCCGGTGCGATACGGAAACCGAAACGTCGCCTTGACACGCAGCCCGACGTTCCCTAAAAAAATACAAAACGCCTCACCCCCCCCCCATCCCGG
This sequence comes from Schlechtendalia chinensis, assembly GCA_019022885.1. Taxonomy (NCBI): domain Eukaryota; kingdom Metazoa; phylum Arthropoda; class Insecta; order Hemiptera; family Aphididae; genus Schlechtendalia; species Schlechtendalia chinensis. Next base: position 39,018,810 of record CM032339.1, read on the forward strand.
TGGATACTCACGTATAAAACATCGTACCCGTCCGGGCGCGTTACGGTCGGATCGGTTTCGGACAACGACCGCGGGCGGTTAGGTCAGGTTCGTCTCCCAGCCGTCCGCGTTTGCCGGCAACGCGTCCCGTCGTTTTCCTGTCGGCACGTCCGAACGACAACTAGAGCCGGACGCGCCGCGCGTATTCGTTTTTGCGTTTTTTTTCCCCGCCCGGCCATTATTTCGTTCGACCGTGGAGACGCGTTGGGTCATTACGAACGGTACGGGGCTAGTTAGGTTAGGTTGGCCTATGGTCGACGTGACCTTCTCGCGACCGGGGTGTGGCTGTTGCACGCGTGGAAATGCGTTTGTCGGCGTGTTCAACTGTCCACTATGGCGTCGAAAAGAAAAACAAAATATATGCATATGCATGTACATCAAGGATTTTTTTTTTACTTCCGCGTCCGTTAACGGATAACGAATTCGAACCGTCGTCGTTTCTCAGTCGTATTCGGTACGTCGATGACGACCGTCTCACGTTCTCGACCGTCCGAACGCTCGGAACGCTTCGATCAGCATTTCAGCGAAGTGCGCGTGTCCGACGACGGTCGACACTACGGGCGCTTTGGAGACCGGTTGCTTAACCACGAGCCTGGCCCGGCCCATCAAATTGTTATCTCGACCGGTGCCGCAATTACGGTTTTACCGACTAACTCCGGACGCCCCTCGGCGACCCGCGATGACGGGTGCGTTCAGAGGTTCGACCGCTCCGCCTACCTCGCGAACATTGGCATTGTAAAACCGCGTCGGCAAATCACGCACAACGTTAATTACGTACAAATAAAACAATCATAATTTGTACATGAAAAATAATATATTATATTATTTTATTACAATTTGAAAACAAAAAAAATTTTAAATCCCACGTATATCTCATCAAACGTTTGGTTTAGCACCGGCGGTAGTTGCGGCACTGGACTCGACTGTTTTAAACACGTCTTACGATCGAAACGTTTTCTCTTGCAAATAATTGATGTATGACGTTGCGTTCAACCTCACCGCGGTCGTGTATTTACTTTCGACCGGCTTACGCGACTTACGGTGGTGTGAAAAAAAAAACGTTTATCCGTCTAGGTGCCAACACAAGATTGTTGTCGTCCGGCACATTTGCGAACGTTTACGGCATAAAACGTGATTTCGTTTCGTGATCTCGTTTCGCAAACGAGAGTAAAAAAAAACGAACGAACGTCCGCGACGGTCGTGGGTACGACGTGGTTGCGGACGGACGTGGCGCGCGCGATACGTTTGACGGTACGGCGCGGGGCTAGCAGCGAGTGGGCGACGTCGCGGCGGGGTTTGGTTCGGGGTGGTGGTCGGCGGACGTCGTCGAACGCGTAAAACAAGCTTGGACACGGCACAGGAATCATGTCGGAGAGCGAGAAAAAGATCGTGGAAATGATGGACGAGAGGAGCCCGATGTCCAAGTATTGGATGCCGTTAGTGTGGGCGACCAACATCATAAACCGGGCCCGCAGGGAATCGCTCATATCCAGCGACCAGGTGGTCCAGACGCTTCTCGTCGAGCTGTCGGACATCCGGCGCAGACTGGGCTCCCTGATCAGCTACGACACCGTGTGCGTGCCGCTCGTCTACACACAGGTCAGCGTTACGCCGGCTCCCGTTCCCGTCGTCGGTCCTTTCGGCCGGACGGAGACGCCGCTCGTTTTCCCGCGGCGGGGGAACGGCGCGCCTTCGTTAACAACTGTGTAGCTCGGTTCGCTAACAATCGATCGCGGTAGTACCGACAGCGTAGGCGAACGTGTTGATTTCTTGGTGTGACATTATTCGTTTTCCTTGTGCACGCTTTACGATTTGCGACTAACACCGCTTCCGTGGCTTCGCATGCGCATGCGCACACATTAACACGCGCTCTGGATACGGTCCGTACGCAAGACACGACGTTACGAGACGGACACGCGCGGACAGCCTGCGGACGACCGGGCACGCCGTCGTCGACGTCCTCCGTGCCGAAACGATTTCCCGGCTGCAATCGTATCGCTCGACTCGCGCCGACAACGAGACGATCTCAAAGACGGAATCACCAACATGCACCAACATACACCAAGACGTATTTTGTTTGTTGCTCTCTATATACATACATACGTACGATTAGACGTCGGCGTAACATTACCCGGGAAGGTGTGATTGCAATTGTACTTTGCATGGCTCGGATACGAGTTTCACCCGTCACCAGACGTGACGGGGGGCACGCGCGACAACAGATCCAAAAAACCGGCTTGAGGTAACGACGACGAACGGATATAATGACGCCAAAAAATCACACCTAGTCGCGTCCGAATCGACCCACGGGTATTGCGAGCGTTTGTCCTCCCGGTGGACGGGGACGGGGGGGGTTCGATAAAGTTTTATTTCCGTTGGCCTCGCGTCTATTGTCCTGATGAACGCGCTTATTTATTTCGATTCCATCCATTGCCGTCGCCGCGAAAACGCAGACCGGCGTTGTGAATTTAACTTTAAAACATACGCGTTAAAACACGGATCGCAATTCACGGTACTCGTGCTAAACGCGAAAAGAACCTGACGCAACTATCCGCCAAAACACGTCGAAACGAACGAGCTAGGACGCGGCCGTAATGTTCAACACGCTGATAACGTGCAAGCCGACGAGCGACGCCGCCTAGTTGTTCACGTCATGGGGCGACGGAGATCGGCGCGAGAGAGAGTTTAGTGCGCCGCGACGGGTCCGTCTTCGCCGTCTTCGCGGGAGGTTTTCTCTGTAATTCCTCCGAGCGAGATCTTGTTATTGTCCGCGTACGCCCGGCGGTTCGCGTCGCGTACAATTACGAGTGGGCACTGGACAAGCATATTTTCCGGTTATTGTTACCGACCGCATTGTTTGTTCGCACATAAATGTTTCGTTTCGGCCAGCGTGATAATAAACCGTCGACAACCAGCGGTCTGAGCGTAAACTGTTCTAAACGGCATACAAAACGGTTGTTGAATTCGTTACGCGAGTCGTCCAGATCGACGTAGTTCACTATCATTATTGCCGTTACGGGGTTATCATCGTGGGCCCGTTTCAACAGCTACGCGTCTTCCGCATTCGAAACCAGATCCGTACAAACGTGTTGTTACAATGTTTTACAGGGCTTTGAACCTAAACGGCCGTACAGACTGACGAGCGCGCCGAAAAAATGGGACGGGTTAGGTTTAAACAATTTGCGTTTGCACCACGTGCTTAAAAATGGTTCGGCGCCACTGCGTTATTTCCAATCGAACACGCAAAAGCCGGCAAACGCGTTCGGCGTCCCGCTCGTACTAGTATTTTTGAAAAAAAAAATGTTTTGGGCACCAACGCCGAGGACCGGCTGTATTCGAGCGGGTAGCAACGCACGTTTCGGGGGCACGAGGTCTGCGGTTCGATCTCCCTGGGCGGTCAACGAGGTCTTTCGCTCTCGTCGTCAGGTCTCTGGTGCAAGTCGGCCAAAATTACCCGTCCCCCGGCCGTCTTTGGCTTGTCCAAGAACGACCATCTTCGTCCACCCCCCGTAATATGCGAAGGATGCGATCTCTGAGCATATCAGGGTTTGGGGAATGAGGAGGATGTAAAACTGCCGCTGCTGATGATTTTAAGTACCCAATACTAGTTTTTTTTGTTGATGTTGATTTTATAGTACACACAAAAAATACAAATGCGTTTTTACAATTTTCGACAAATAATAATGTGATAACTTAAAAAACTCCAATGCCAGTTCTTTCCATATCTAATCGGGATCGAAGACGGTTTTTAATTATTTTACGTTTTGAAAAACTTCTTATATTAACTTCGTATTTCATGCTACACAAAATTGTAGTAGGCGTCTACTAAATAATCTAAAAGTACAACTTTTTTCTAAGGTATACTAATTTATATTTCGTCTCGTGTTTTGTACCTAAGAGTGCCTGCCCCGTCTACCCCTTGCGCCGGCTCTGCATTTGCACAAATCATATCCCGCGTATTTTTTAATAACTCCTGCGTACGCTGTGTATTCGCGCGGGATCGTGAAATTATTTTTATTGGATATTTTATTGGATTCGACTTTTGTGTAGGGTACGCGTTGTTATGACCGTCATAAAAAAACCGCACACTCCAAGTGTTTGATCGATCAGTGTTTAATTTTTTTTTTCCGGTCGTCTATTGGTTTGTAACGATTTGATTCGCGTCATAGTTAGCATCTGTTTTAGAACTGGTAGTCTCCAATATTTTGTTTAAACATTAATGTTTGATGCGTGTTCGGCCGATGACAATGGATACATATACATATATATATATAGTAAAAACGACGCCAAAGAATTAAAAAAAAAACCACACACACAGTCCATTGATCGTGTGTGTGTGTGTGTGTGTCAGATGTTTAAAAATGTTATCCATGACAAAACGCATTTTTTGAAACGTGACGGGAATAGGTCTGATGATGGACAGCGAGAAGAAGATACTGGAAACGGTGGAAGCGAAGACTGCGATGACCAATTACTGGGTCCCGTTGACCTGGGCGACGAACATCATAAACAGAGCGCGACGAGAGGAACTGATATCCAACGATCACATGGTGCAAACCATACTGTTGGAGATGTCCGACATCAGGTACAGGCTGGGCTCGCTGATCGGTTACGATAACGTCAACATTCCCATTCTTTATTCGCAGGTCGGTAAAGCAATTACATTATTCACAGGTAATATTATTCGTACCGTGGTGCGTTTGGTGGTGGTTTCTGCATGCGTCTTCCGTGCTCGTACGAGTACCGTGTCTTACGTAGTAGAGTCGGTAGGGTCAGTAGCGTACACACGTAGTCATTAACAAAGACGGTACGCTCGTATAGGACGCAAGCCCGAAACGCGTACGTTATTGAAAAAAAAACAAAAAATCGATCTTTATCTTTATCGGCCGGCGGTGATATCACACGCCGACGCGGGCGCCTAGAGTCGTGCGGTGTCTGTTCCACGATAACAGAGGGCGGCCGTCGGGTCACGACGATTCGCCGGAACGTAGTTAGCGCGCGTCCAAGTCGAAATCGTTTCGTTTCGTCGGCGTGTGTATGTATTGCAATAGTCGTATTCCGAGAGACGATCGTAACCTTGGCCGTTCTACGGTTAATGTCGATTCTGCCTTCGGCTTGTGCTAATTTTTGAGTTCCGAATACCTTGGCATCGCGAACCGACGTCGTACCTTTTTTGTGTTCCGAGCAACGCATAATTACCACTTCGCTAATCATACAGTGACGTCACGACTCGCAACAATGGATAGTAATAAAGATTTTTAAAAACAAATTCCGTATTTAAAAACAGGAAAAAAAAAACGGTAATTACTCAGTATATTCCGTAGGTAAATTCAAAACGTAATAATAATTCTTATGTGTATATTTCATTTAAACGATATACGAGTATGTTAGCGTTAATGTATGGAATTTCGTTAATAACTAGTTATTATATAGAATAATGAGCATTTCCAGTTAAAATATTGAATGAACACAAAAATCCATAGTTTCACTAGTTGTTCTGTATACTAACTAGGCGTTATATAAACTATTTATTGCAATTTAGTTAATGTATTAAACAAAATGTAATAAAGAACATTAAAAATAAAAAAATGATTATCGAAAAAAAATTCACATTTAAATAATTTAACATACAAACAATTTTAAATAAATTTAAATTTGAAATATAGAAATATGATTATTACGACAATATACATTTTTACATCTATTAGTACAAGACATTTTTGGGTTTTGAGTTTGCACTTACAATTGCAAAGAATATTATTTTTTACAAATATGCACCGTTTCGTGGTGTACTTTTGTTGGCATGTGCATTTAAAAAACCTTTGACCGTTACCCAGTGACCGAGATTTGGCTGCGTACAATGACAAATGTCTTCCTCACTGGACATCAATGGACGCGATACATTTTTTCGTACGTATACTGAATCGTGATCTCGTATAATGTTGCTTTAATATGCCACATTAAGTTCCTAGAACAAAACAAAATATTTCAAAATAAACAAGTATATATATATAAATATTAAAAGTATGCACACGTGTTTACTCGATAAAAATCAATAAATTATTTTTACACTTTATGTTATAAATATAATAAAACGTGTTGAAACGATATTAGTAGTATCATTCATTATTCATATGAAATCATAGAACTGTTTGATTAATAAATCACGTGCTAATTGATTTTGATAAACTAAACGCTCATTAATTTTACGTGTTTGATGGTTTTATGTGTTTTATTAATCACGATTGTACACAATTTATGTTCTGAACGAAGCACAGAATATAAATGTTGATTTATAAAAATGGATTTTTTGTTTTCGGGAACTTTATTTAGTAGATTTTAATACGTTTCACCGCCATCAAATTGGTTGAAAATTGATCGCATTCGATCATTTGAAAAGTTTTTGATTGTTCTACACATTTCAAAACGCACAAAAAAAAAAAAAAAAAATGCTAAAAAAAAAAAACGTAAAAACTGCAAAATGAGTATCGAAGAATATTAAGTTTTGCTCATACTCATGCATCGATCAATATGCTTCGATTTGTTCATTACTTTTAAATATAAAACAATCATACGGAACTGACTAACACTAAAATTAGTGAAACGGGACGGATGTCCAACATCAGAACAACTGTACACTTTTGAAATTATAATTACGGTAAAATTGAAGAATTTTCAAAAATCCGTATAACTTCAGACAATTGAAAATAATAAAATCATGACATCGGAAATTTCTGTAATTTAATCGATGATTTAGTACGTAATGAAACTTATCACAGATGGTTGTCACATATGCCGACCTCAACATTTACGTTTTATAGTATTGTCATTGACATACATCAATAAGCTAATAACAATAATAATAATAATAATAACAATAATATACATATCGTGTTGGCGTTTTAAACACAACTCATTGGCAATCGATACGTAAATAACACAGTTGGCCAGCAGGCAATCCAAAGATTATTAAACACGTATGTTATTCGTAACGGTGTAATTTTTAATCAAATCGTTTGCCGAAAATGATGTATCCTGGTTATCAAGGCCGTATCTGAGCGGGGGGGGGGAGGTCTATGGGGTTTGGACCCCCCTCGCCTGAAATATTTTAAAATTATACAAAACATTCTTTTAGCATAAATACTAATACATTCTATCATAACGATCAGTAAATGAACTAGAAAATAAATATTTATTTAACAAACTAATGTTAAAATATCTATTATCGTATAATATAAGGACCCCGATGGCGAATGAAAACTCGTCCGTCACGCGATCGCACACCCTTACAACATACGTTTATTTGGCCAAGGCGTCATTCAATACCTTGGATTTCAAGACGTTAAACTGAATTGTCACGTACAATCGAATTTCATTACGTATCCCAAAAGAATATCGTGATGTCGGAAAGAATTGTTCTTACATAATATTTTGTTACGTAACGAAACATCATCGTAAAAATCAACTGTGAAATAAAGTTGGTATCTTTCATGACAAAACATTTTTTTTTCATCATGGTATCATCGTGATTCATGGTAATCACGGTGATCGTATTTCATTGTAAATATTTTCTAATGTATATGTTGGGCACTATATATTAGAAATTCGTCTTTATCACGAGCGTTTATAGAACCATAAAGCGGGCATTAGTTTTTCCTAAAAATATATCATTTCTCTATACAGTTTTGCACGTCGTTATGAAAAACTGAGACGGCGCCCCTGACCGTAGAAGCCTCGAGTGTTATGTCGGGTTCACGCTATTACAAATCCTTGCATTCGATATTTGCATGCTGTATGTGTATCGTGCAACAATACGCAAGTCGTGTTCACGCGTATGCTAGTATGCTTTCATTATTGTATGCATTTAAATATCGGTTGGTTTCAAAAAAAAAGATCCGACCGCGAGTAGGAGTGTGATGGGGTATCTGCCGAGATTTTCGTGTTTCTTAAGAGACAGTTACTTCAACTCATTATTTTCAATCGACTCTCGACGTCTGGGACGTAAAAATGTTGTACCAAATGCTTTTGGTTTGTACGCCTGATCACGAAATTTTCGAATTTTCCTTTGCCTCGGCGTGGGCGGTAGGGCTGTACGTAAATGTTCTAATTCGGTTGGAACATCAGCTGGTCCGAAACGACCCTTGCATCTTTATCAGTATACCGTTCCAGTATTACGTTCCGAAGCACTCGGGTGATAACGATACAACGAGTAATGAATTGACTTCGATACGTTTTCCTCGTCCGGGATCTGTTCGGTGTCTGAACACTGAACGAAAAAAAAAAAAAAAAAACGCAACGAAAATGAACCGAAAATGACAACAACGCGTAAACACATTCTGATACGTTCGAAATCGGGTCGGCGATGGTTAAGACGGACCGGCGTGCGCGAGTGAAAAACCGGCGCGTACGTCAAGGGGTTTTTTTTCGTCGTTGTTTGAGACTCGCCGCGGAATCGTTTCCTTCCGTCGGTACGCACTGCGCGCCACACGGTTTTTCATCACTATGTCCACGGTTGTCCACGGTTGTCTCCCGGTCCAGCCGATTCGAACGCGTCGGACCGTGCAAGGACGTACCCGTCGAACGCCGTAGTCGGAAAAACGATGACGACGTTTCGAGGGCGAACGTTTTAAAAAAGCAAAAAAATCGTCCGCGAACACGTTCGGTCGAACGCTCGTCGTCCGCGTGGAAATCACCTTGCGACGGTGATTCGTTCCCATGATTTTTATTTTTGGCTTTTTTTCTTCACGCTGGTCGGTTCCGAATCGGATTCGGTGCGTTCGTCACGCGTATCGTCGGTCGACCACGTACGTTCACGCGGCACGCACACCCCCGGATTCGAACCGGATTCACTCGTTCGGTCGACGGGCCACCACGATATTTTCCTTCCTGGTCGACGGAACAGACGGAATCGATTCGGGCGTGCTGACTGGCGGCGGTGTACGGGAGCGATCGCGATCGACATCTCGGTCGATAACCGGCTACTTTGAACCCGATAAAAACAATTCCTGATTTTTTGCGCGTGTTTCACCGATTCCACGCAGCAAATACCGTTCGGGAACGAGTATTCTACGGGGGAGGGGGGGGGGTATCGATCTTCTTGGATCCACGCCTGGTCGTTCGCACACGTCACGACTGTCGCACGTGCAAAAACCTTTTTTTTCCCGAAAACTTTCGACGAGAAGTGAAAAGCCGATCTCCCCGCGTGTTTAGTCACGTTGTTTAGATTGTTCGGCCGCACGAGACCGCGTCCAACGACACGGGCGAAAACGTCAAAATAAAATCGCGTCTATAATCTGCCGACGGCCGATATCTATTACGATAACAGTATGCATTTCGCCTGGTTGTAATCCTATTGTAAATGATAATAACTACACCACGTGATTTGGACGACGGTCGACTCTTTTTTTCTTTTCTTTTTTTTTTCACGAGAGAAATCAACAGACGGACTTACTTGGCACGCGGGTAACCTAACCTACTGAAGCTTCGGACGCCGAGGCCAGTGTTACTCATGATTAGAATATTAAACATTTTCAATTGTTAATGATTGTAATTTAATTGCTAAGCTACCGTAATATAATCAGTCGAACCGCATTAAAATATATATATATTGAAAAATATAAATGAAATTTCAAAAATGCTATATATTTTATGATCATAAATTTACGTTGATCGGAAGAAGAAAAAAGAAATGTAATGAATTATGGATTTGTGTTAGATTTCCATTACGATACATTTTAATAATGTTTTCGATTTTGTTCGCACAATGATGGGTAATGAATGTGATAAAATATCACAACCAGTTATGAGTCCAACAACAAGTGTATGATACTGAACTTTTGGAATATTTTCATCTTTTTTACATATTTTTTTTTTTTTTAAATATTGTTTCATGATAAATTTCTTGACGTTTTTTTTGATTTTATTTTTCTTTTGATATTATACAAGTTTTGTAAATTTTACATAACTCAACTTAAAATCAATAATTTTCTCGTTCCATTAAGAATCTAAACCTGTGTAGGTAATAGGGTTGTCATTTGTTGCATATAATATAACAATACTATATACACGATATATCGGAATATTCTTAATTTTGTTCTTAAACGTATAATTTTCAGTTACTATAAATCATGTTTTTGAATATTGCTCATTCGGTTTTAGAGTTTATAGAACAAACACGTCTTAGCTTCCTAAGAACATAATCAAGCCTAATTAGAGTAAACATAATTGAAAAAAAACATTAATAAACATATTATTATTATAATCGTAACAATATCAAATTGTTTTAAAATTTGAGCATTAAACAAACGTGTTACTGACACGCACGCGTATGGATACCGCACTCATAGCTCGAATTTTAAACGAAATATTACAGTATAAACATAACAATTTTTTTGTTATTTGCCACGTATCAAAACCGAATGTATAACATGTTTTACGATAAAACCGGAACTGTACGTAATTACGTAGTATAACACGTGGGAAATAATTCGTAGCTTTTATTTTTTTATTTATCATCATCATCAAAATAGTCCGATGTACGTGACCACGGGCTAAGGCCTGCGTGGCGTTTTCGTCGAGAAACTCAGACTACCTTTGGGTTACGGGATGTAACACTATAAACACTACAGCAGGTGCATAATGTTGTGCGTTCCGTTTTCATCGCCGGTCGTGTTTAACGAAATTAAAACAAAATGTCAACCGTCATTCGAAAATGAAATGCATAGGGATCAATATTATTTCGTTGATCGGAATCGCACGCGTTACGCAGTTGTTGCGATCGGTTTTTATTTTCCTTCTTTTCTACGAATAAATTTAACGATTATTATTTTGCTTTGCGTTACAAATCGTTGTTGTACCGTCCTTGGGATTTATAGATTACGTACTATTATCGTGCGATTTTAAAATCGTGATCTTCCGGCTTAAATCGCCGATTTCTTCGGACAATAAATAATTTACCGGTAATTCGTTATAATTGCAAGTAACACAGTAAATAACTCTAACGAACGTAACCGTACAATAAAAAAATTCTTTGAATTAATAATAATAATTTTTTATTTATTTTTTTTTTTTTGTTGATTTTTCGTAGTATACGCATAATGATCAACAACGCGTGGAATTGTTTTAAAATGCAAATAAAAAGTTAAAACGACCTTGACGGTTGATATTGAAATCGGTTTTTGTAAACCGCAACACTTTACGAACATCAATGGTTCATGTTTCAACAGACCGTATCGCGTGGATAATGAATTTTTTTTTTTTTTTTTTGTTATCATATTTTGCACGCGTAATACCTGTGACGAGCGGTTCGTTGAATTTTTCGTTGAAGGTAAAAGATCGTCGAAATTATCATCGAAACGTTTAAAACGCAGAGGGCGTATTTGACGTGATCAGATATTTTTTTTGTTTTGTTTTGTAAAAGCGGGACTCGAACATAGACATAGCGCGTTAACCAAAAACTTTAGAAGGGACCATTTTTTTTCGTTCATTTGTTTTCGCATGTACAATTTGATTTTCGAGAGGGCTAAATATTAATTCCTCGAGTGCAAGTAGTGAGGAAAACCCGAACAGTTTGTTCGTTTCGTGTTGTTCTTTTTCTATAAATCGCCGACAGGAATATATTTATATTGACGTAAATCGCTTTAATTTTGATCGTTTAACGCCTTCGTGTTCGAGTCTTAAGCTATAGTAAAAAAAAATATGATTATCGTTTTATCTTTGAGGATTTTAGACAGTTATTTACAATCCGTGCGTTTGCCGCGCAACGCGGATATTCTGTATTTCTACAGCGCAGTTCGTTGTACCGATATTAGTGATTTTTCGTCAGCGAATCGCGGAAAATAAGATTACACTGAAATCATTGGAGATTCCGGGGCGTTTAATGAAAATCGATACCGTCCCGTCCAGGTCGCACGCGCGTTAAATACAATTCAATCTGTTCACACCGTGTCCATGTGGAACGGTCCGTCGTATACGAGTGTACCGTTTTCTTAGCGGACGACAAACGTCAATAATAACGCCTTCTTCTTCTTCGTATGAAAACCATACGCTTAATGTTTTGCCGTCGCGCGTGCGCAACGCGAAGTTGGTGTGCGAACGCGCGACGGACGTAATATTTTTTTTTAAAACAAAAAAACAATTATATTCGCGTCGTCGTTGTTATGCGCCGCACAGGTCGTGACACTGTCGTTGTACGCGTATTTCGGCGCGCAGCTCATCGGCGCCCAGATGGTGGAGCCGCCCGTCGAATGGGGTTTCAAAGACTTCAGAGAATTCGACTTGTACGTGCCGGTGTTGACGATTATCGAGGTTCGGAGGAGTTAGACGTCCGCGGGCCGCGCCGGCCGAACCTGTGAAAACCTAACGCGTTCGGTTTGATTTCCGTGTTACAGTTTTGCTTTTTCGTCGGATGGCTGAAGGTGGCGGAGGTGCTCATCGGACCCTTTGGCGAAGACGACGACGACATCGAGCTCAACTGGCTGATCGACCGTCACATAAAGGTAACCGCCGGGAACCGCGAAACGCACCGTAGTCGGGGCACGAAACGGTCAAACGGGTGATGGGGGGGGGGGATTTATCCTATTTATCGTATTGGTCTTAACAGTATGCCGTTTATCAACTATTCAATAATAATAATAATATTGAAAAAAAAAAACTATATCTACGTAGATAATTTTTGTTCACAATAATCTGATAAAACTATTCGCAAATTCTGTACTGCGTTCGTCCCCGCCATAGATAAAGTATTGTATGAATCGGTAGAAAAAAAAATAATAGACTTAATAGTTTAATAACGTGATCTTATATCCTTAAATTATGACACGTTTTCAATGATCAAAGTCCATGTTGAAAAATCAGACTCATCATGATTAAATCATTTGACCGCCACTGAGTTAGGGTTTAGTTTCGTGGTCGAACAGCGATTAATCGTCGATTGTTATCACGGGCGTCGTACAATGGTCGGTTAATCAACATAATCCGTCGTGTCTTACAATATTTTCATTACTTTTTGTGTATAGTTGATACTAATTTGTACGGTCTTATCAGTTGATAATTTATACGCACTCATATTTCTGAACACGTAATATAGGCGACAAACGTAAGATATAGCACAACGTACAGTGTATCGTATTGTTCTTGACGGCACTCGGTGGCATAACAACGAAATGTCGACACATAAAAACTTAAAAGAAACCATTATCGTTCTGAAAAGTGGCGTCGATGATTGTCGTCTAGTCACGTCACCGTTCAATACCTAACCTGAGCCGCAGTCGGTTTTAACCGGCGATGGACATTTCTCAAAAACGTGCACCGGGCTCGACACGATACAACAGACTCGTCGATCGGTCCGGGGACAGACGCGATCGCCAGTCGGAATCGAATCGAAGAGTTCGCCGCGTCTGCGCCGAGCAAAATGATTTGTCTAAACGTTCTCGTTGTCTGCCGGGATGGAGGGTGATCGTTGCGGCACGAATCGTTTCAAATGCATCGTTTCCGGACTCGGAACGCAACGCCCAGGTTTAGTAGTGACCTGACCGCTTTGGCCGCACACGCTGTGCAAACGTCTTAACCGTCGATTTAGGTTTGATCATGGTTTTGAAAACGAACACTGTACGACGACGACCGTGTGCCGGAAGCGTACGCGAACGGAACCCGCCCGGTTTTTACCGTGTTAATAACTTTCTTTTACGTTCAGTTAGTACGTTCAAGCGGTAATCGGTTTTGAGAAGCCGTAATTGTTGCGGTGTGAAAAAAAATGACGTAACAGTTCACCAACTGCGCGTTTTGTGCGCGTGGCCAACGTACAACAATTGGGTCCGTCGAGTTTACTACGGGGATTTCGTTTCGGACGCGTGTTCCGTCCAAAAACGATCGAGACCCTCGACGACATTTTGGTCGTGCGCGTAGTAAAAGCTAACGAACCCTCCTCTTAGTTTTCAGACCAAACAAGTTTCTTTTTTCTTTTAATAACACGACGGTCGTTGTGTAACTTTCACCGACAGTCGCGACGCAGACGAACGAAAAAAAAAAAATACAGAGCGCGTTGTTTTGTTTTAAAATTAGTGCGCGCGAATTGTTATTCGGTTTGTTTCGCGCGCGTTCGCGGTCGTTTCGTTTCGATTTGTTTTTGGGCGTGACCGGAACGGAGGAGGCCGCGCGTCCCTCCAGGTAACCTGCCGTCCGTCCGTCGCCGCGAACGGGCCAGCGTTTCCGCAGAGTAACAACGATTAACATTCGATAACGTTCCCGATCGGGGGGGTCAAGGCGATCTCTAATGCCGATCGGAAACGTCACCCTTTTTGGACTCCGTCCGATTCCGCCGACCGTTTCGAGACGCGCGCGTACGTCGTCTCTACCCTACCCGTCGGGGAACACACGAAAATTTAAATTTCAAGTGCTTTCATTCACGTGCTTATTCGTTCAGATGATAATAACACCGCGGAATACACCACCATTTGATTTGATATCGAAATTGATTAAAAATGTTTTATCGGAAAACGCTAATAATACAGTGTTTTCCATGTATTCCAACGATTTACATTATACCCGTATAGACGGGCTTTCGCTAAATCCCATGATCGATTTGCCATGATCTTGGCCCCCCCCCCCCCCCCCGTAGAAAAAATGTCTGGTGCCGCCACTGATCCTCGCGTACGTCTAAGAAACCGTTCGGTCGATAATATAACACGGGTGTAGGCAATTTTATTTCCACGATCTCTAAACACGCAATACGTGTATGTTGTATTGTTTTCATGTGCGCGGACGTCCGATGAAAATTTTCAAAACACGTACGGCTGCTGCAGGAATTCAAGCAAAAACCCGTTTGAGATATTCGTAATGATAATTTTCTTTACGAAAGCACTATCAAATATTTAACGAATGTTGCACAGCTCACAATAACCATGTGCATAGTAAACAGATCAACTGAAAGGAATAGATTAAACATTCGAACATTGATATTTTCATATTTCATATGATTGTTTAATAAATAAAATGTTTTTGTATGTTAGCGATCTTTCGTCCGTGTTAATTTATGAAACATGATCGCGCAATGCATCCGTTTTATTAGAAATAAATGTTTTTAAGTTCATATATTTTGAATTTAAAATAATTGGGCTATCTCGAACATTAGAATAATATATGTTGGTTTTTTTTTTCGCGATCGTTAAATACGTTTACGTTATTATTTTGCGATTTATCCGGAATATGAGCAGTACTTGGGTTTTCAAAGTGTATTAAATTGTACGGACGTCTGTACTGACTGTACGTTTGTATGGATTTGTCAAAAGTATTCATACGAATTTAAGTCATCGTGTAATACTATCGACTACGTTGAACGTATTTTAACGCTTATAATCGAATCTCAAATTTGACAATCGCTTATATAACAATAACGTTAGACCACAAAAAAAAGCCCCCCCACCCCCGATGTTATTGATGCAAGACAAAAAAAATTTGCGTATTTGATACCGTTTGCCGTGGTTACGCCCGGACGTACGAGATGTGACTATTCAATAACGGGATTCGTGTAAAGAATATAGTTTATTTAAAAACGTTAACGCAAGTCATCAGATTCCATGGCCTTTGAGCCTCGTCTTCGCCTATTCAATGGTTCGAAATCGAGTTCCTTTCCGAGCGGTTTCGAGTTTCGGAAATAGATGGAAATCGCAAAGGCGTTTATCAGCCAAGAATTGCTTGACGGAGAATGCGTTGTGAGCCGGAAGCGTTTTGTCCTGATGCAGAATCCACGTTTTTCCACAAGTCTGGTCTTCAATTTAATGTTTGTGATTAACCGTTTGACCTGCAGGCGCCCATCCGACCATTATCATTCATTCGATATCGAAGACAACGACCGAGCATGGCCGTCGCTTTGGACTTGCTCGTTCGAACGTTTTTTGATCCTCGGCGGAGTTGCAGTTTTCCGGTGCACCGGTTGTCGTCTTGTTTCGGTGGGGGGGGGGGAGGGGGTAATTATTAATTTTTGACGCGTGACGACATTTTCCCGATGCATTTGGCCGCTGTACGACGTCGGCACAAATGATTTTTCTGTGGTCTTTTTGATCCCGAGTGAGATTTTCCGGTACCAAAATCTTTTCGTACTCGGATCCATCGCGTAAAATTCGTCGAGCAGTTTTCCTTTGTCGGTATTAACCGCATTGGCCATCGTTCGTGTACCGAGTCCGTCGGTCGTTTCCAACGATTTCGCTAACTTTTTCGTCGGTCTCCGATGTACCGGCTAACGACCCTCTTCCCGTCCATTACTCAAAAAACCTTGCTGACATGGTTACCAACCCCCCGCATACACTTCACAGTCACAGTTTTTTTTTTTTTGTTGTTTTGTTAAATTTAACGAGAAGTTTCGATCCGACACGTCGTTCGGTGTTAAAACGTCGATATAGTTCCGGCAACATCGTACCGTTATTGGCGTCCGGTTGGAACAACGCTCCAACGCGCCAACCGAACGACCGAAAACTGATGAAAACGACGTAGTCTGCCGTAGAATCGTCCACGTGTCGAGAACTCGTAGGCCCGGCGAACAGCCGCAAACTCCGTGCGTACCCGCAAACGTACCCGGCACCACTGTAGGTGTTTTGCTCGCGTGTTTTACTCTCCAGCTCAGAGCTATGTGCGTTCGGTCCAGAAGCGTGCGCGGTACCTACACCGCGGTGTGCTCACCGGTCGGTCCGGCTAGCCCGTGGGGCGGCAGCGGAAAAATGATCTGCCCGCAGCGGTACAGGTGCGTTCGGACACGCGGGGTCGATCAAAAAAATAAGTCGCGTTGGCCCGTAAGTCAAAATGTACTAAGATACGAAGTATGATATAAGTATGATTTTATTAAAAAGTATATAAAAAAAAAAAAAATTTTTTTCCTAACCTATCTCTGTACAAGTTTACAAATACCTCGTTGAAAAAACTCCCGTCCAATTACGGAGCGCCACTCGTTCGTGGCATCTTTTACTTCGTCGCCCGAGTGATATCGGGGATCTTCGCCAGTTCGTTTTCCGTGGGCCCGAACACATGAAAATCACCGGACGACAAATCAGCACCGTAGGAAATTTCCGGAGAAGATCCGTCGTGACGTTCGCTGAACGTGGAGTTGCGTTGCCACGGAGGAGCACAATTCCTCTCGTCGGTTTTCCCGGTCGTCGATCTTCAATCGCCTATCTCAATGTTCTTCCCCCCCCCCGGTGTCTCAGCGATTTCATTTGAACGATATCGTTCACGTGGTACTCATCAGTAATATCCGTCTGGCCATTCTCACGCATATCGCGCCGCTTTTCGATTGCTTGCCTTGCAATAATTTTTTCGCCATAAACTTCGCATACGTACCTGTGAATTCGTAATGGTTCATAACTCTATAACCGTAAAAATCTTATAACTGCGCGGATCTCATCAATCAACAATGCGTATCAATAACTCAAAAGAATAGTGTGAACAGTGTTACCATAAAATTGCATTTAAAAACATCGAATTCCAAAAAAAAAAAAATATGGCGCAACGCGACTTACTTTTTGATCGACCCTCGTCCGTCTAATCGCATTGTGATTCATGTCAAAACAATATGGCGAGCAACGTCGAAAAAAAAAATGTAAATCGTGTCGAACAATGATAGACATGATCGACCGCGTGTCCCGATCGCGCAATTGCACGACGTCCGACGCGTTTTACTCAAATAAACCGTATTACGCGTCACTCTTCGTAATACAAAAAAAAAACCCCCGACAGTTCTCGTTTTGTCGCGTGTTTTAAATTTCGGGACGTAGAAAAAAAAAACGGGGGCGGTGGGGGCGGTGGGGGAAATCGCGAGACAAAAAAATATCGCGTCGTGCGCGGCGCAACACGGTCGTCCGGTTACACGGTTGGTGTGTTCGCAGGCGGCGTACATGATCGTGGACGAAATGCACGAGGAACACCCGGAACTGTTGAAGGACCAGTATTGGGACGAGGTGGTGCCCAAGGACCTGCCGTACACGGTGGCGTCGGAACACTACCGGCGCGAGGAGCCCAAAGGGTCGGCCGAGTGTTACAAGGTGAAAGAGTCGGACTCGTTGTACGCGAACATGGCGCCGGGGCCGGGACAACACACGCACAGGAAGACCGTGGCGCCCGAGGACATGTACGCGGACTACGTACGTAAATGATCGTTATTGTCGTTATTATTATTATCGTTATTATTATTGTTGTTATTATTATTATTGTTATTGTTGTTACCAACTGAAATCCAAACGGGTAAACCGAATCTTCCGGGCGCCTCGGGGTTAGGCTCGATCCTCAAACGCGATGTTTGTTTGATTGCACACGAAAACTAACGATCGAATGGTGTCGTTGACATAATTGATAATGGTAACTTAACGTTGAACGACGAAAAATACGAGATATCGATTTCACGTTTTTGAGACAGATACAATCAAGCTGTCCTTAACGTTCGGGAACGTCGGTAAAACAGTTATTGATAACGTCCTAACCGTCACTTCTGATATTGATTAATCGGTCGAATCGTGATGTTTGTAACGTTTGTGAGTCATATCGAAAACGTACAACTGAACGTCCACACGATTGCGTGGCGCATATCAAATTGTACGATCGAAAATAAATGCGCATCGAGCGAACGAACGAAAAATCGGCTTATCGGCTGGCGGGGGGGGTGTGGCAAATGTCCCTGTTGCCCACCCGCCTAAAGCACGCCGCTGGGGACCCCGGACGCATGACCGACGAGAAAAACCGGCGTGGACACGGGGTCCTGGTTTCGCGCGGACGTGTTTTTTGACGAGCGCCTCCGGTTTCCCGACAGCGTCTTGAAGCGCCCGCGGAAAAATCACGGGAATCCGGCGAAACCCCGTCGGCTTCGTTCCGGGTTTTCGGACGACATTCGCACTCAGTCACGGTGTTTTTCGCGAAGTGGCTGTGCACCGCAATCGGTCGAGATTTCTCAAACCGCGAATTTTCAATCGTTGCGTGAGACATTTCGTTTGTTCTTAACGTTCTTGTCCCATAAACGTAAGACCGTGCGGGTGCCGGTCATGGTTGTTGGACTACTAACCCTCTGTCTCCCGGCCCGGGAAAAAACACTAGTTTCGTATAACGTATTATTAGTTCGATACTACGGTACTTTGTCGGACCATTTCATGAAGGATGCCATTCAGACGTAAAAGATTCCAAAACATGTTTTGTTTGAACTCATATTAGTCGTGTTAAAGCGTGTTTTCCCTAATGTCTTGGTGTGCTTTGCAATTCGTCACGTCAATCGTTTATCATTTACGCCCACGTGCCTATGTTATGAAAGCAATGAAATACGTATCTCCTGCACGTATCGTCGACGTCCTCAAACGATCGAATGACAATGAAAACAATGTGTTTCTTTTTTTTTTTGATATTCAACTTTCTTAGAGTAGAATAATTCAAAATTAAAATAATAAATTATTTATTTAATCGTAACGCTGACCGGGTATGATGTATAGAAAGCAAAACAAAAACAAAAAACACAAAAATGTGCGGATATGATATAATATAAGTCTGCGGTTCGCATTTGTCAGTTCTTCGTGATACAAATAATAATTGTCAGGTATGTGAAAAAGCGACGAACGTCATCTTGATAATCGTACATATTCCGTCCCCGTGGGGTTTTTCATGTAACCCATACGGATTTCAGCAATTTATTCGGTTTTAAAAATATACAATAACCATATTGGCGGCCGACGCCCTCCCGCCTATCTCATCGATGTAAATAGTCCGGATTAAATTCTGGGGCCGCCCGAAACCGTATTTATAGTGGCCACGTTTATCCCGGCGTCCAACCCTGGTCGCGGTCCCCAAAAAAAAAACCGTCGAGAACCGCCGAGTCGGACGCAAGACAGCTCAATTACACGAGATCGTATACGGTAATCGGGGATACGGTTGTGTCTGAAATCGAACCAGTCCGGTTATTAATCACTAAATGGCGGATGTTAATGCCCTAAAAAACCTTAATATATGCTCGATAAAACGTCAACATATTCCAATAAATTATCGAAATGTGCGCTAAAACACAAAATATACGCAAATCATGTAAGACAAAATGAAAATAAAAATGTTGCAAAATATATTTAAAAACAAGTAATTGAAGTAATATTGAAAACACGCGTTAAAAAAATACAAAATATAGAAATAAATAGTAATATTCTTCTTTTATTTTAATTGATTCGAGTGGAAAAAAAAATACAATATTAACCATTAAACACATAGCAATACTTGTATTGAAATGTGTTTGATTTACTTACTTAAATGTGCATTACACTGAACAATCGTTGTTTTGGAAATATTTTTGCAAAGTCCATAGAACGTCGTCCGTCCGTCAAAAATCGTTTATACAATTCGGAAAAACTTCTTTCTGATAAATTATCACACACGCCGTGTACATGTTTTCAAGATTAGACAAAATACTCTCGATAACGTTTTCAATCATATTCGAAGTGCGTATTTCATGGTGTTGTTGTTGTTGCTGTTTTTTTTTTTTTGTCGCATATTGTTTTTTGTGTATGTACGACCCGATGCTAACTATAATCTGACCCGTTCGACCGCAGCGGACGCGTTTCCCGAACAAATACAATAACCTCTGTAGGATTGTCCACGTTGTTGGTTTACGTACGACGACTCCACGTTACGTCATAACAACCGTGACCGACAGTCGAGCTGCCGACGGTAAAACACGGTTACAAATAAGTCGAACGAAGGAAGACGTTTTCCGGGGAGTGGGGTTTGCGACCCGTCAATATCCCCTGTGTGCGCCAATGACGTTTTCAATCCATGTTCGCACGGTTCGAAGTGCGTATTTCGTAGTGGCGTACTTAGTGTGGACGGGAGGCAACAGGTGCACTATGTATGGATATTCAGTTACAGGTGCACTATGTATGCATTTATTATCATTAAAATATGCATAATGTGCAAAGATGCAAAAAAAAAAATATTCATGTTAATTAAATTAAACAAGTTGAAAAACGATTTAAAGATTTATTAAACAATGGACAGTGTATAAAAATCGAGGTAAAAATGTATTAAATGATTGAACTGTATAACTTCTGTATAACTGTAATTGTAATTCATTCGTCTAAATAAAAATAAAAAAATGAAAAATAATTATATTGGATATTTGCATTACTTGTAGTGTTACGGTTGACTACTAAAGACTTCGATAAGTTTTCAAACAGAAATGCACGCCGGTTCTCGGCAAATATATTCTTGAATCGAGAAAAACATCGTTCCACATCCGTCGAAGATATCGGGGCATACTTAAAGAACACTAAGTCACTACTTGAAAGGTATTCTGGTATACTGTTTGTCGTAGTCTATTCTCCGGTCGTAATTTCTGATATATTCGATAATTTCCGGAAATCCTATAATTTTTTTCAACAACTTGTGTACGTTTATCGTATGTTTCAACAGCTCTTGCACTGGAAGTATGTACGTTACATAACGTAGACTAAATTATGGTTCGCGAAAACAGTACAGAATACGTCGACCCACGGGCTATAAATATTATATGAGTATGAATACAATCAAAATATTAATAATACGCAATGAAATGGTCCTAACACAGAAATATGCGGTACGCGTCAAAAAAAAAAAAATGGTAAACTACGCAAACATATGCAAAATAAAAAATTGTATTTCGGATCTATTGACTATGATTCAAACTCGTAGCTTAGCTAGCTACTTATTGGACCGTTAAAAAAAAGACAACATGCAAACGCGCATTAAATCCGGGCCGTGACTCGTCAATATCATAATTCGACCAAATCAATATCGGAAGTAATGGTCATGTTCACGTCGGAACGTTGTTTCGTCGACGTTTTTGGGAGCTTGACGCTCAGGCGACAGTTGATGACGTTGTCTATTGGACTTTGACGTTTTTAACGATTTCAAAGCGAGGCGTTCGACGTTTTCCGCCACCGGCGTTTCACGGTGTTGTTGTTGTTGCTGGTTTTTCTCTCGCCTTTCGGTGATGTCGGACGACGGCGTTAGCACGCCAGCGACGGACGAGTGTTCGAAACACGAACCGTTTCGGTCGCGCGGGTAACACGAAAAATCGTGAACGAGACGAAAACGAAAAAAAACGTCCGTCGCCCGTACGAGTAGGAGGAGGATCGCCGGCCGTGGTCGGGCGCGCAGACACGCACGCCGGCAGATTAATGAACCCGGGACACCGGGCGGCTGTTATTTTTCGTATCCGAACGTTTCACGTATTTGTTTTGAATTCTCTCTCTCTCCGTCTTCTATCCGGCCCCGAAACGCGTGCGGGCGCCACCGATCGAAGGTCAAGCTGTTAGGTTAGGAATGCATGAGATTTCACGTAACCCGGCTCCGCGTCCGTCCGGATTGCCCGTGGTTACGTCGCGTACGGTCGCTACGAAACGAGAACCGAACGAGTGCGGCCCGACGAATGGTGTTGTGGTGTTGGGGGGGAAACATTTTCAGAGACCGATATTTGTCGACGATCGGCGTGATAAGAATATTGGTCGGTACGACGCACACGTCACCACGGTCGTCTCCAGTCGAAAACGGTATCGGTTGTCGCAACACGCCGGGGCGATTTAAACACGTCGACTAGAATACTCGATTTCCGTCGACAAGAACGATTAATTTCAGACTCGACCGTCCGTATAAAAAACAATGTACGCAGTTCAAACACTATTATAATAATTGCGTGAATTTTTTTCCATTTTTTTTTTTTCGTTTTTTTCCGTTTACATGTAAAACTATTATTCGTTTTACCGGAAACTGCGCAACGTATCGACGTCCAGAGCATCTGTTGTGTTTATTTTCCGGATCTCCGGTAACGTTTTATCGATTTCGATTCACCAAAAACATTTCGTTCGTCAGGTCTACAACGGCCGGTTGCCGCCAAACTCGATTAAACCCCCACGGAAATGACGGATTGTGATTTTTCGACAACGGTGATTGAATTTTAATTTTTTTCATCACGTTTTTGTTCCATCCTACCGTGTATCCGAGACGTTTTATAACCGACAAGTGGTTGTTATTAATCGTTTCGCCGGATTTTCGAGTATACGGCCACAAACATTTTTCTTTTTCTCGTTTTGCGACGATTCGCAATATCGGTTACGTTTCGGTCGAACAAATCTACCGACTTAGGGAAGAGGGTGACACCTCCCCCCCTCATACACGATCCCCTCCACTCGGTTACGAAACGTACCGTTTGCCGTTGCGTTTTCACAATGCACTCGTGTCGACGGAGCTGCGGCTATTGTTTTGGTTTTTTTAAGCGTTCGAAACTTCAAAAACGCATTTCTCCGGTCGTCGATGACGTATCACCATACTGAACGTAACCGCCCAGTTTATGTCGGTGTTTTGTTTCGTCTGTAAACGCGTTTACACCCACCGCCGTTTTTTTCGTCCATCGGCGCTGGACGCGCGTTTCGATTTTCCCGACCGTTTCGCTCAAGCAATACGAAAAACCGTCGAAAAGAATGGCGACAAACGAGTAAATCGCCGACACGATCATCGATCATCTGATCCGATCGACAATACCGGACGACACGCCGTAAAATGAGTTGTTTGCCCGTCAATACACCTCTATTGTCTTGTATCGAGGAAAAACGATTACGATTTTCCTAATTTATTAGTCGTCGAAACGTCGTTTCGACTAAAAAAAACTACAAATCAAGCGGTTTTTGGTATGTTTTTTCGTCGAGTATTCGTCCGTTATAGTGGTTATATATGGTAAAATCCAAGATAATTTATTGTTTTCGCGTACGAATAGAATTTTAGGTTAAAAAAAAGAAAACAAATGTTGGTTAATCATTTGAAACGTACAAATCACTCGTATCTGATGTACACTAACGTCGGCGAGCGTTTCTGTTTTTATGTTTTCAGGAAAGCGTTGACACGCCTATGGCCGAACGTCGTAAGAACTGGTTCCAAAGGCAAATACACCGTATGGGATCGATCAGGTCGTCGTCGACGACCTATTCGTCGGGCGGTCTGTTCAACCGGACCAGACATAATTCAGTGTACTCAAGTCCGGAAAATGGCCTGCCCGTTTCCGCGACGGGATTAAACGGCCACGTCAACGGTATAAACGGAAGCACGCCGCATTTGCAAAAGATAACGTTGTACGACCGACTGTGGGGCAGGAAATCGATGAAAAGTCGACGAGGTAGCACTCAAGGTACGTTCAACCGTATTCACTGTTCGAGGTTAATTAAATATATACGTAAAAGAAATTAAACCGCGGCAAGCATATTGCTGCACGGGAATTGGACGGAAACTGGTGATAAAATAATAATAATAATAATAATAATTGTAATCATAAAATACATTTGATAGTCGAACAAATTAAATTACATTTTTTAAATAAGTGAATATATAATGCAATCCTATCGAGTATATAAATGTATATATATATAAAGTTTTCCGTGACGTTGGCTATATATAATAAATCATCATATTTCATATAGAGGTAATGCGTTTTAAAATTCAATTTCAGCGGTTTTCTCATCATTTGATGATAAAAAAAAAATCGAATAATAACGAATCACGTTTTTCTATTTATATAAATATAAGGAAAACGAAAAAAAAAAAAAAAATAATAAAAAATAATACCTATATATTTGGCAACGTACACATTCCGTTTAACGTTGTTGTTCTCAAGGTCGTTTTGTTAAAAACTTGTTTGCCTGTTTGTTGTTATTGAATAGGAATCGTCAAAACACGTGCGAATCGCAAACACACAAAAATATTCAGGTGCGTCATTGAATCTCGTTGAATGGGGAAATCATATCGACCGTTTGAACAGTCATAATGAGATTAGCCACTTTCTTGTTACATTTGCCATTCACGACATCTCTAGTTACGAGTTCGCAAGTTAAAAAATACGCAGAATCATTGTCGTAATCAGTAGTCTCGCTAAAACACAACAACGGGTTTTCACTTTTTTCGCGCTACCGCAGAAATTGTGCCACTATTATAATACACTCGACACGTAAGTAGACAATATTACTGAATGTAATTTTCAAGAAATTTGAATAGACGTATAGGAAGTTTACGTGTAAGTAGTCCTACCAGTTCTCGCATGGGTTTCTATTTGAAACCCACTACACAGTGTTTATTTGATATAATTAACGTAAACAAGTCGAGAAAAGAAATGAGAGAATTGTTTTTAAAACAACTATGTATATGTTCAAAAATACGCAATCGATTTCATTAACACGTTTCGATTCGTTTTACTTGTTTTGTCAAAACCGTAGAAAAACAATACGTACAGTAAGTAAACGAGACGAGTAAGTCATTTACAATAACATTAACACACGATTGAGGAAGTTTGCGATATCTCGGAAATTAATATTCGACTACCAATTAAATATTTTGCGTGCGTTTTCTACTAACGATCTTGTAACGCGATAACAAGTATACCCGTTGGCTATCATTACAAATAATAATAATAAGGATAATAATAGTAAAAATATCAAAAATTATTAATAATGTTTATTACAATATCACAAGATATTACATTAAATCACTCAATACCCGAAGGCTTGAACAGGGGCGTTCCGAGGCTCCTCCATTTGGGGGGGGGGGATCAGTTTAAAAAATTAACGACTACATGCAAAAGACAAGAAAAAAGTGTAGTAGTAGATGTGTTTGTTTACGAGGTGTTAAACCTGACTGACTGACTGATCTATCAACGCACAGTTCAAACCACTGGACGGATCGGGCATGCAGATAGCTATTATTATGACGTAGGCATTTTCCAAAATTCAATCCTTAATGAGGTCAAAAGGGGTAAACGGAGGTAAAATTGAATTTTCCGCCTAGCTAATAATAATTATAATAAGCAAAATATAAAATGTGTAAAATATTGCTATGTTGTTTAAAAAAAAAGTTTACTAAAAATATTCGAAACGGATCAATACCTAACCCGGGTGACGCCGGAAAATACAGCTACCGTACAGTATCTAAAGCAAACGTGCCTTGAAAACATCCCTGTCGTTCACATTTAAACGGAAGTACTTGGTAGCTGTTGAACAACGCAGAACGTTTTACATGTGGTTTACAGTGGGGCTTAACGCACGCCAGCGCTTTGAACAGGATACAAGAGGGTTTAGATAGGTTTGGTCTTAGTCCGAAGGACTCTTACGCGGGAATGGCGACCTGTCCGGTTGTTCCACGTTTGAAATCGGTTCGTACGCACTGCTCAGGCTAATGAACACCGTGATGCGTTTTTGCGTTTCAGGTTCAAACAAGATTAACGGACAAATGAACGCCAGGGGAAGGCCTAGAATCCCGACGCCGGACGTGCAAAAGGACGGCGCCGTCGACAAGGACAACAAACAGAGCATGTCCGCCAACGGTTCCGTTCAGCCTGGAACGTATCCGTCCGATGCACCGGTCATACAGGTATTATGCGTTTTTCTAAACAAGTCTGTCGGTCGACGAGGGAAATATGCGAGGAAAAAATGAAAAGCACCAAAAGACGATTTTCGTACGTGTTACGTTATTATTCTGGCGAATCCGTTGGTCGAGATCACAAGTGTCAAAAAAAACAAACAAACGTGTTTACGTACGGTCTTGTAGTTTAACCGTGGTCGAGGACGACCTCGTGCGTACAATAATGATTTTCACGAACTGTATTTTGATGTGTCTGGTTTTTCTTTTTTTCTTTGATACTCGTGCGAAAACGCAAG
The DNA here is from genome assembly GCA_019022885.1 of Schlechtendalia chinensis. Classification (NCBI taxonomy): domain Eukaryota; kingdom Metazoa; phylum Arthropoda; class Insecta; order Hemiptera; family Aphididae; genus Schlechtendalia; species Schlechtendalia chinensis. The sequence continues at coordinate 39,045,527 of CM032339.1, forward strand.
TTAAAAGAGTTTGACGAAATTATTATCCTGAAAATGTTTGTACGTCATGTTACATTTATTCGCCTCCGACGTTATTAAAAAATATCCAAACTCATTGTACGCGTTTCGCTGTACGAGTTATGTTACATTTTGTGTAATTAATTTTTTACTTTTTCATTTAGTTTCGACAATGTTTAAAAATCGTTATTTTTACGGAAAGATCGTTTTTGCCGAAAACTAAAAAACTAACGATTTACTAATGTTTTCACGATATTGTATTACTTTCTTGGAGCTTTCTAACGTTTCCGTCCGTGTCGACGTTTTTTTTTTTGATACTGAAAATCGCAATTTTTCCTATTAGTTATTGTGGTCGTTTTATGATCTTGGAAATTGAATCACTTAGATAGTACTGTAAAGTCGCATCTACAGTATTGATATTTTTTGGCAAATCACGCGATATCAATGACATTTCAATTGTCCGAACCATCGAGTATACAATTATATTAGTTGGCATCAAAAATATAGCTGATGTTTAATTGAAAATCGAATAATCGTTTACAGCGGTAAATTATATGATAATTTTTTTTAAGTGTATAAAAAAATAATTATTTATAATGTATGGTTTTGTTTAATGTATGTATCTTCGGATTGTTTTAGCAAACGGGTTGTGTTGAAATTTGTTGGCCGATTATCAGTTAAATTATTTGAACATCGATGTATATGATTATAAATAATAATATTGAAAAACTACTAATATACGTTATAATTGCCCATCCTTAAAATATGCAATGGACATTCTCGTATTTAATTTCCTTACTGACAGCCGCAGTTTCGTATGTAGTTATAATCGTTATCGTCGTTATTATTTTTCCGCAAAATCAAACGCGTTCCCTCGAATACCAATTGTGTATTTATAAGAACATATAACGTTGAAAAATGTATTTATTTCTGAAATCTGTAGACGAAAATCAATAATTTTAATGATCTGTGTAATACAAACATAATTATTTGAAAAAAAAAGAAAGAAAAACATGTACTTAAATCTTTCTTACTCGTTAATTATCGGGTGTACAATTATACACATTATTTTCAACTTCATTCAGCCAACGTATTCGTCATCGCCGTTTTCTATAATGTCCGATGTCTTCGGATTTTCGTTGAAATAACGCGATTTATTCGTGATTAAACGCTTTTTTAAGATCTTTAAACTCTGCAGCTTTTATTGAGAGTTTCACCTCATAAAGTGGCTTCAAGAGGTTACCAGAGTTAATGTGTTCGCTTGTAGAACGCTGACGAGGTTTTATTTATAACCTTACTCCGATCGTTGTAATTTTCAAGCTCGTTGAATTGTCTTATTTGTCGTTTCCCGTCTTCTTCGGAAATATTTTCAAAACAACGAAAGCACCTAAACATGTAGTCAGGTCTTAACTCGCGTGTAGATTGTAATGTATTTTTTAAAACATCCCTTTCTCGTCCCGTCTTCGATATTTTTCTAGAGGTCCACATTGCACATTACTAACACCGTCACTAGATTCAGCAGTTTCAAATTCGTTATCCATTACAAAAACTGAGACTTAACGCTAAGACAAAAACGCGCGGCCGTTTTAGCGTAGCAAAAATACGAACAAGACTGACAAAAACGTGAAAAACGTATACAAATAATAATATTTAACAACGATAATATTATTACGAGTATTGAATCGTGTGACTTGTGTAAGCTCGTGCAGTTTATTGTCAATGACGAGCGCATTATCATTAATGAAACAATAAGCACAGGACAGTAAACATTGTTTTTGATCATTCGATAATAGTCCCGATGTGATATTTAATGGTACCATTCTCTCCAAACCGACAAGAAACGGACTACTACTCTTCATACGTTTTGTTATCAATTTTTACCCCTTTTTATTGGCACTACTATATTATATATATATATATGTGTATATGTGAAAAAACGTTTCTAAGCAACACGAACACAACACAACTGGTTTAGTCTGATCCATGATACGCATTCTAAATCCGAAACATTCAACCCGTGCACGTATGTGCATCGAGTATGTCCAAGACTCGGACTTTCTCCGCATCGCGTGTGTCAAACGAGTATTTGGGGTGGTGGTGAGCCCGTTTCAATTCTCATTCCAATCGACGCACAGATTCCGGATCCGATTTAACAATCGTGTTTGCAAACACGAACAACACATAGAAATAGGTTTATGGATATTCACAGTAGAAAATGGCGTTTTTTCACGCGCGATCCGTGTCATTTAATATTCGTCCGCAAGACGGACAACTCGTATTGATATATTTTTTAAGGCCGTGTGGTGTGTATGTGTGTATGGGGGGGGGGAGGTTAGCCGTGAAACGAACAATGTGTACGCGATCGAAAAAAGTATAAGCCTATTGAGATAACGTCTGAAACGGAGTCAGTATTAGATCGTCCGTGTGCAGATCAGTGGCGTACCCGTGAAACATTTTTTTGTTTTTTTTTGGGGGGGAGTGGTGAAAAATATTAAACACCTCACTTTAAAATCATTAAAATGTAAAAGTCCAATAGCAATAGACAGTAAATACATCGTAGATATTTGTCTAAGATTTATTAAGTAGGTACGTACGATGTATATGATGTTAACTATAAAATTAACAACAAGAATGAAAAAGAAACGAACCACTCGCCCACCTTAAAATTTAAGTGGTTCAGATGAATCGCCTAAAGTACCATTGTAACGTATCGCTGAAGAATCCTGAGCAGCGGTGGGTACTCGACCGTATATGCGGGATCAGGATTAGCTGCGGCCTATATGGACATATGCCTGGGCAGGTCGGGGCCATGCACGGGCGTAAACATCAGCGGGCGTCCGTAGTTGGCAGATAACATAAAGACCCAGTCTCGGGGTTAACCGCGAATATTCAAATAAGTGGTCGCCGACCTTGGGTCTCCCGACGGGAGACTCGGGGTACAGCCCCGGCCTGCCGGACGGGTCGTTGGCTGTGCTAGGCGGACTTGAACGCTAAATCCCTCCGAGGAGAGCGTGGTCTTAGTTGTGCTGCGGATGAGGTGTCCATTCTGTCCGGTCGAAATCCTCGGGGGGTGCTAGAGCCAGATCCACCGTACCGGCTTGGGTGGCCGAGAGAACTACGGGTCTCTCACTCGGATAGGGTGACACCCTCAGAGTCTCAGAGTTTAGTCGATAAAAATCTTGTCTCAGGGACTTGGTCTTGATTAGCACCACGTGCTAATGGAACGTCCGGGGTTAGTGCGGCTCCGGCCACCAAATCTTGTGCCGGCACTCGCCTGAAAGACGACTCGAGGCTCGGTAACGGGCACTTCCCTATCATATCCGCGGCTAGGGGAGCTGGGACGGTGTTTAGGAGGGGTCGTTCGACGGCAGGTCGCGAACCCTGGCCACGCGCAGTAACGGACCTTCTGTTCGAACCGGGCCCGTCGACGTGGCGTTTTTCTTCTTTTGTCGGCGTTTGTGCGGAAAAATAACGCGTACCGTTTCGCGCACGCAGGTGGTGCTGTCGCCGATCCAGGAGATGGACCCGACGGGCACGTTGCACGGCCAGCGGCGGGGCGGCTGCGCGAACGTCAGCCACGGCGTGTTGCACCCCGCGTCGCCGCCGGCGGTCGGCCCGATCGCCCTGTCCGCGGTGTCCATGAGCCGGCCGCTGTTGTCCTCGCTGGGCCTGACCGGGCCGCGGGCCGACGGCGGCGGCACGCCCGCGCCCGTCGACGTCGCCGCGGACAAGGACGACAGCGCGTGCGGCGGCAGTTCCAGCGGCAGCGTGTCCAGCGCGGACGAACGGAAGACGCCCGGCTGCAACAGACGCGACCGCGGCGAGGTGTACGTGTGACGACGACGGCACGTTAGGCACGTTAGGCACGAAGAGAACGCGACGGGAGACGCGGACGGTCTTTCGTTACGACTACAACCACAAAAACCCGAACCGAACCGAAACACAAACGCGCGCACAAACCGAAACAGAAACGGGACCAAACGTCCTGGGTCCGTCGAAGCGATCCTGTCCGAGACTCGTCTTTCGTTTCGAATGTCACCGACGTTTTATCACCTCGTCCTCCCCCCCACCTTTTGCGTTGTCCGCGTCACCGGAACCACACCGTATCGATAAACTAGCCTCCGGACGGGAACGGTTCGTCACGCCGACATAGACAAAAAATAAAAAATTTGTCGTTCGACGAGACGGCGATTCGCGTCCAGCCGGTTTTGAACGGCACGCCGACCGTGTTTGAGAACGCCGCTCGTGGACCGTGACCACCAGTCCCGGACTTTTCGGCCCCCGTCGGCCAACACGTCGATGCGGCGCGACGACCGCGTTGAACGATCCCCAAACACGGTGTTCTGTTGAACCGTTAAAACCGTTCGCGAGTCGGGTGACGAAACATCATTCGCCGTACGGTAAGTCGACAACGACAAACCGTTTTGGTTATCGTTCGCCCGGCACGGGTTAGGTTCGAACCGTGTCCGCGCGCCAGTCGTACGGCGGCGGGGGAGGAGGAGGGGGGAGGGCAGTCGGTTTTGCCACCCATGGGGACCACCGTCGACGCTGTCTTGTCGTTAGTTTAAAAAATACCCGTGTTTACATACCATCGTCGATGTGTTTTTCGGGAACGTTTTTCATTTCGTGTGCTTTACTTTCTTTTTGTTGTTCATAACGATTGTCGAGTGAAAATCCCGTTTGTCCGGTACGCCTCTTCGTAAACGCCAAGTCCGAAACTTCCCCCGAAACTTCCCCCGGGATAACGTGTCCGCATTTGTTCTTCACGTCCAATTGTTTTACCGCGAAAAAAACACACCGACAACAGTAGTTCGATCCACGTGATAACGCGGCACCTCGAGTGAAGCCTCGCGGCCTAACCTCACCTACGGCGACACCCGTTCAGGGACGGATTGGGCCACGACTCGTGAGTAAGAACGGGACGTACCTACGTCGGCGCTACGTTTGCACACACATGATAACTATTATATATATATTATTATCATTATTGTGTGTATTTCTTTTTTCGAACGGGCCTGCCTTCATACATTTTTTCGTTGGCCCCGTGGTCAGGTTAATATCGCGCACCCGGTTCCACGCGCCCGTTCGAATCACAGCGATTGTTTTCACGTGTGTTTACGTGACGTTCGTCTACAAAGCGATAACGTGAAAACGGCTCGCAAAAACGAAACGGAACGAAACAAAAAACAGTGACAAACATTCGCGTCGTCGCGTTGTATTCGACGCGCGTGTTTTTTATTCGCGTTTTTTACCGTCGCGAACACAATAACCGACCTAATCGGACCTAGCACCAAACACCTATGCCGTCTACCGCGTTCGCCACGTTCTCCCCGTCCGTACGAACTACACGTGCCCCGACGTCCGTGATCGGCACCGCAGGGTTTTAGAAGTCACGTGACTCTTCTAATGTTCGGTTAAATCGATTTTCATTGATGTTTTTCGTTTCTGGTTTTTTTTTTTTTAGTTTTTATACATACCAATTATTATCGATATCGTACGAGTTTGTCTTTTGTTTTTTTTGTTTTTTTTGTTTTTTTTACTGTATTTTTTGTACTCGGCGATACTTACTAACTTTTGATAAAAATAAAATCACGTATGATTATTTATAGCGTTGTATTAATAAAACATTTAAATACGGCTCGTTTAATTTCTTAATGACCAAGAAATATTGTTCAAGGTCAGAATATACACATTTAATTTATAAATTTATCGTACGCGTTGTTGAACTTTTCCTGGTGATTCCTCGTCGAGCGAGTGTCTTTTGAACGCATGCACCGCGCGAAAACCCCTACAATTACGCACCATTCCAAATATCTGAAAACACGTCTACCTTCACGAATCACGTGTAATAATGTGCTGTTGCAGCGGCGGTCGAATGATTCAGTCGGGAGGCTTATGAGAAACATAAACGATAATTTAATGATATCCGATTCACTTTGTTAAATAAACTCATCGTTATTAAATTATTAAATCTTTTTATTTTTTTGCCGATTCGTCCAAAACTTCATCTGTCCTGTTAATAAACAGGTAAAAAACGGCATACTGTTATGTTTATCTCTCGTGCCCCTTGTTCGACCGCCACTGAGTGCTCGTGTTTTTTGTTCGTGGCGGTTTTGACGGCGATGTGAAACACAGTATTTAGACGCGGGCGGATCAAACGGAGAGTCTGGCGTTTCGTGCGCTTACGGAATTCCGACGAGGCTGAAAGGTAAGTTCTACATAAGAGCGCAGCGACACCAGCAATCTTCTGCAATCCCGTGCGAGGTAGGTTTCGCCGATTTCCCAACAAGCAAGAAAACTGCGAAATATCCTTTCACGGCAATTTCACTCGTACAGTCAGTTGCCAGTGTTTTCGATAAATTTCATATATATTTTTTTTAAATTCTTGCTCTTCACGCTCAGTTTCAAGATGTTTGTTTTTAGTTCTGAACAGAAAAAAGTTTTGTGTGGTGTTTTGGAAAATCGGTTATTGAAAATTAGAACTTTTTATTTTGCTTTAGCCGGTGTTCCACAAACACAATGTAATATTACACCTGTCTGTTAAAGTATAACATAACGTTAAAATCGAATAAGTACATAACCAAAAAAAAAAAAAACCAAACATTTTGATGGGCGTTTGAACCTAACCCGAAACGGCCGCACCGAGTACGTGCCTGGTTTCGATGGTTTCAAAGCCTCGTTTGATAATACCTAAAAACGTAACAGACATTGAGGTTTTTGTTCTTCTTCGGAGCCGTTGCCCGTGAAACCCGTCGACAGTACAAACACCGTCATACTCACGCAGTTCTGTTGACTTTTCTTTTTTCGTACACGGTGTCGTCTCATCGTCTACGTCAGAATTCGTCCGTGTTAGAATTAGCCGGCCATTCCGTTTTAACTCGAATTTCTTCGAGACGATTTGAAAAAAAAACGCCACGTGACAATCGTAAATCACGTAGGTGATCGATCAACCGTACTCGGTGATAGTGAATATACGTGACTGTCCGTCGAAGTGCTGTGTACGTTTCGTATGAACGAGACAAACGACGAAACGATTACGCGTGGGCGCCCAACTCGTATCGAATTCCGTTATGTCTCGTCGCCGATGTAATTCAGACGGTAGCCACGTGAAATAAAAAAAAAAAACAATACACTTTCAAATTCCGTTAACGCACACGCGTCCAGGTGGATAGGTAGACAGGATAGATAGTTTAAAAAGAACCGCTGGCGTAGACAATTTAAAAACGGACGCACGGATGTGCATGACGAAGGTGACCGAATAAATCGATCGTGACCGAAGACAAGTCGACCAATTCGCTCGAGAAAACGGGCGTTTTACGATTTCAGATCTTTCAACACGATTTTCCGAAATTTCTCGCAGAGTACTTCACTTTGTGTTTTGTTACCGCACACACAATATTTTCTTTATTACACTCCCTCCGAAAAATTACTATAAATATTAATCGAGTTAAATACGAGCATGAATTACGAGCATGGGCGTGCTCAAGCGGGAAGAGTTCAAACCCCCCCCCCCACCATTGGCTTTGGAAATATATTGTTTTCACGTACTTAATTGTATTCTAGATCTCATATCTGATACCGGGCCATTTATTCTATCCATCACGTACCCAAGGTTATCACATCATATTTCTATTGATTCCTATTGATTCAGGTATAATTATTTAACTATAATTATCAATTTTATATTACGTTAGAGGTCACTATCATGTTTTTAATTATATACTAGAAAGGCTTCATGGATTCTTCATTAGGTTTCTGGAAGATTGTATTTAACTCATCTCATAACAACAAGAAATATCACATAATATGAACTAGCTGTCGGCGTTGTCCGGGTTAGATCGATCTGTTTTAAATTTCTTTTTATCTTTAGAAACTTTTTTGTGAACAACATAGCAATCTCGCGCAACTTCGTTTGCACTATGGTGTTTAGTATTTTACGTATTCTATATCTACCATTTTTACCTCATTAGGGGTTAAATTTTGGAAAATTCTTTCTTACTAAGTCTCTACATAAGTTGTTCTCAACTATTTTTTATTCATGTCACCTTTATCCACGAGAATCCAACACTGCGTCGCCCTAATATCAAACTATTAAATAATTTAAACTGTACATTTTAGAAGGAAAAATGCGAGTGCTTTGAAAAAATACAGTACGCAAAAAATAATAATTAAACATTTTATTTTAATTATAGTGTTGAATAAACATTGACATTTTAAATTGAAAAAAATAATAAGAATATCAAAAAATAATATTGAATTGTATAAAATCTGAAAAATTAATGAGAAATTTGACCCTGGTGGTTTTTACAAAGACGTGAAATTCGAGAAATGATAGTAGAAAGAGCAACTGTGTCTTGGTGACTACACTATAAAGTAAAACTACTGACCGAATTCCATACTCACAGCATCAGTGGTTTCGGTTAAGCGATTTTTTTTTTTTTACCTCTTTTACCCTTTTTGACCCCATTAGGGGTTGAATTTTGAAAAATCCTTTCTCAACGGATACCTACGTCATAATAGCTATCTGTATGCTAAATTTCAGCCTGATCCGTCCAGTGGTTTGAGCTGTATATCAAATTTTATGGTGTTTGATGGGGCGACAAATTTTTGAGAACCAACATAAGAATGAAAAAAACAATTTAGTGTGCCTCGGTGATTTTTTTTACGGACGTTACAAAACTTAACTATAAATTATAATACATAAATAGATATTAGATATCAAAAACAATGAAAATAACTGGCTAAAAACGCACTGCACACTTGTCCGTTTGCACGCAGAATCGTGTCTGAAAAAAAACTTCCACGTGGATAACGTGCGACCATGATGCCACTGCTGCACGTACAAAAACTTTAGTCTAGGAGTTCTGGACTGGGATATTTTCGATCACCTCCCACCCCCTCTCTACAGTCACGATTTGGCACCAAGTGATCACCACCTCTTTCCGAAAATGAAATCGTCCGTTGCATCTCAACATTTTGCAAGTAATGAGGAACTCGTGAACGGAGTAAATCAATGGCTCGAAACAATGGCGGCGCCGTTTCTTAGGGAGGCCATACAAAAACTCGTCTCACGTTATCAAAAACGTATAGAGCTAAACGGAGGTTATGTAGAAAAGTAATTTGAAATGTTAACAAAACTGTTTTAGGCAATTATTTATCAACGGAATAGTGAAAATTAAAGAGAAAATAAATAAAGAGTAAAAAGGATATGCAAAAAATAAAGAAATAAAAAATGAAAAGAAATGAAAGAATAAAAGAATAGAAATGAAAATACAAATTATAAGCTAATACTCGTAAATAGAAACTAAATTTATTTATATGTATATGTGTATACTTAAATATAAAAAAAGCCAATGAGTATACGTTGATTAAAGAAAAAATCAAAAATAAAAGTTGTTGTATATGTGTGTTACTTTCAGAATAGACATAAGTCATAATTTAAGTATATACTTAAGATCACTTTATTAAAACCTTTTATTATTATTAAATTCATCCAATACTTCATGTAGGGTTATATTTATATATCCACGGTGAACAGCCATTGTGGCCACGTCATTAAGACGACTCTAAAATAACATAATTACACAATTGATAAACATTAAAGTATTAATATTATTATATCAAACATGTTTTTAATTTAACATTGTAAAATAAAATGAATGTTTTGTGTATTAAACTGTTAGTTAAATTAATTTTTCAGTTACAGTTAAGTGTTTATCTCAATCATAATATTTCTTAAATACGTTTTCAACCATTGGTTCGACAATATTGCCGGAAATGTGTTAGAAACAATAATCGAACAACAATCAATTTCTTGCTAAATTGAATAAAACCGCCGCGGAATCGTTTCGAATGTTAAATAAGTTTATGGTGAAGAATAGTTTTGTCGATGTTCTTGATATTTTCGTTTGTTGAAGACGTGGCAAAACGGCACCAGGGCGATCACGTCTTCAACGTCTTTTATTTCTTGTTACAAAACCGTTTGTGCCATTCAAAAACGCGGACTCGTGATACGTTCATTCTTCCCCATAAACTTCATTTAACACTCGAAACGATTCCGCGGCAGTTTTATTCAATTTAGCAAGAAATCTAATGTTGTTCGAATATCATTTTTAACATATTTCCGGCAATATTGTCAAACACGCACACTAATAACGAGGTAAATAAATTTAAGCGAAATAAACCGATTTCATTAATGCACATAGTGTTCTTGGATAAATGTTTCCAAATGATATTTCAATAACCGCTAAGTAAATAACGTTAATATTTGGGTCTTACTGAGACGGCCTGGTTATTTTTGAGTCACACCTCGTATATATATGTATTATGACGAACAAGTAATAATAATAACTTTTACGTACAATACAATTATTTTAAATCGGCGAAAGATGAAACTTCCGTTGTACTAAAAAATGTTAAGAATATTGATGACTGAACGACTACGCAAAAAATGAATACTACAATTGATTATGTAAATATCATAGAATTGATACGAAGTCTGTATCTATGCTAGTGGCGTCAGTCTCGCCGTACGTATTTGTACGGTCACATGGTGCTTAAGTCATTTTACATCAGACAGTTTTTAAATTCTAATAATGGCCTTTTCATAATATCATGTATGATAAACGAAAATTGTGTTGTATTTTTTCGAATACGATTTATCTTAGTATTTTAAGTTTATCTAAAACCCAAAATTATTGAATTGTTATTTCTATTTGAAGTGTTATTAGGTAATTAATAACTATTAAACAATTGAAACAATACTCTTTTACTGACCTATACATCCAACGGTTGATATTGCTTCAAAATACACGATAAAAATCTGTATATGAAATCATATTGAACCTGAAAGATTGAAACACAAGTTAACATGTTGATGTCTTTTTAAAACCGTGTTGTTTGTTGTCGTTTTATACGGCACATATCGTCATATAATAACGGATAGCCAAAAATAAACTAGTGATCTACGTTTTAATTAAAATCATATTCTCAAATACACTTCAATTTGTTTGGATATCAATAATTGCACATTGTCCTTAAAGTTGAACGCGTTAATAATTGTTCCGTTTACGTTAAAAACACCAATGCTTGTGCAAAACGAAATATAGTTGAAACGGGAGAACTGTTATTATTGTACGTGGGGCAGACCAAAAAGTTACCGGAATTCCGCCGTAGTTTTGGCAGTTGTGTTGCGCAATCACAACGAATCGCGTTTACAGTACAGTCCTTATGGACCATTGTCTTGAGTTTGACGGCTCTGAACAGGTCATAACAGGTTGTGTGACGGCAGTGTAGTTGAACGTAGGAGTGTGTAGTGGTGATCGGTTGGCGCAATGACGAAGTTCGAGCAAAGGGCGAACATCAAGTTCATGTGAAGATCGAGAAAATCTGCTTCAGAGACATTGTTAGCCTTACGGACAGTTTACGGTGATGATTCTTTAAAAAAAAAAAACCCGCCGTTTACGAACGGTTCTCAAGATTTCGCGGAGGACAGGAATCGAGATGATCACTCCCTCCCACATCCTCGCTTGTTGTGCAGCCTTGGCTCACTAGAAAGAACGTTCCAGTACTCCAGCAGCCTCCCTACTCGACGGATTTAACACCATCGGCTTTTCGGTTATTTCCCAAGATCAAAATGGGTCTCAAGCGTAACCGTTTTGACACCGTAGAAAACATCAAAATCAACGCGACAGCTGAACTCCGGAAGATACCAAAACAGGACTTTCAGCGTTGTTTCCAGCAATGGCACGAGCGGTGGAGTAAGTGCGTGTGTTCTGAAGGAGCCCACTTTGAACGTGATTCAGTAAATGTGTATCTACATCGTAATAGTAAAGAGCTACATCGCGATTCCGGGGACTTTTTGTCTGCCCTACGCGGATCGTTTACAAACGCGAGTGTGTATTTGTTTTTTCGTGTTATTACTTGTGTTTGAACCATGTTGGTCCTCTGTTCGCGTAGTTTCAGGACCGTTTTGAAAATGTTTAATTTGCTTTTGTTCTGTGTCAGTCGCATCAAGATGTCACACGCAATGTATGTGCCGGTCCTGCCGATTCCCGCGCTGTACATAACAAATGGCCACACACGGGGACACGTCCGGATTCAAAACGGAAACATTTAGCGGTCATTAATTAAGAACTCGCCTGCAGTGCACCACGATCAAACCCATCGGAGACTTGGCTTGTATCATCTGACTGAATTTGACCAATACTGAAGGATCGCCGGGAATCCCGAAGTCCGGCCAGTCGAGAAATTGAAAATGTCTTATCGTCTTTTTCACGTCGCCCTTGAACATGGTTTGTAACACATTTAAAAACGAATTTGAATATTGATCGCGATAATATACGTGGTGTGATCGAAAAATACCCGGACTGCACTAATCACTTTCATATCGATAAAGACAGGGAAACCTCGATAATGGCATTCGGTAGAGTAACTTCTATCGATTATTATGCCATTGGTTTGATATCGATAAAATTATTTGTTTTTAGTTCCCGTAACCAGGTTTTTTGTCGTTCAGCGAATTTCGTCATGGACATAATAGATGTCTAACGAGTGTGCGTAAAATTTTGTTTTAAACTTGGAAAAATTCTAGTGAAACATTTAAACTTTTACAGCGAGCTTTCGGAGATGATGCTTTATCTCGAACAACGTGTTTTGAGTGGTTTAAGCGTTTTATGTAAGGAAGAATATCCGTTAAAGATAATGAACAACGACCCGGTAGACTTTCGCCCTCCGAAACTAATGAAACCTTGGTTCGTGTTCGTGAACCTATTATCCGAAATAATCGTCGATTAACTATCGGAGAAACATCTGAGGAAGTAGGAATATCGTATGGTTCTTGTCAAGACACATTAAATAATGATTTGGGTACGAGACGAATTTCAGCAAAATTTGTCCCTCGTCTTTTAACCGACGAACAAAAACAAAACGAATAGCCGTTTCGCAAACACTTTTTGAAAGAGCAAAAACTTATGTGGAGCTTTTAAAAAAATATCATAACAGGCGATGAAAGTTGGATTTATGGATATGATGTTGAAACAACGCGCAAATCATCACAGTGGAAATCAGCAAATTTTCCAAGACCAAAAAATGCAAGACAGGCGAGACCAAATGTGAAGGCCGTGTTAATAACATTTTTTGATTGTCATTGAATAGTACATCGTGAATGGATACCTCAAGGCCAAACAGTTAATTAGTATTTTTATTTAGAAGTAATGAAAAGATTACGTGAAAATATTAGATAAAAAACGCCAGAAAGTTAGAAAAGAGGTTTTTGGACCGGCCCACAGCTCATAATACTCGTCCACCAGTTCTTAGCAAAAAAATCAAACTATACTGATTCCACAACCACCTTTCTCACCTGACTTGGCTCCGTGAGATTTTTTTTTTCGTTTCTTAAGTTAAAATTAACGCTCAAAGGACGTCGTTTTCAAACAATTGATGACACTAAAGAAAATTCGGAACTGGTTAATAAGAACATTCCTCTTAGTGTTTACCAACAATGTTTTGTAAAGTAGAAAAGAAGACGGCAGCGGTGTATTGCTTCTCAGGGAGATTATTTTGAAGGCGACAATGTATATTTAGAATAATATTGTATTAATCAAGTTATGTATAACAAATTTGGTTATTTTTTGATCACACTTCGTATATATTCAACGAGATCTTTTTTTTTTTATTTCAGTACACATTTTTTGGAACCGTAAAAGTGTGCTCCGAAAAAGTATCACCCACTCTGTAAGGCGAAAAGTCGATCTAGACGGAACTACGGAAAATATGTTTTTGCCAATTTTCTCTAGTTTTTGAGACAACTACATAAAAAACGGTCTGATTAGCAAATAATACGTCATTACCGTTGGCTATCACGACGATCGATACGAACATAAACATGAACTTTAGATTCAAAGTGAATCAAGAAACGTATTGATTTTTTGCTGGTGTGTTTTGCATTTGGTGTTTGTTTTGGGAATCATTTTCGGAACAGTCGTGTCAACATGTAAGAAAAATTTGATACAAGTACTGTTATAGATTTGAAATCGAATACAGATTGTATTCCAAGCATACTAGTATTATAATGTGACAACAAAAATGATAAAAATAGGCCGAAAACGTAGCCGATGTACAAAATACGAGTGTAGTGCACAATATTAAATTACAGTGTGGTGACCAAAACTGGACGAATGTTGGACATTACAAAAAATAATAGTCGAATAATAGTCAAAATTATTAATTCACTTACTTTTATGACCGTCAATATCCTGGTGACGAAAGGATGTTCTTTATCAACAATCATAATATCATTTCTAACTTGTATATCACCGAAAACTAATTTTTCTTTGCTATTTGGAAAATATTTTTCGCATTTTATCTAAACAGTTTTTTTACAAAATGTAATAACAATAATAATAATAATTAGTGTAATATATCAATATTTTTATCTAAATCGTATTTGTTTAAAAATGTGAACACTTTAAACTTTTATGCGCACAGAAGTGAAAATCTCGTCTCTGGACTGTCGATCATCCTGAAATGCGTGTTTCTTTTTCTAGATCGGATACAAACATATTGAACCTGTGGGGGCGATTCCTTCGGTTATCCAGCTCGTATGTGCCCATCATCTTTGTGTACTTTAAGAACAAACGATTCCGAGCAGGGGATGATATAGCATTATTTTCAAAATTAAAAACGCGAACGATTCCGTCTAAAACGTTTGCTTATCAAGATTGTCGGTATTTCGGAATGTTCTAGGAGCGTATCAAATTTAATCGCATCACGTCGACACTTTGCGCATTCATTTGTGATACCGGCAATAATTGTTTCGATACGTACATAAACGTATGTGCTCATTTCTTTTTGAAAGTACCTGTTTGGACAATATTTCCGAAATAACGTTTACTTTACTTTGTCGTTTTCAGTCGTCTGACATAACATAACAATCGAAGCGACGTCGTGATCCAAAACCATTTTCCACATGTCAACGCAAGTATTTTTCATTGGGCCCTGGCAAGCTATGTATTGTCGAACACCTCTGGAATCCTAGAGATTTGCAATTAGTTTGTTTTTTTCGTACGACTAGTTTTCCAATTAGTTTTTCAGTTTTAACCGATTCAAAAACGAACGGACATTCGTTGTTTAACCGAATAAGTCAATTTTAAGTGTACGCATAAAATATTAAATTATAGAGAAAAAAAAAATTAATTAATCTTATACATAACGACGATCGTTCGAATCGTGATTGTTTTGTGTGGAAAAAGGAACGCGGAAATTCCGTCGAAAACGGACCCGTGCAACAAGTGCGCGGCCCAGATCATTATTTAGTGTAGATTCCAGCGACGATTTATCTCGAAACAAACGTGTATTTGAAATGTTAACGCATACGTTCGGCAATGAGTTAGTCGTAATGGTTCACACTGACGATGGGCTTACTTCAATAAAAGACGCATTTATGTAGCCGTTGTCGCTTGAACTAATGGTCACTCGGTTGTAATCATCTGCAACAAGATGTCGGCGACGGAACATTTGGAAAACAGTTCTCGTGTTTACCGGTTTTACATGGTAACGTGTTGGCGTATCGGTTTTTGAACTTATTTCGCGGCATCACGGCCACGTCCGCCGAGAAGTTTGAATCCACGTGCACGTTCAGAAGATTGTACTCGGCGTCTGTCTCCAGTGGGGTTTTCGCCAACAACTGTTTGAAGTTCATGTCGCCCGGGAAATCGGATTCCGTCGACTGTACCAATCGATATTTCACGGCCCTGTTGCGATTGAACGAAACACGTTTGTATTACGTCGTCGTCCGTCTAACTCCGCCGTCCGTGACGTCGAGACCGAGCTATCCGACTTGAGCCAACGGACTTGAGCAAAAAGTTCAAAGTTAAATTTAAATCTGAACGTGCTCGTATCGCATAAAAAAGTCGGTTGACCCAAACGGCCGACCACTGACACGTAAGCCAAACGAACGCGGGTGCTTGTCGGCGTCGGCGATCGAAATTCCGTACGACGAAAAACCGCCGTCGGCTCGATCGTCGGAACCGCGTGCGTTACAAACCGTACGTACCACGGGACTTTTTCGTTTAGCACGCAATACAATCCGGTCGCCGTGATGAGCACCGCGAATATCACGCTGCACAACACCAAATAGTAAACCGCGGTGGATTCGCCGGCTAACGCACAGAATACGACGCGATATTGCCGTTATTATTGTCGTTCGACCACACGAAACGGGTCACGGTCTTGTTTTTTTGTCCGTCGCCGTGGTAACGAAACGCGACCAAACACACGGAAACGGCGACGGGTTAGTTTACTTATAGCTAGACGTCGGAATAATGTTTTGTTTCGTTTTTATATTTTTGATCGTGTGAGGCCAGACGGGTGTTTGATTATTGATGCGAATTGCAAACCGTACAGAACAACGGCAATTTTTGTTTTTTTTTTTCGTTTTACACGTTTGAGAATATTCGAATTAAATTAATAATCGATTCAAATTTATGGATCCTCGGTATTTATTAAGATCAGTGCTCGAATCGGAAAGTAGTGGAGCTCAACTGGAAATTAAAAAATAGCGTTCCAAACGAAATATTCTCTACCACAAAACCGTGGGTATCCCACGCCCTTTCCGGTTTACCACTAATATATAATTTAATTTCTAACCGTATTCTTTTTTTTTTAATTAAAAATATTTCTCTATACAATTTATAATAGAATAGCATTCTACAACGTTTTATATAAATAAGCAACTAACAAACCCATTTAAATTTAAGTAAGAATAATAATATATAAAAATCAATTATATGATGATAATATGCCACCACAACTTATGCAAAAATCATAATGTATTTACGTTATTCAGGAATACATCGACACATTGATGATCATTAATAAAAAAGAATTTTCGAAACTGTTCACCGATTAACGACAAACAACGCCATTTAACAATTTGTGACAAATATAAAGTTTTATAGTATATCTGTGTGTAAACGTAAAAATAATATATGAATAATATTCTGTAATAAGTGATATACAAGATAATAAATTCCCATTATCAAGTAGGTACTTGATGTAGCAATAAGGTATTCATAATAATAAAAATATTAAAAATAATAATATCAAATATACCATTTTTTCATGATTTTTTATCTAAGGTCCCCGGGTATACCAGTTATAAGCACTCCCCCGCGTTCCATTGAAAGTTGTAGTAAAGGAAAGCTAATTTTTTTTAAATGTAGTAGAGGAGATCCGTCCCCTTGCATCGCTCAATTCGAACACTAATTAAGACCCATTTTTTCATGCTTGTAACAACCTTCAGGAGGTTTATAAAAGTCAAATGTTGATCCTTGTTGATTCGATAAATCTAATTGAAAACACAATTGTTAGACTTTGAAAAATACCAGGATAAAATGGAGATAAAAATTGATCGCCATCAACAAAAAAAAAACCAAGGGCTCATAATTTCGAAGAACGTGGCAAAAGTTTTGTACGGAAATAATGAAGCACAACTCATAGATAATTTTTCACCGACTATGGTAACTCATTTGCAGTATGCTCCTGTGACTTCGGTTGATGTCGGACGAAAATGGACGAATTATAAAAAAATTTTAACGGACCGTCGTACAAAAATGACACCAGAGCACACGAACAAAATATAGTTGTTAACTGTTTGCAAAAAGAATAATTTTCTTCATTAAAAATACGTCATTAATTTAATTTAATTATGTAAATAATATGTTAAATTAAAGCTGTATTATATATTTATATCAGTTTCATTTGTATTTCGTAAAAATGTCAAACAATAATATCAACATATTTTTTATAGTTTTTGGTAAACAAGAGACAAAATAAATTATTTCAGTAAATTATTCAATTGTATTGTATTGAATGACCTTTTAAACATCAGTTGGGTTTGGAATTTTTTGTGTATAAAAGCATATTTTGAATTTAAGAGAATGTAAAAAAGCAATATTTTTTCCTATGATTTTTTAAGAATATTAGCAGAATCATTTCAATATTCTTTTGGCAATATTAACATATTATTTTGGCTTTTTTAATAGAACGTTATTCCGGCGTCTAGTTATAACCCCATCGAGCAGCGTTTCCCAAACTGTGGTCTGCAAGTATACCCGAGGGGGCGGGTGGGTGGGTCCGTGAACCTGTCAATAAATACTGTAACGATTAATATTAGATACCAGTCCAATACAAACGCTGGAGAATATACAGTCGGATGCAAGTGCACCGTTGAAACTATCGTTTAAAAAGCGATTTGGACAACAACACGGGTATTATTTGTTCGGGTTCGTCCAAGTCGTTTGTTTAAAGATCGAACCGTGTCCTATCATCACCACCACCACCACCACTAGAAAAAATTCCGGTCCGGGTAGGCCGCACCGCTCGGGGCGCACGTCAGCCCCGGCGGACACGGGTTCGGGAAACGCCGCCGCCGCCGCCGCCGCGCGACAGTCTCGGTTGCCGTGCTTACGCGTGGTAAACGGCACGGTCCACGAGTCTTGATACCCGTCGGCGGTGAACGCTCTGAGTTTCAGCCGGTAGTCCGTGACCGGCCTCAGTGGCCCGTTGCAGTACGTTCTCTCGACGTTTTTCCGACAGTTCTCGTCCGCGCCCACGTTGTACACGGCGTCCTCGCGGTCTGCGCGAATAAAACAAAAACACTGACACGCGCCAAAAACCATTACCATCCCCGTGGCCGATTTATCGTTGGTCCAAAAGGCTCGTGTCGAACGGCGTGATCGTTTTTGTCGGGCGAACATTCTCGGCCGGACGACGTTTTTCGAAATGCGTTCCCGGGGGGACGTGCTCGGACACGCGTTTTGTGACGCGCGCACTGGCGTTCTCGAGCAGTTTTATTTTTTCCGTATCGAATTCATAACGTTTCACAAACGGAAGCGTCGACTTCTTTCGTGGTTTCACGAAACAACTGGGTTTTCGAATTTTGAATCGATCCGTGGACATCGAGTCGCGTCGATTAATTTTCATGTGTACAAGTACAAATAACAATAACAATTATAATTATAACGAAAACTATAACAAATGTCAAGAGTCAAAATGACGTTAGAGAAAATTTGTTAATTCGAATCCGGTACTAAAACTCGGTAAGTCGTATGCACGTGCGCGCGCCTAAAGAGTTAAAACTTGAAAATTTCACAAAATAAGTATTCCCTAGGACACCCCCGAAAACTCATGTCAATAAAATGTCATGTATGCTCGAAAAATTGATCACACCGTATAAAAAAAACCAAAAACAAAAAAATAAAAAAATGGTCGAGCCGGTGTCTTTTCCTCCGCGTCCAGTCGGCACGATCCGGCCACACGATCCGGCGACATTTCGGTGAAAAATGATGTGGCGCGTGTTGTTTTCGGATACGGACATTATTTAACGAGCGACGGAGTCAAATGAAAAACATTGGAAAGCCTCGCCATAATTTTCGCGCCCTACGGACTACAACGCGAGCACGCGGACGCGCGTGCCGACTGACTTTTGAACGGCATCCACCGGTCCGGCGTGGTCTGGTAGGCCAGTATGAACGGATACGGGGCCGCCTCGGCCCACGTCCGCGTGACCGGCGGCCACTCCTCGCGCGGGTCCCTGGCACGCCGTTCCGGTTTGTCCGGGAACCCGCCGTCCTGGTAAACGATGATCGAATAGTACCGGACGTCGCCGTTGACGCGCGAGAACAGGTCGTGCGGTATGGACACGCGGACCTGCGTCAGACGGTTTTCGGACACGGTCACGCGCAGACGGCGGAACGTCTCGTACACGGCCGGTATGTGCGGACCTGTAACGAAACGACGGTCCCGTTTCAACGTCACGCCGCTCGCCGAGGACGGCGTACACGGTACAAGCGAGCACGGACGTTTGTGACGTGGTTCGGTTGAATACTACTTTGTCAGCGTCGAGGTCCGAGGAAACCTCGTTAAGGTTAAGCTAAACGATACGTACGTCGGTCGTTCGTGGGTAAATTGTATTTTTGCCGCGATTCGAAATATCCACGCCGACCAACAAGTACCGGTGTAACAGAACGGGGTTCTTACCCCCGGACGATATTGAGTAGCCCAGAGTACGGAATAATATACACACACACACACACAAGAAAATATTGACATTGTTTACATTGTGTTGACAGAAAGAAACGGGGAATAATTGGTGGCGTGCAAAAAGGATTAGTTGTTCGTAACTGGAAGCTAGAGATCATGAATTTAACTTGACTCTGCAGTTCAGGACAGTCTATAGAATTATCAGTGGGTTTTCTTAGGAACACTTGATTTGCAGAAACACGTCTATCCGTTCAGAACCCTAGCAGCAAAACTTAAAAATGTACGTTGCACCCTTTCAATCTGGTTCCTATTGCTCGCAGTAGGAGGATCCCGTATAACAACGGCGTACTCCGGAATAGACGTGACACGTGCACAGTATAGCGCATTAAGTGGCGCGATCAAATTCACCAGAGACCCTTCTTATGAAACCGAGTGTTTTCAGAATCTTACAACAAGGTTTTCCGATATGATCGCGGACTGTTAGTTCCCGATCAATTGTGACACCAAGATCGTTGACCGTATTACCAGCATTAGTGAGTAAGAGATCATAAAGAGTGTGTTTAAACACAATGGGAACATGAATTCTGTGAAAGGACACTTTGAAATACTAAACTCTAAACCTATGTTATCGGCCCATGCACCTGTCGCATCCAGGTCACTTGGAAGTTTGCGACAGTTGCATACACAACGAATTTCTAAGAATAAAGAATTTTAAGTCGTCAGCAAACGTCGGAAAATGACTATTGCGAATAATACTCTTGACGCTGTCTGATTACGCAATCGCCATTACTGCATTATTTATAGATAAAATCAAAAAGTTCCGGGACTTTCTTAAAACTGTATACCCTTCGAAGTACTCCCGTTGGGTGGCGATACACTTTTCCCAGCGCTTCTTCTTCTTCTTCTTCTTCCGGAATGCTCTTCAGCTACTCCAGCGATTTTTTTTTTAATGACCTTAACATCGTCAAACCATGGGAACAAAAAGAAGTCTACTGGGGCAAGATCTGGTGATTAGGGAGGCTGGAGAACGACTGTCATCGCATTTTTCGTGAAAAAATCACGGATGAGGAGCGAAGAATGCAATGGGACGTGGCCGCCACTCGACGCATGTGCAGTTTTTCTGTTAAAATTTCTTGCCGTGAACTAAATGAAATGTTGCATTCTTCCGTCATTTCCCGAATGGTTGGACGACGATTCGAACAAACGAGGTCATTCGTTTAGACAACATGATCATCGTACATCATTCGTGACATTTTGAACGACTCAAGCATTCATCCTCAAAAGCTGTTTGCAACATGTGAAAAGTTTCGGTAAACGTTTTCCCCAAATTTACATCAAAATTCGCTGCAAACGCTGTGTTCTCCTATCCCTTCCGTCACGGATAAAACCACGAAATCGCCAAACACGAGAAAGTCTGTTCACTAGAGCAGCTGTTACTCCGTTTCGGAACGTCTTATCAACTATCTGAAATAACAGCTGTGCTCGGGAGGAACCCCTCTAAGCAATTTTGCCAAGGTTTAGCTCCGTTGGTCGGCGCTATTCAAAAGGTTCCGGAACTCTTTGATCAGACCTCGTATGAATGTTTCGTTGTTTGGGTCGTTAGCGGCCGGCGGTGACTTTAATTTTTTTCGTTTACGACAGTTGAAGAAGACGGTTGATTATTATCGGCTCGTGAACGCGGGCCGTGTCACATTCGATTGGCGAAAATCGTTTCGTAAATCAACACGTTTTTATGACAATTCTAACGATTTTTTGATTTTCTACACACTTTATCAGTTCAATTGATTATCAAACGAATACATATGAGTTTTCAAATCAACTTTCCCGTGCACGGTTTAATGTGTATTCACTGTTGAAATAGTATAAATACGATACGTACCCGAAACTATTTCAATTGTAGGATATTTGTCCACGTATTTTTACTGAAATCTGTTATATGATATTTAATGAATTCATGTATACAAATGTGTGAAGTCTACACTCGTTACGCGTCCAGCAGACATTTCGGAGAACGTCTCGTGGACTTGTAGACATTTGTTCGTGATCCAAAATGTCTGCTCGACGCGTGTGGGGTCACACATATCGACACACTTATAATTGCAGAGAGGACAATCGGCGTAGTACGATATTCGGATGCCGCCGATTTTTGTGTTCGTGATAATTGATACGATCGGGTTCGCTATTCCGAAATAGTAACGGATAACCGTGTAAGAGATTTTGGATCACGAAAACGTTTTATGGTCACGGACTTGTGGACACTGCGGAGTAAACGTTCGCGTTTATTGGTACGGAGAGGAAACAAGGACGAATCGAACACGGATATACAAGGATACACGAGCACAAGCTACAAGAAGTCAACAGACAAAGTCATCGATTGTCACAAAAAAAAAAAAAAAAGCGTCGCGCGAATTTCCGACAGACGCCCAGCCGGAAGACTAAACAATTAACTAAATATTATCATTAACGTATTCACACGTACTTGTCGACGGCGTGACGAATTGAATGCGTTTATCTTGACCCGGTATTTCCACGGTATACGTTATTGCTACCACCGAGCAAATATATTTGTACTCGGCCAACAAGTTGGTCACGGTGTATTCGAATTCCGTTTCGTTTTCCTAGTGAATCGTTTTTAATGGCAAAAAAAAAAAAACAAGTGTAAGTTGGAATATGAATAAATACGTCGCAATCGATTAATAAAAACGTAGTAAACTAAATGATATTTTCTCCGCTGCACGGGAAAACAACAGATCATATATATCAGCGGTCCTCACTAGGATTTTAGAATGGGCCAAATGTAATTTTTGAAAATTACTTATGGGCCGCAAACATTTTTAATGATAATAATTAAAAATATAAAAATTTACAACTGTTCACTAAATTTAGTGGAAAATAATAAAATGAAATAATATTTTATAGTACATATATAATAACAATAATAATTACAATTAAAATTACAATTACAAAATAAATATTTCATTTTATTCACTGTTTATAGAATTTTTGAATTTTAGAATGTACAATTTAATTGTAATGCGGGCCGTACAAAATTTGTTAAAGGGCCGCGTAGTGGGGACCGCTGATATATATGTTTTTGGAGGTGCCTGTTCAGCATAATTAGACATCATAATAACAAATCGTTCAATAACTTCTAATGTAATTATTTAATAGTCAAATGATAGTAATAAGTAATATAATAATCACAGTTCTCTGTCACCTGCGACACGTTCGTATACGAGGGGTGTCCGTAAAATAAGGTCTCCCAATTCTTTTTCACAAAGTCAAACACGTTTATTTGAAACAATCCGTACATCGTTGGAAAGCCTAGTCTTTTTACTAACTTTCAACATATTAGCCGTTGCGACCGATGCATTTTTGCACGTGGTACGCCGTTTTTTTTATAAGGCTGTCACGTGGCAACCTCTTCTTTCAACTTCTCGTCGGTCCTCGTTAGTCATCCACGTGCGACTTCGACGGAAACGAACGAGACGATTATCACTCGGCGCTTAGGCCCGGGCTTTAAGGGGCCGGTGTTTGATGTTATCCCGTCAAAAATCGGTCGACGAGGTCGGTTGTTGCACGGTTGGCGTGGGGACGAGCGCGCGTCTTGACGATAACACACTCCGTTGGTCAGCACGCGCACCGTCTTTTGTTCTGAATTGCCCGGCGAAGGTTCTTCAACGTTCCAGCAGTAGGCACGAACTCATCCCGTTCATACCGCAAGACAAGTTGAAAGAAGTGGTCGGTCGGTACCTGTGCGCGCCGTGGCGGGACATTTCTACGACACTGTCGCAACGGAAATCGTGTGGAAAAAATAATAGAGAGACCAGCGGACTTGGGTAGTATCCGGAGTACAGTATTCCGAATACTTTTTACAGCACGAACATATTTTAAACAGTATCTACATGATATTTCATATTGTTTTTGTTGAACTCGTATTAATTGTTTAACATCTGTTTGTTTTTGATGAAATAAATAGTTTTAAAGTATCTATTATGTTTGTTAATATTATTTTATTACAATACATACCTAATCTTGTTTTGAGTATTTAGAATGTAAAGTAGAATATAATAGACTATAAGTCATCGAGAGTATAAAAAGCTTCTATTGAGTTTTACAAAAAATAACAACGTACAACTTTGATCTAAAAAATAATAATTTCAAAAAGAAATACAAGTAGCAGCAGTAGGTATTCAAAACATCAATTATTCTATCAATGATCTTGCTATATTTGGTGTTTCAGTCCGGTCTTATTCAAGTGATAAAGAATGTTTGAATTCACCGTGTTTATTGTAATCGTATTATATTTTATAATTGATTGGCGTTGTTAATTTACTTCTCAGTTATTGCGTTAATTCCATTGAATAGTAATATAATTACTATATATATATATTGGATATTCGTATTACTGAAAACTAAAAGTATTTGAAATACTTCTTGTGAGGTATTCAGAACACTTAGGGAATACTACTGTCGTAAAGTATCCGAATACATATTCTGAATATTTTTCTTCAAAGTATTCGGAATGTGTAATCCAAATACTTTTAAACAGTATTTTCCCCAAGTCTGGAGACTAACTAGGCTCTCCGACAGTGTGTGCGATTCATTTCAAATAAACGTGTTTCTCTTTGTTTTCAAAAAAAAATTTGACACCTTGTTTTACGGACAGCCCTCGTACGGCACATAGTGATCGAAGTGGCGCGGGGTGGATACGGGGGGATGAAATCATTAAAGTTATTATAATCTAAATTTTTCATCCCTCCACTCATTTCGTCCAAAATAACACATCCCCCTTATAACTGCGTGCAAAGACCATCGATTTAAATTGGTGTTTTTCATAAAAATTGTATTTTTTTTTTAAATTAATCTTACGAGAATACAACGATGTTAATGTTTTTGATACGAAACAAGTACTTTTTTATCTCATTCGAATCGGACCGCTCGCTAACGTCTGAATCTAATAAGCCGAAACTCTCGTGATTCCGTGTTGATAAGAAATTCGTGTTCGCCGAGACACCAGAAATAGAACCCCCCGCCGCGCGCGAACAACATTACTTGGCTAGCGTGTAAAAAACGTGTAAAAAACACAGGGGGGGGGGGTCTCTCACCGGGACGTCGTATTTGACGCTGAAAATGTGATTGTGCATTCCGACGCGTTCGCCGACGAACGTGCTGTGGAAGAACGCGATGTGGCCGTTGGGCGCGCACGGTTGCTTCCAGCCCAGCACCACCGAATCCGATTGCACGGACACGACGTTCAGGTCCTCGACCGGCGAGCTGGCTGCGCAACACGAACGGACGACGGTCATGACGAACGGCCTGGGACCGTTAGCCCGCGGACGTTACCCGACGACATGGTGCGCAGCGTGACGTTTGCGCCGGCGCCGAACCCGGACTCGTTGGACGCGCACGACTCCACCACGTAGCTGCCGGCCGGCCGCAGGTTCGCGATCTCGTGCCGGCACGTCCGGCCGTCCGCCGCGACGAAATACGTGACCGCGTCCCGGCGCGTCCGGCCCGCGCAGTGTCCCGGCGGCGCGCCGTGCAGCGGCTCCACGAACGTGACCGTCCACCGGTAACCGGTGACCGCGCCGACGCCGGGCGGCGACCACGTGACGACCGCGCGGCTGGCCGACAACCGCGCCACCGACACGTTCCTGGGCGCGTCCGGCACTGGCGGCGGACGTTCGGTCGGTCAGAGACGTTCGGCGGATAACGGCGACGAGACCGGCATTCACGGTGAACGCAACGGCGCGACGTCGATATTTTTCAATAAGACCCTTCCAGCAAACCCGTCGGATAAGTGCCGAAATTCGTTGGACGTTTTTTTTTTTGTTTGAAAGTTATGGGCTTTTTTTTTTTATTTCGCGCCGCTGACTCCACGCCAGCGGTGCGTTCAAACAAAATGTTATCCAACAAAAAAATCAACGTCCGACGGATTTCCGGGGACCTTTCCGACCACGTTGGACGGTATTTTTGAAGTTGCCGACCGGATTCGACCGGTTAGAGTATCATCAGCGCGGTCACCGGTCTCGTCGTTTTATCCACACACAAATTTAATAAATCCGGACGATTTTCAATTTCAAATCGAATAGGCGATTAAAAGAAATAAAAAAACACGACGAAACGTTACCCTTCGGTTTCGTGCGAAACGTTATTTCGTCACTGTTCGCCGAACGACCGGCCCGATTGAAAAACGCCGAATGACACGTGTGCCCGGTGGAATGTTGCAGATTGTCTATGAGCACCCGGTCGGGCTTGTACGCCGTGACCACGAACGAGACGTTCGAATACGAACAGTTGACGATCTGACGGACGAAACCGCACGCCGAGTCGACGGGAGGATCCCATTGCAGCGCGGCGGTGAAATTCGTCGTAAACAATACGCGCCCGTTCGCCGGCTTGTCCAAAACTGAAAACAGAAAAAGCGGATTCGTCCGGACGTCAAGCGGCCGACCCGGTCACAGTTCTAACGCCGCGTGACGTACCTTCCGCGACGACGACGGCTTCGGTCCCGGCCGGTGGACCGCTCACGTCGTTCTCCGTCTTCGGCGTGACGGTGATCCGATACGCGACGCACGGCCTGAGCCGTGTAACGGTCACATCGGTCGCCTGCGTGACATTCAACCGTCCGCGGTCGTGTATATACGCCACGTGTCCGCCGGGTCGCGTCCGCGAGGTAAAGACCGGTAAACGGCGCTCGCCCGGAGACCCGTCCGCCCTGCCTACTGGTACGCGCGATCGCGAGTACAGCGGAATCCGTGGCCGAGGGTACGGGAAAACGGGCGACAGAACCGCGCGCGAAAGTGGTGGTCTGAACGGTACGGGGTACCTAACCGGCTCGTGTCCGCTCCCGGCTTTAGGTCCCAAGCGCCGCCGGTCGGTCGATGGTGTGAACCCCGATTGCTACGGATATCCAACACCCTAACGATCGGCCGGCACCGTATAACACCATTGTCAAGATACAAAACAGAAAGTGTTCGCCCGGAATATTACAGAAGCTACGGAAGCTCACGGGGCACTTTCTGGGGAGCTCGCTATCATGTCCTACGAACGTCAGGGCTAGCATCAAGCTTGTCCGCGACGGAATATGTGCAAATTAGGTTGATGTTGCGACGAATGAACCCTAATCTCAGGGCGCTTGACAGGACATCCATAGAAAAAATATATGCTATCATCGGAGTAGTTCCTCCCGAAACCCGAAGGGAGGTAGTCGCTGAAATCGGAAAAACGAAACAAAAAAAAATGACTCCCGTCATCCATTATTTGGACATGAAAAAGTTTCAGAATGACAACAGACGAACTCAACGAACAACCAACGACTAGGCGGTTAGAACTATGGAAGAACATGGTGCCAGTTGAATGAGAAAGGGCCCGTCGGTTTCCAATTTGTTCTTTCCTGAGTGGAGGTCCCTAACTCGGTTGACAACAGGTACCCACGAGATGCAGATCAAGTCTCAAACTACGTGGTTTTAGTGACGACGACAAGTGCGGATGCGGTACGGTACGTATAAAACTTCGAACACCTCGTACAATGTCTAGATATGAAAAGTGTTTGCACGATGGAAGACCTTGTTTTAGCTAACGACAAGGCAACTTTCGTTGCTGATTTTTCGAAATCAAGCATTTAAATCGATGATCACGGAGGAATTACTTTTTTTTATAATTTAAATGTTCAAATTTATGAGCGATCTTGTTTGTTTTGTGTTTGTGTCAAATTTGTATGTACGTTAATATATTTCAAATTTGTATTTACCCGCCTATAATTCTAATTTTAGTTTAAGTAAAATTCATGTATTTTTAATAATATTTTAACTGATTAAAATTAAATTTTAATGTTTTGTCATTTTCGACGCGACTCTTTGAGTCGTAATCAATTAAACGTTAGTTTTTTCTTCGATTGAATACGTTAGATCATACGTGACATCAGTACAATCATTGCGTGCGTTATACACACACACAAACGTACTGTGTTAACGAGGACTTAACATTTTAGAGTAGCGGATCATAAATTGCAACGTTTACAATTACTCTCGTGGGGTACTCAAAATTGGTCGTTTACATTTGACTCGCCATACAGTAAAGTACGACCACTCAAAATAAATCCTAAATGCGCCACTAAAACGTATTATTATTAATCGCAATTAATGATGCTTACTTGAGTTGATATTGAAGAGCAAACGAACATGTCGTAACAGTAAACAACTACGTATTGATGAACGCAATAAGACGAATTTACCGGTTTGTCCCAACTAACGAATATACTTTTAGAGTCGTTTGAAATCGCCGTTAATTGAAGTACAGGTCCAGGAACTAAAATAAATAAAATTCAAAACGTTTTTTTCATTCGAAACACAACGATTGTTAAACAATCACGCATTCGTGTTTTGTTTGAAGTTTAATTATTTTTATATAAAAAAAAAAAACGTATAAGATCATATGAAAACAATGGCTTTGCTATATTCTTTGCAAAATATTTCCCGTGACAGGGACGAACACTAAGCTTCAGTGGTGCATTGGAGGCTATAAGCCGTATACCCAGATCCCTGTTTTCGAGATTTTGTGTATACCCTTAAGAAAAAAAAATGAAAAAATGATGCGTACACGCGGATTATGCCACCCACCCAAATTCCTAAAAAAATTTAGCATATTTATTTATATTTAGTATATTTTTAGTTTCATTCTTTAATTTTTAAGTGATAAAAAGGATATTGCTATGCCCAACCCAAGTTGTTAACCTTAATTATGATTAGAAAATTAGCTAAAAAAAAAGGTCATCAACTCATTTTTTTGGTCCCCCCACCTCTGAAAAAAAAAATTAAATGCTAGAACCGCCACTGGGCCGGTGGACGAACAGGCCGCACGGACAAGTGTCGTTCCGCCTCGCTCGGCTGCTGACGGGGGTCACGATTGTTTCAACCGGTATTTTCGTCGTGCCTCTTCGTCCGGGTGTTCCCACTGCGGACCGACCGGAGAAGAACCGCGCCTACCACACCCTGGTAATCTGCTGCAAAGCGTTCGAGAGTGACCGCGCGTTGGGGTGTCGTGGGACGCGGTTGTCCGGTTCGCCGGAGGCGGTGATGTCGGCCAAAGATGAGGCGGAACACGCCAGGCGAAAGGACGCGGGGATGGCTTCATCCCGACGACTCTGAGGGGGACAACTATGGTGGGACGACTCTGGTGGGAGACCACCTTCACCCGTCCGCCCCAATAAAAAAAGGAACGTTTTGTTGTTTAGTTTTAGAAAAAAAAAATAAATAGACGATGGCGGCCCACGTTCTCCGAAAGCTCCGTACGGCCGGTTTGAATATGATTAGAAAAATGGAGAGGTCGAGAGTATGAAAAACGAACATATCGTACCGGATTCATTTTTCGACCGGAGCGATAACATTTTCTTGATAATTAAACGTTGAAAAGTGTGCGTGTACAGCAGGTTCGGACTGGCTAGAAAAAATGGCCTACCGTGCAAATCAGTTTGAAAGTTCCACCAAACCGGGGGAAAAAAAAAATGTACAATAATAAAGCTATTATAATATTTTCACTTGAACACCGGCGAATAATAAAAAGGTTTTGTTGTTACGTGAACCATAAATAGACACCCTGTACCAGTGGTTCCCAAAGTGGGCGCTAGTATGGTTCAAGCGGGCAATAGTTCTGTGAGCGCGATTTGACGGCTTTTAATAAAAATCAGGATGTTCCTCATACAGACAGAGCCGAACGTTAATAAACTGACGAAAACCCATTCCACGTACATGATTCTCTTAAAAATCTATATTTATTATTTGTTTTTATCATAAATAAGTTGTTGCATTTATATATATACTGATAAATTGATTAAAGTAAAATTCTGTGATAGGGCGTTAAGGGAAATGGGTTCGTCGCGGCGTGCGTAATCCATGACCGCGATGACCTTACCGTGGAAAAAACGCATCTGACGTGATCGGATTGAATCGATATTCGGACGATCGCGACATCGATTCGCCTAACCCGTCAACCGGACCCAGGAGCCGGTACTGGAGGGTATTTTTTTACCCGTCCGGCAGCACCCCGTCGTCGACGTTACCGTTGTAGGTGCCGACAAAACGAATACGCACCCGCGCTGTCCGTGGTGACGTTGAACGGCGTCGGGTGCCCGTACGTCCCGGAAACGTCGGCCGCGGATACGTGACCGCGATACGCGACGCACGGTTCCAACGCGGTCACCGTACAATGGCCGGCCGACTCCGTCCGCGTCTCCTTGCCGACGCCGCGCGCGTTCGTCAACGTCACGCGATAGTTCCCGGTGCACCGGTCCGGGCCGTCCCACGCGACCAGAACCGAGTGGCTCGAAGCCTCCGCGGTTACGTTGCTCACCGGTCCTGTAACCGTCGCGAACGTTCGGCTCGTGCCGGCACGTGTTGTTTGCCGGCGTCACAACGTACGGTCGTCATCGACCGTCGGCGGCGAGCGCGGGATATAAAGACTTGCCGGGAGGTTTTCAATGCGAAAACAAAAACAAACACGAGCGAACGTCTCGTCGTGCCCGTTCGATAGTGTTGAATTTGAAGTAGATTTTGTTTGTCACAACACACAGTCCAATAGTTCATGTCCGTCGAGATAGCGTTATCCGATTGTACTCCAAAGTAGTGCCAAAAATTTGTGTTGAGCTGTTTTCGAATTTACCGATTTTTAGCAAAAACTAGGCCGCAGCAAGTTTTAAAAATAGCGTAGTCAGACGTAGCGAATTCGTAGCAGATTTTCGGTACTACTTTGGAGTGAATCGGATAATGTGCCGGTGCTATCTTGACGGACATCAATAGTTCGCACGCGTGTTATGTCGTGAATCGCGACGATCAAACGGCGGTTCGGTAAAATTCCGAATTTCTAACGGTTAGTAGTTAACACGTAGACAACAACGAATGTTCATCGGCCGTATCGTTGATTTCGCGTAGAGTGATTCCGAATTACGTACATATTTTGTGTATCATCCTAAATTAGAGGTTAACCCCCCGGAAACATCTCCCCGCGTTCGCCCCTGTCGACCGTGACCGTACGTAGAGAAGTTCATCGATCGTTCGTATTTAATAACGTCTGATCTCTAAAACCATCGACGTACAAACGAACGATCAATGTCACAAACATAGCACACGTATTTTAAGCTCCATGTCCCTGGCACTCCCACTTCACAAATTTAAAATTTAAATCGGGACAATCGTTTGTGCTTCGTTCGTGCTGGCTTGTGCACTTTATCCCGACGTTTGTGCTCTCACCGTTGCCGAGTTATAACACGTTTACCGCGGTAGTGCTAAAATTCATCTTACCCTACAATTGTAATATGGTTGTTTAATTAATTCGTTTTCATTCATTAGTTATTTATTTTTTCATAACACCTATAAATTATTAGCTTTTGTTTATTTTATGTGTAGTCTTTATATATTGAGTCAATAATACTTAGAGTAGGTAACATTAAATTATACACAATTCATAGCATTTTGTACCAAAGAAAATTTTTAATTTCTTTTAATAATTTAATTGGTATTAATATTCAATATTCGTATCTATATGAGAATTTTATTATAATAACTTGCTATACAAAACATTACAAAATTGCTTTTCTATTAAAATATTAATTACTAAATATATTACAAGTGAAAGTGATATATCTCAGGAACGGTGAGGGCACAAACGTCGGGATAAAGTTCACAAACCAGCACAAACGAAGCACAAACGATTGCCCCGATTTAAATTTTAAATTTGTAAAGTGGAGGTGCCAGGGACATGGAGCTCGTATTTTACGCCTGACAATAGTTTTTTGTGTTGTTTTCTATTTTTTTTCCACATGCGTTGAGAATATATATTTTATTTTTGTTTATTGAGAGTAGCGTTAATTTAAGGTATTGAAAAAAAAAAATAGTTAACTCGCCCGGCCTTCGTGAATATATTTTATTGCAGCGTTCGCATACACAGTGTACATTTTGTTTGCTTAGGTGTTAGAAATTACATAATGAGTATGCAAACAAATCGTGTCAAGCGTTTTAAATTAAAACACAGAGATAAGAAAAAGAAATTAGTACGAGAATGTTCTAGCCGTAATATTTCATAAAACCAATTTTAATTTTTCTTGTTTTGTACGCAATCAATTAATGGATATAAGTTCAAACTAACAGTCAATGTTTTTGAAACAGACGGAACAATATTTATCATTTTTCCATCAATTATATTTCTACAGGATAATCAAAAGAAATACGGACTTTCAAGATCTAAAAACTATTTGCTGAAAATATTCAAAAACACGAGACAAAAACTTTCAATATTATACGTGGTTTACCTATCAACCCAAACTGTTATTTCTTATGCTATTGTCTATTCTATTAACTGTTGAACTACAATATATTTAACCTACGAAAACTATTAAAAGTATAAAAATAAAACATTAAATTCCTCTTAAAATCACGCATTAACTTAAATTCTCGAGATATTTTGAATAAAAATATAAAATATTGTTTTATTTGATTAACTTTGTTGTAGAATTTAAAGTTTTAATCCCGAAATTAAATATATATTTTATAATAAATAAAATGTCTATAACAAAACCGAAAACTTTAAATTAAACTCACTAATTCGATTTTATGTTTTCCATTTTTGGAATATAAATATAATAACCAAATGGTTATGTTTTTATTGCATATTTTCAAGTCTTTGAATTAAAATTAAAAAAAATCTACAATTTTAATCTAAAAAACTATGACGTTTTCAATATTTTATAAATGACGTATTTAAAATGTGTATAAAAAAAGGACAAACATTTTTTTTTTAAATTATTAATTATTTTACTCCAGAGTTCTATAAAATTAATGTAGTTTGTCTTTTGATAAACTCGACAAATACACTTTTCACATTACTCAAAACATCAAATAAAAAGTAGTTCATATATTAAAATCCATTAGTATTCCACAACCAAATGCAATACTTTTTTTATACTAATAAATACGTTAAAAAATATTTTAAACGAATAAGTGTGAGGGAAGTATATGTCGACATTGTTCGACTTGATTATATGGTTTGAATCTCGTGAAGAAAATAAAATCATTATAAAACGTTAGATAGAGAATTATTATTAAAACGAATTACCTGATTGACAAAGTCTAGAGGCTAAAGTTACATTTACCACCATTGCCACCAACGATGTTATCATTAAGTTGTTAAAGAAATACATATTTAGTTTACGTTGACCACACATTCATAATAGAAGTTCAATTAATAATTTACACTTGGTCTTTGTCCCGTCTCGTAAATAATGCTGAAATGATAAACCGTTTACAAATCACTCGTTTAAATATATAAATTATGTAATCAAATTACACATACAAAATGATGTCTCGAAAACAAAACCAAATCTACAGCAAATAACACGAAGAGTCGGAGACTATGTTTGGTATAAACGTATTATATAATAAAATAAAAATGAAATAAAAAATTAATAGATTAAAGGTTGAATATCATTAAGTAACATTGATTTAAAGAAAAAAAAATGATTATTTCATTATAATTATATAAATAGACATATTTTTTTTTTGATAAAAAATAAATATAGTTGGACAGAAAAATTTAAAAAGAAATGTAGGGAACTAGTTGTTTAAATTCTAATTATGCTGACGGTCACATTTTCATTAAATTAAGCAAATATTAAGTCAACATCGAGGTCTATAAAATTATGATTGACATAACTAATTATATATTGCATTGATTGTAGGATGTGTGTGAGCTAAAATTTTGCAAAAATGTGTCGATTTAAAGAGAAGTAGTAACTTTTTTCAATGTTCAGATAGCAAAAAGAATTAACTAAAGTAGATTGGTTAAAAATGTATTCCAATACTATTGTTATCCTTCTTAAATCACAAAGAAATTATATTATTTATATGCAATACGTGTTATCATCATACTTGGCAATCTTAACATGTTTATAAATAATTAAAACCAATAGAAAATTTAATATTAAATAAAAATAATATTATATTGATTGAATTATTGAAAGGAGTGAATTGTGTACAGTGACGGCGCGATAATGTGTTTCATGAGGCCGTGGCTTCATGATCAATTAGGTGGTGGTACTCTTTCGCTCTTGGGCTTTGGTCTCTTAGGACTTAGGTATTGATCACTAACGATGATATTTTGATACCCATATTATATATTTGTACTTTGCTGATCTGCTATATGAATCGTGCAAGACGTATAACGTAACTGACTGATTAGATAATACTATAATGGGTCGGTTTGATACAATTTAGGTGGTGGTAGTCGTAATAAAATATTTATAGTTGCCTCGTTGTTGAAAACTGTTTGCACCGTCATTGATTGTGTGTATATCCGTAGGGTTGTATAATAAATTACAAATATTATGTTTACGTTAAAATGGACAATATTTTATGAAATTAATGCAAAATCGCATTTGCAAGTAAACACCGTTTACTAGGCAGAGCCCCACAAAGTGGGGGGGGGGGGTCAGTGAGTACTATAATCCCGGGGCCCGGACTCTCTGGGGGTCCGGGAAAATAAACATAATATACACGTATTATTAATTTAAATTAGAAAAATAAAATGAATCGTGCCACCCCAGTCACCATATCTTTATATAATACTATTATATAAATAATTTGATTTTTTACTACATAATTTTTTGTTTATAATCTATGTGTATATTATTTTTATTTCATAAGGTCGGGTCACTTGGCGTTGGTAGGCATGTTGAAGTTTGAAAATAATGTGTAGGTAGTAGACAGTTTGCAATATATGATGTTTATTTAAATCATTGTATTAGATTGCGTGGATTTTCTTTTTTCGATTTTGAACAAAACTGACCGGTTGTCCGCGAAAAACAAATCACATCGACTGTTTAATAAATATAGGCAAAATAATAATGAAATTGATCAAATAGTGATTGACAAAATGTATATTTTTCAATACCATACTAATAATGTATGTATTAAGTGCTTAGTACATACAAGAGCATAATAATTATGCACATATTATATTGTATAACATAGATATAACGGTTTTGTGTGCATTTATACAATAAAACATGTACCTACTAACCGCTATTAAAATTTTGAATCATGCACGTGATTAAAATACAATTTGATGGGTGTTGTTAATTTTAGACAATTAAATGTGAATTCATATTATGGTGTGTACTGTAATAATTATACAACCGCGGTATAATACGTTCGTTGTTAAGGAATGAAATTCGGCATGATTCTTGACTTCGCCTTCCTTTGATTCCGTCGGTCAAAGTATAATCGTATGACAAAGAAATATAAAATTTCAAAGAAACTAACTATGCTGCAGCCAAGAAATAATCCGAATAACCCGCCTATATTGCCTAGAACAGTTATTTACACGTTTGTTAATATGAAAAACTTACGGTTAGGTCGAACGATTACCTAATAGATCATTAAATGGTATTAGAGGAGCGTTCGTTATGTCCATAACAAATTTCTGTTTAAAATAAATCAATACCATCGCCATGTCTTCACGTCTACATGGACAAATAAAAATTATACACACATATAAATATATTTAGAAAATGTCCCCGTCATTATGTCGACACGACAATCTAATTAAGCTATTACAGTATTTTGGAGTTTATAGTCCAGTTCCTAAAAAACTCTACAGTTTCGTAGTGATATTGAATATCCGTACAGCTTGGCAGACACTTGCACCTTTTGTTATTAACGTTATTTGTATTGTTCAACGTGGTCATTTGTTTGTCGAAGATCGAATAACCTGAGAACCAAATACAGAGTTAGTTAACCATATTGTGAAATTCGATCAATATCTGTGCTAAGTACTAACCGATAGTTGAAGATTTTCTGACACACTTTAAATTGTCGGAACCGCACACCGGAACGTCTACTTCTCCTATACAATAGTTTTGTGTCGGTAATAAATACACACATCTATGTTTTACGCATTTCAAAAGCGATCATAAAACAGACGTACAATACGTGCAATTGTGATATACCACTGCGGTTCTTAAACTGAGTGTCCGCGGTCTCCTGTGTCATAACGCGATACGTGTGGTGCATTAATGCAATTGTTGGGTAAATTTTGAAAGCGTATTATTTTATTTTTATTTTTTCGTGTAGCACGTTATCTTATCATTATTACACCGGCGACGAGATACAGCGGAATTCGACACAAGTAAACGTTTTATTATTAGTATTTATCTGTCCGTTAGTCTTGTTCGTACGAAACGTACAGGCACTTCGGTCGGCAGACGTATATTTATTACCACTGAGTACGGTATCTCGTACACCTACGTGATATTTTTCAAATCGTCTTAAAGGAATTTTGTTGAAATGGACCGCTGGCTAAATTTAAAAAGGAAGAATTCTAACAGTGTAAAAAAGACTTTTCCGCCCTCGTTTATATTAAGAATAAGTTTCGAAACCGAATAGAAAACATAGTGTCCGAACTACGGATAAAGTTTTCTAGTATTGAGTCCGATGTTCAAAAATTGATGCAACGCCATCCTTCGCATTAAATAAATAAACATTAAATTTTAAGAGCATTAAAAAGAAAATATTAAATTTGTAAGAAAAATTAAGTGTTAAAAAAATAGTTATAAATGTGTATATTGTTATTATGTACCTACTTATGTGATTTGTAATATAAAACATGTAACATATTGATTATGATAACATGAGATATTTTGTACAAAAAAAAAAGGTATTGAAAGAAAATTGGTAAGGGGTGTCCGTGATTTTTAGAAGTCTTTCATCAGGGTTCCGTATTCTACAAAAGTTTAAGAACCGCTGATATACAACATATACTTATCTCTAATTAGAGATAAGTAAATTCGATTATATTTCGTGTAAGTTGGTAAAATTATCGATTGACATATCTAATTGTATCTAATCATTAGACTAATATACAGAATGTCAGTGTTCTCGGACGTCCGACAAATGCAATAACTTTTGTTCTATTCGTTATTTAAAATTTTTTTTTTGCAATAAACAATAATTTTAGCGCGACGTCCTAGTAATTATTATTATATATAGAAATAAAAAA
Source organism: Schlechtendalia chinensis (assembly GCA_019022885.1). Classification (NCBI taxonomy): domain Eukaryota; kingdom Metazoa; phylum Arthropoda; class Insecta; order Hemiptera; family Aphididae; genus Schlechtendalia; species Schlechtendalia chinensis. Next base: position 39,082,616 of record CM032339.1, read on the forward strand.
AACTTAATGGAATACAAGAATATTGAGTACAACAAAGTTTTTACATTTGTCAGATCTCCGTGGGACACTTCCGTGGTACAATTTAACGATTGACAATCCGAATTCTTACTCGGTTGGTAGAAAGCATTACAACCACATACGTGAAGTGTGTTGTTGGCTATACACTCGAGTTCACAGTTTTGGTATGTGTATATTTTGAAAAATTTCAAAATTTTCTCATGTTGAAAATAACAGTTGCGAGTTTTCGGTGCCCATTTTACGATTTTCGGCGATGCGCGTACAACGGTCATCGACAATGAAATGGTCAACATGCTTCTATTGATAATGTAAGCCGTAGGTTTGATACCAGTTGGCATGTCCGCGGGGTTGTGTAAAAACAACTGCAATTGTTCAAGCACATCGAATAGATTTGCTGCGATCCATTAAGGCGCCACACGAATACAGCACAATATACGGAAATGGACGGATTCCTCCAACTTTCGTATTTGTGATGATTTATATAACATTGGGTTGGCTACTTCGATAAAGTATCCGACAATCACGCGCAAGACGTTTCCGGATCATGAAAACGTCTTATGGTCACGGGCACTACGGAGTACGTGTTCACATTGTTTATTACAAAGACTGCACGTGAACAAACACGGGCAAATATATCGACGTACCGAGAGACGAGTACAAACCGTGCGACTTAACCATGCCAACGTACGACGTTATCAGTTGTTACGACGCACCCCTCCCCCCCTTTCATTATTCGCCAGACCTCGCTCCGTATGACTTTTGGATATTTCCGAAATTAAAAAACCCATTGAAGGGATTATGCGTCAATCATGCATTAAAAAACGCGTTTTGAAGGGTTTGAAGTGGACTTTTCGATTTTTTTTTGTGGTTACAAAAAGGTAATTTGTCGATTACAAACGATATTACATAATTCTATGCCATTTACAGAAATGTAAAACTCGAATTTCCCAATGGCAGGGCCAGGGTGACGCTATAGGGGGCCGGCGGTATCAAAAAACCCGTTTTGAAGGGTTTGGGGTTAGTTACAAAAAAAGTTATGGTGGTTACAAATGATTAAAAATGATATTACATAATTCTATACCATTTGCAGAAATGTAAAACTCGAATTTTCGAATGGCAGGGCCAGGGTGACGCTATAGGGGGCCTGCGGTTTTAAAAAACCTGTTTTGAAGGGTTTGAAGTGAACTTTTCGATTTTTTTTTTTGTGGTTACAAATGATTACAAACGATATTACATAATTTTTAATATTTTTTTTTTCCCAAATGGAAAGTGGCAGGGCCAGGGTGACGGACCTATTATTATGCCATTAGTTTGAAATCGGTAAGATTATTTGTTTTTAGTTCTCGGCGTTTTCCCGTAACCAGGTTTTAGTCGTTCAGCGAATTTCGTCATGGACGTAATAAAGAAGAACAAGGAATGTGCGTACGATTTTGAACTTTTTTGTTTTAAACTTAGAAAAAATTCTAGTGAAACACTTAAACATTTACATCGAGCTTTTGGTGTTGATGCTTTGTCTCGAACAACGTGTTTTGAATGGTTTAAGCGTTTTAAGGAAGGAAGAATATCCGTTAAAGATAAATGAACGACCTGGGAGACCTTCGTCCTCTGAAACTAATGAAACCGTGGTTCGTGTTCGTGAAATTATTCGAAATAATCGTCGATTAACTATTGGAAAAACATCTGAGGAAGTAAGAATATCGCACGGCTCTTGTCAAGCGATATTAACTAATGATTTGGGCATGAGTAAGGTCAAATAGTTAATCAGTATTTTTATTTAGAAGTCATGAAAAGATTACGTGAAAATATTAGGAAAAAAAGCTAGAAAATTGGAAAAGAGGTTTTCGCATGCTACATCATGATAACGTCCCGGCTCACAGCTCATAGTAATGACTCGTTCGCCAGTTCTTAGCAAAAAATCAAACTATACTGGTCCCACAACCACCTTACTCGCCTGACTTGGCTCCGTGCGATTTTCCCAAGTCAAAATTAACGTTCAAAGGACGTCGTTTTCAAATAATTGATGACGTTAAAGAAAATTCGGAACTGGCTATTAAGGACATTCCGCCCTTAGTGCTTACCAGGAACGTTTTGAAAAGTCGAAAAGAAGACGGCGGCGGCGTATTGCTTCTCGGGGAGATTACTCTGAAGGCGACAATGTACGTTCAGAATAATATTGCGCTAACAAAGTTATACACTGTAAAAAATCCCGGTGTTTTTTTTATCGCGCCTCGTATGTATTTATGTAGTGTATATCATTACACCCGTGAAACAAACGATCATTACCGTCAATCCAGAATTATCTATTTTCGAACAACCGCTTTCTTCCGAATCCGTGTTTCTCAAGTCGAAGATTAACCGTACGGCGTTGTCGAGGGTGTCGCCCGAAACTCTCCACGGCACGTCGAACGGAGTAGCGTTCGTGCCGTAACTGGTCTCGGGAGTCCACGTGGTTTCGTTTTTTAACATGACGTCCGCCCGCGTATGATTCGTAATGGACGTCCTGGAAATGCATTAACCGAATTGGTTCGGAGCTGTTTTCACTGTAGTTGTCGAAACATACGTATGGTGATAGTTGTTATTAAACAGGAGATGATGAGGAATCATGTTTAGCGAATAGCAAATACCATTCGTCGTTAGTATTGGTTGAATGTAATCGCAAGGCGAGTGAATTTGATCGTTAAGCCAATATAACTTTGAAATTATGTTCTTGCATTCCATTTTGTAATTCTTCGAGTTCAAACATGGACACACAAAATATTTGTCAGTTTTCGATTATCACGGATACTAAATCTCATACAACCGAAATAACGTATTTGTAACAATGACTAAAATCGTTTAGATAATTTTTTTTCTTTTCTAAAACACTATATATTAAAAAACGTATATAAACGAGTATTGTATTTTCAATAATTGATTTGTTGGGTTTTTTTTTTAATAATAGTAATAATAACATGTATAAAAATGTACACTATGATTACAATAAATGTAAACAATTTAGTTAAACTCGACAAAATCTCACCTCTACTACATACTGCCAATTTTTCGGATCGATGTATTTTAAAGTTGCATTTTTTTGATATTCTTGTTGAAAATGTAACATGTTTATTGCATCTTCCGTTTCCCTGAGATCGATAATATATAAATGCTTACGGTTTGTTCGAAAACATTAGCAAACATCATTCATTACTTGTTGAACACGTCGTCTTTTACCGATCTGTTATTGACGTTTTGTAGCTGAATATCACTACAAAACGTGAAGGCCGGAAATGGAAAATCCCATACATTATATTTGTTGGTATTCAACGTCATCACCATTTTACTACTCAACCAATTACTGTACAACTGATATATTTGCAAACCGCACAACGACATCACCAAAGACATGACGATAAGCCAAAAAACTCTAGACGAGTAACAATATTTGAAAATTTATAATGCCGTACGTATTTCATACGGCGGTGTACCTGCGTGCATAAAAACGTGTTTTGGGATGTGCGAGTACGACCGAATAATAAACTTCGATCGTATTTTTCAAAATCCAACGTAAATAATGTAAAACCAACATTTATTATGGCCAATTTTATGTAACAACAGTTAATTATTCTAACCAGATTGTAAATCGATTCATGTAATTAAAATAATTTCAGAGCAATTCGATTATACATCTATAAGGGTCGAAAAAGAAAAATTACGTGAAATATCGTTTTTAAGTTTATAAATGTTGAAAATTGATTTTGCACCCGGTTTACGAGACGGTCTGGGATGTTTGTTTTCTTTTACAATGTATACATATATTTTATGATAATTGCTATAAACTAAAGCAATTCGAGGGTAAAACAATGATTGAACGAGGTCGATTGGTACGTACATAAACACGATGTCGCGTGATCTTGGTAATACGTGCAATAATAAATACAATGCATCGCGCGTATACGTGTTACACTCGCCTTTCTAGCAGAGGTCTCTTGGGCTCGCCCAAATACATGATACCGTGTAAACTCGTAATCGACGAGAACTCGCGCAGATAACTGCCTTTGGTCGTCGTGGACAACGATTTGTTTACCGTAGATCCGCGACGGTGTCTTTCGACAATGATTTCTCCGCGAGGGTTGAACATTTTCGGACCCGAGAGACACGCGCCAAGTCCGTGTCGTTTCGCGGTGCGCCTTCGACCGCCCCGCCAGTGAAAGTGAAGGAACTGGCGAAAAACCGTGTACGACAATAATTATGTCTGCGCACCACTCGAGTGCCGTCGTAATAGAGCGCGTTGACATTCCCCCTTTGTTCGAAATGTTAGGCGTCACTGCGTTCGTGTGTCAGACGTTTCGGGTTTTAATCGTGTTTGCCGAAGTCTCGACGGACCGTCGGAACGAACGTACACGAAATAAATGAATGCCACCCACACCCCGCCCAAGTTCCTCCTGAACAACAACACGATTCGTCCCGAGTAAACGGACGGACTATTCGCGTAGTCGTCTTATCGACACACGTTGAACTCGTAATCTAACAACTTTTTTTTTCTACTCGATTAATTTTTATACAAACATTCGAGATAAAATAGCATCCGATCATGTACGCGTGTTCTGACAATAACGGTGTCGATAAACGTAGCGAGTACAATGTCTCGGAAAGAAAGAAAAAAAAACCACACACGTTTACATATAGGTTCGGTGTATAATAGGCACAACCGAGTAAAATTACGATCATTTTGTTATCGGCCAGCACGCCAGTAGGTTCCTGTCTGTACACTGTTACAAAATGATCGCGAGCACTACCTTGTCCGTTGTTTTTTTAGTGATTTTAATCGCGAAAACTAGTCGTGTGGACCTAGTTGGTGTCAAAAAGGTGTTGGTGAAACCTTTGTACGGTTTGCCTCTCGTCGAAAATCAAAACGCCGTGCCCGTGAGTCACGAAAAACCAAAAACGTCAATACTCTTCGTCGAACAACCTTTGAAAAGCATATTTCTTTCCAGAAAATAACGGTGTCGATATACTACGCGAGTTTGTGCGCGGACTGCGTAGATTTCTTCAAACGTCAAATAGGACCGAATTCGGCGACATTTCAAAAATACGTCGATTTCGATTTCGTGCCTTTCGGCATGTCTCAAGTAAGTCGATTTGATTCAGTTGGCCATGGAAATCGTTTCGTTAATTAACGTCCATACACGTTTTTTTTTGTTTGTTTGTGATCGTTGAAATTTTCAATTCGTTTTCTTGATAAAACTAACCTAACCTATACCACGATATCCCATGTGTGTGTGTGTGTTGCAGCAAAAGCTGTTCGAAGGAAAATGGTTTTTCAAATGTCGAAACGGAGTTAATGAGTGCATGAAGAATAAATGGCAAGCGTGTAGTATACACGTGTTACCGCCCAAATTGCATACAACGTTAGCCAGTTATTTGGCGTGTTACATGAGCTCTACGGACGAAATCCTTTCTGGATACCAAGTGAGTTTCGTCGCGCGCCGGAAACAAAAAAAACACGATACACTAAATTTGCCCGCCAAGAGTATTCGTATTTCGAGCTCGTCTACCGAACCATTTTATTTCGTTTTTGGCCGGCTGTAAATCGTAGATACCGTCCAAAATGACCTTCTGGTTCTGTAGTTACGTGTCCGTTTTGTTTGTCGAACCGTTGTCGCATTGCAAACACCGCGCAAGTCCAGAACGTTAGTTGGAAATTAATTCCGCCGTGCGAACCATTGCAAACATTCGATCAAAACGTTCGTTTATTCATTTCTAAATATCCTGCATTTGATATCATTGAACCGCGTGCCGTGAGCCCGTGTAGAAAACCAAAAACGGTCGGATTTCTTACTATTCCGTGAAACTCGTTTCCGTCCGTCCTGTTCGTTGTGCTTGTGATGTGTAAGCGAAACACGCGTAATCCGTCGTATGGATAACAGCTAATGATTCCCGAATGTTTTTCGTAAAAACAATAAAACCCATCGACGTTAAAATGAAACCTAATTTAAACAACGACCACGCATATTAAAACCATTTCAAAACGTGTGTCTTATCGTAAACGTCAATAGTTATTTTAAAAGTATGATTTTCAAAAACATACGCAATTGAACCTTAAAGAAACCGTCTTGCATTTTATTGCACTCGTACGCTTATTATTTTATTTTTTTTTTTGCGATACAAATTGCGTGTACGGACGACTGGTTATTTACTATAACTAGGAAATATCGTTGTTTTTTTTTTTAATCAAAACAAGTTCAACGAGTTAGTATAGGAATATTAATTAACAACCGATAAGTTACGAACGTTACGTAAGCCACTAAAACGATAAAATATATTTCACAACAGTACAATCATAACAAAACGCACGATAACATATTATAAAAGATAGATTTAATCCTGAAGATTCCGGACGTTCGAACAAAAATTGTACACGACAAATAAACATAAAATCGTATTAATAATTCAAATCGTCATGTACGAACTAACTGAAGTTTACGATCGTATTACTTTATACTGCGTACGCACTCGAAATCGGCAGCTAGTTGGATTCTTTAGTGTAAACTGTCATTCACGCGCACCTTAGTGTCGAACGGTCGGTCCTTGAACGGAATATAAAAAGTCATTAAAAAAAAAAAAAGTTATAAATACTTGTGAAATTCACAACTGTAATTCGTATAATTCGACATAACGTTTAGTCGTTTTTTTCATTTTTTTTTTTCTTGTACCTAACCACTGCCGGGTATAGCGATTGAACCGTTTCACTTTAGACGCGATTTATTCGAACTCAATAATAGGAACACATGTAGATCCCATAATGAATAAAATATGACGGTCGTTTCACGCTTGATTTTTTACGAATTTCACGATCGAAGAGTTAACGTTTTTTCTCGGAATATTTATCTTTTTCGAGAATCAGATCGAATCTAATCTACAAAAATGTTATCCTCTTTTTTTGTTTCGAATCAATAGTCGACAAATATTTGATTGTAAGTGACGTGAAAAAAACAATCAACCTGTATGATTAACATTTCACAGCTTAAGACTTGCACGTACGTAGGTGGTGCGTGTCGAAAATATGATTTTTTTTCAAATCTATTTCAGTGTACGAGAAAATACAAGGGGTTATATGACGAATATTACGCTAAGATAAAAAAATGTTTCATGAATAGAGAATTCAGCGATTCGTTAATGGTTCACTATAGCAATCGAACGCAGAACGTTGTACCGCGATTGACTCGAATGCCTTCTATTATTTTCAACGGAGTAAGTTTTCCAAAGTTGAATTTAAAGTGAATTAAATTGTCGTTAGTGTTTATACGTTGACATTTCTTTTTAAACATATTTTAGGCATACAACGAAACCGAGCAAGACGATGCAAGAAAAAATTTAGGGAACGTTATATGCAAATATTTAATTCCTAAGCCTACTGAATTATGCTGATTGGTAATTTATTACAAATAATACAATGACATCCGTCCAGTATATGAAAAATAAAAAAGGTAAAGGAATAATAAGTGTTTCGATTTTTTATAAATTTTTTTATTTATTGACAATATCAATATTAACATTAATATATATATGTATATATATATAATTCTAATTAAATTAGTGTTATTTAATTATACTTTGTGAAAAATCGAATTTATATTATATTTTGGTGTATCATCATTTTAAAATAATATTTTGATATTTTCTATGTATTTTTAACATTGAACCGACTCCTAATGACCTTGTCCTTATCTTGAAAATACGTTTTGAGTTTTGTAACATCTTACATTAGCCACACAACAAGCTTAATCGGTGATATATTGCGATAACAACTGTTCAGCTGTATTGTTCATAGTTATCATTTATCGGTTTGTATTGAAAACGTTTATTATTGTTAAATATCTCGTGAATAGTGACGTGCTTAATTACATGTTAAAACATAATTATTTCGTTTTACAAATCAAATAATTTTGTACACTCAGTTGTTCGACACGACGTTGTAAATTCATCATTAGTTATGAGCTACGTATTGTATATACCGTCACGTAAGACATGGTTCAAGTACTAAACTGTTCAAACTGTACTAAATAAATAAAAAACGGCCTACTCCGTCTTTAAAGTAAAAATTCAAAAATATGCATTGTTTCGATCTTCGAAAATATGTGTTGTTTAACGCCCGTGATATTGTTTAACACCCTGAATAGAAGTATAAGAATACCTTCGAAATACGTGTTTGTGGTTTGATATCAATGTGTATTATAATTGATATTTGATTATAAAATAAACGTATTTTCCAAATGTAAAAAAAAAAAATCAATTTTTTAAGTAAAGTCTGATTTTCGGAATGTTTATCTCTTTTCTATTTTTATTTTTTACTCGAACAAACATTTTCTGTCAAGGAGAAATATTAACGACAAATACGTCAGTGTAAAATTACCAATTTTTTTTAGTCTTTTTACCGTTTTTGGTTACTATTTCGTACGCGAATGAAGTTTAAACGTGCACGAGCTTAAAACGCAATGATTCCACTAAGTATATTTTACTGTTGAATCCCGTTCAAATGGAATACGTTCAACATTAAATAAAAATATTTATTAGGAGTACTTTTACACTCGTCGCCGGGTTGGGCAGTACGTATTGATTGGATACGATTTAAATTCCGTCGGGAGCCACGAGGATTTCTTCGCTTGTTTAACACGTGTTAACAATTGAAATCGAAATGGAGTTACGAAAAATTATACGTGTTTAGGATTGTTACATGTGGCTTTATGTTTATCAATCATATCGGCGTACGCGATACGCGTACCAATTCAGATTACGCCGCGTTACCCAACAAAGAGAGTGGGGTACGCTGGTCGTACTGATGATGTTGAGTAAATCGTGTGAAATACGACAGTCCGACGCTATCAACGCAGATAATAAAACGAATGTGTTGCTACTACAAATTACAGCTTTAAAGTACGAACAACACGTGGCGTAGGACCGGCGGCGAAAGGAAATTTGCCGCCCCTTCATTTTCATAAGAATTTTTCTTAACCGATCGAAATACATAAAAAACCGTATTGTTAATTAAACGTATTGTTTGAAAACATATGAAAGGTTATTGGCCGTAAAACGTCAAAACACGAATAGTTTCAAATAGTTAAATTATTTAAAAAGGTTCTTTCGACTTTTTAAGGTTTGAAAATTTTTCGACCATGCATAGTAGGGCCAGAGAATTCGATAAATTTTCGCCCAATAGGAGATCGCAAATACGTTTTAATCCTTTTGAGACACGAAAATGATCTCTCCGCCGAAGCGGTTGGTAACCGCCCCATACAGGAATATATTCTTGGAGCAATGCTACTCGCATTCGAAAATAGTTCTTCTAAATCCTGGTTTCAAAAAAGGTAGCTCGTTCAATATGCTACCTACCTGTAAACTGTTACCTACCAAAAAAACTGTACCTACGCGTATAGTATATATGTTACGTATTTTACATACTGATTGATTGAAATGTATTAAACTTACTCAATGTATTGCCGATGATTATTACAATTGTCAAGTATTTTAATGTTTTTAAATATTGTTATACGTCATATATATATATAGACATTTTTTTTTCGTCATCCCAAAAAACTTCAAATAAATCAATTCAACGGACCGCCACCATTCCTCTTTTAGCTGGCGATCTAATAAATCTGTTGCTCCTCGGTTTTTAAGTCCACATTTAGTTTTGAATTTCCCGTAATAAAATGAAATAGAAATATGTCATATATATATAAGAATATGACATTGTGTACACAATTCTTAGTGGATGGCATATGGGACGAGTACTCGAAAAAATGTAAACAAACATTCGATGAACTGGTCGTGTTTTCTTTCAATTATATTTTCGTTATTTTACGGGAAATTCGCCGGCCCTAAAATGTTTACCGCTCCGATCACCTGCTTGTTCTGCCCGTAAAGGTAAACGCGACGCCGCGTAGGACGTGTAGCCTACAAACACACGATTTTCAATAGTAGCGCACGGGAAAAAAAAAAATGCGCGCGTATAAAACGAGTAGTTCAGCAAACGGTCAGTAGAAAAACGTGTCGTCTGGTCGTTTTACGTCGGAACGAATCCGAAATCGGAAAGTACCGACCGTCCGAATAAATCCGGTCTCCCATCGACCTTGAACCTACAAGTCGATTATTGAAAAATACCAGCGAGAACGTTGACGTTTATTGGGTACGGTAAAACGCCGAGACCCGCGGCGTTTATATAAGCGATGGGGGAAAGGGGCAATGGAGGAGGGGGGGGGGCAGAGAGCAATTGTACGGGCATCACGTTTTTGGGGACAGCAAATTTTTGAGGGTTTTGCTCGAATAATATCACTACTTGTTTTTGAAATATTTGAATATATCCGATGTTCTATTTCACAGTTTGGAAAATAAATGTTATCGGACGTTGACACCATGCGTATACCCAATAGTGAATTGTACGTTATTGTTTTGTAGTTATAAACACTGTAAACATTAAAACATGAACATTTATAGACATTAACGTAATATTGATTTGTATAATTTATTTATTGTTACTTTTACATAAAATATTAATATACGTCTCAAACGGGATGGGGTTGTGTATGTCTCGGAAAATTGCTTGGCAAAGCATTTTTATTTTTTTTTACATGCAGTAAGGAGGTCAGAGGGGGCAATCTTCCTCCCCGGGGGGGTCGTGACCAATGGTCGAAGTAGTGTGAGGGAGGATACGAGGAACGGCATCCTTCCACTTATTATAATTTACGTTTTTCATCCCTCCACTTATTTCGTCCAAAATAATACATCGCCCTCATAATTGTATACAGAGATTATCGATTTAGATTGGTGTTTTTCATAAAAATTGTATTTTTTTTTACGATGATTTTTTAATTAGTTTTACAAAAACACAATGTTTGTGTTTATTTATTTATTTTTTGATACGAAACAAGTATTTTCATCTCATTTAAATCGGACCACTTGACGCATAAATCTAATAAGCCTGAACGTCATTTTTTATAATTGTTCGCTGATAAGAAATATACAATTTATAACGTTATAATCGATCGCTTATGAATAATTCTAATAACGTATGTTTTCTTTCATCATTGTTAGTACGTTTAATCAATACGTTTCGTTACTTTCATTAGCATTCGATTTACGAATATGTTAGATAGGTAGATCTATTAGTGATTTATTCACGAGGACATTATGGATATTTTTGGCGTATCGCCCGCAAAACGATTAACCGTTTACAATATCGGTTATCCGTACAGTTGTTTACGGTATTAGCGAACACGTCTTCCCGTTAAATCGGCCGACCGAACCGAACGCGGAGTACAAATAATTGTTAACACTCTCTGAATGAAAACGCACACGCATCCCTCCGCTCGTTTCGAACCGTTTCGATCACCGACAGTGTGGCCCGCAATTACAATCAGTGGCGTGCCCAGGAATTTTCAATGGGGGGGAGGGGATGTTATAAGTAAATAGTAATAATACATTTTAATGAACTGTCATGGTAATACCAAAAACTTAAATGTCTATGTTTCAAGCTCTCCAAAATCGTTTCTAGCTTATAACTGTGTATATTTGTCGATTGTTCTGTAATTAAAATGAATGTTATGTCAATTAACATAACACCATTAAATTGAAAAAATTTATTGCATTTTTAAAAATAAACAAAAAAAAAAAATAAAATACATGGAAAGTAGATTGCTTATTCCAAACGAAAATTCAACCGCCTAGCTTTTGTACTTTTTGCTAATAACTAATAAAAAGTATTAAGTAATGACTCTAAAACAGCTCTTATAACTAATAAGTTTTTTTCTGTAGATCAGCAGAATAGACAATGGGGGGGGGGGATATAACCCCTAACCTCCCCCCCCCCTGAGCACGCCACTGATTACAATCGTAGGGTTCCGTCGTCGTACGGAAAGTCACTCGCTCACGCTTGTTGCCAATCCGGAAGCGTGTCTTCTCGACGTGACGTTCGTGTCATTTGTGCGCGGATTACGGATTTCCACGCAAACGTACGTCGACGTCGTTGTCGGCGGTCCGAACACGGAACAATCATTTCCAACGCGGTAACCGACCGACCGAAACGACGATCCACAGCGGAAATAATAACAGAACGATAATAATTATTGAACGTCGTGCGTTTGGCGACTTATCGACATTACGGGATTTGTGATTTCGCGAGATAGCTGAAATCGTTAGGCTCGCGTGTAGTGTAGTTAAATAAAAACAAAAACAAAACCTTTGGTGACATTACCAAATGTTCGTTTCATTTTCCCGTGTTTCACGAAACACTCGATCAATCAGACAAATAGGTTTAATCGTAAAATTCGTTGGTTTTGTTTTTGTTTTTGTTTTTGTTACTATCTAATTTGAACGGAACGAAGAAGCTATTCGTCTTACGACGGTATGTTTAAATGTTAAGGTTGTTCTATATTTAATTCCTAACACGAACTCGCTTTGTTCGGACAACGCAAAAAAAAGTTGCTATTTATCTCGCCATTCGTTTCCTATTATCTTATTGGATGACCTATACGATTTAAAAAATAATGATTTACTTACACGGCATTCTCATATAATGTTAAACATACGACGAGAAATAAAAAGCCACGAATGTTATAAAAGTTATTATTGCACGGTCAATGATAATTAATCGATACGAATTTCTTGGAGTCAAACCCGTTCATATTTGTTGAATCGCAATAAAATATCCGAGATATATTGTGCAATAGAATCGTGTAATTCGTAATCGGTACAATTCAGCAACGTGTAAAATAACAAAAAAATACCAAACCCATAACGAGAAACACACATCCCTTAAACGTAAATAAATCACTACACGCAGTGCTCCAATTGGAAAATATAAAGTATTTCAAAGTCAATTAGTTCAATAGCTCATAAGTCAATTGGAAATTAGTAAAAAAAAAAAAAATAGCGTTCCAAATGAAATATTCATGTATCACAAAACCATAGGTATCCTCAGTTTACCAATAATATATAATCTAATTTCTAACGGTATTCTCTTTTTTTTTCAATTAGAAAAATTCTTCTATACAATTTTTAATAGAATACTATTCTACAACATTTTATATAATGATATAGTAGTGAAAATAAAATAAAAAACAAATAAAGAATAAAAATTTAAAAAAAGAAATATTAAAAGTAGAGAAATAAAAGAATTAACGAATAGAAATAAAATAAAAATTGCAAGTTAATACTCGTAAATAAAAAAATGAAATATATATATGTATACTCAAATATACAAAAAGCCAATGAGTATTACGTTGGTTAAAGAAAAAAAAAGAAAGAAAATATAAAAGTTGACGTATATGTGTGTTTATTACTATCGGTTTTGACAAAATGTCATCATCAGGTTAATACAAATAAAATACAACCACTTTTATTGTTTATTTTGAGTTGTCGTATTTTATTTGTATTAACCTTAAGATGACATTTTGTCGAAACCGGTAGTAATAAACACACATATACAACAACTTTTATACTCTCTTTCCTTTTTTTCTTTAATCAACGTAATATTCATTGGTTTTTTGTATATTTGAGTATACATATATGTATATATATATTTTATTTTTTAATTTTATATAAATAAACAACTAATGGACCCTTTTAAATTTAAGTAAGAATAAGAATATATAAAAATCAATAATATGATTATAATATGCTATCACAACTTACAAAAAAAAAAAATATCTGTGGCGACACAAATTGTCGATAAACAACGTATAACGTGAATACATTATAATTTTCATTATAATTATACAGTTTTATAGTATATCTGTGGATAAATCTAAAAATAATTGTCAAAAAATATATGTGAATAATGTTTGGTGATAAGTGATATACGAGATAATGAATTGCCATTATCACGTAGGTACTTGATGTAGCAATAACGTATTAATAATTATAAAAATATTAAAAATAATAATATCAAGTGTACAATTTTTCATGATTTTTTATCTATGATCTCCAGATATACAGGTTATAAGCGCTCCCCCGCGTTCCTTTGAAAATTGTAGTGAAGTGACGCTAATTTTCCTTAAATGTAGTAGAGGAACTCCGTCCACTTGTATCCACCCCCCCCCCCCCAACTGGAGCACTGTCTACACGTTGTAAGAGTTTTGTCACAATTTCTCAAAACTATGATTCACACAATACGATACGATAATGATAATTGTGCATATCATGACGATAATTTTTATTTTAAACGATTGTTCAAAACTTATATATTTTCATATTGATTTTGTTTATTCAAAACAGTACTTACAAGTATAAACTTTCGATTTTTACATGATATCTTTAGACCAAGTAATTAAATTGTACTAATTATTAGTAACAGTTGTCTTAGAATCCTATATATATATATATATTAATTTTTTTTTTAATATTTATGTTTATAATATATATTATGGTAATCAGGATGTTTCCAAGAACAAAAACATTAAATTTACTTTACTTTTGTCAATAATATTTTATTTTATTTCGCTATTTTTCAAATTTTTAAAAAATGGTAGTGAGCCGCAACTGTTATTGATGTTGATTCGAATAGATCATTCGTTTTGCACTTGGTTTTTTAAAGTTCGAACTCGACACATTTTTTTAAAAAATATTGTATCAATCAATTTTGAAAATTCTTGAAATATTACTTTACTATTATATGTCTACGCTATACGATCGAATTTTTGGTTGTTATAATTATAAAAAAAATACCCATGTCCAAACCAGATTTGTCGATCATTTTATCAGTTTTTTGCAAGTATTCACTAGTTTTTCCTTGCATATTTAAAAACTACTGGGGAAAATCGAAAAACGTGTCAAACAAAGTGTCTTTTGTGCACGATTTGCACATAGAATATAGCGAGTAAACATGTTATCATCGGAGTACTAATTTTTTTCGATTATTATTATTATTGTTTTGTAATTTGTAATTTTTGTTTTAAATAAAAGATCAATATACTCGTACAAGTACATTGATCGGAACATTGTTTGAATTATTCATGTACAAATTATTATTGTGTTGTTGCTAAAAATGACAGTATTTATAATGAAGTAGGAAACGATGCTAATCCCTAACCAACTACAATGACCCTTTAATTATTGAAATGTTAAGGCTATATTCGAGAAAGATTTGTTATCGGATTTGTCAAAAAGCCAACAATTCAACACGTTTGAAATACTTAATTATAAAGACGGCAATGAGACTTTCCTTCCGGAACGAATGGAAAACCGTAATAGAACTTTGTTATAAAATATATTATGTAGGTAGTGTAAATGTGTACTGTTATTGGTACTTAAAAATCATGTCCGCCTTAACTGTTTTTTAGTCGAGCACGTGTTTATAATTTTTAGTTTCTACACAATTTGCATACTAATTTAGTTACTTCAATTTGCACATATTTGTACATCGACTGTTTTCAAATATTAAATGTTTTGAAATATCGTCATTGAAGTCAGTCAATGTTATAATAATCAAGTAAAAGTTATTATGTTATCATTTGTTCGCTATATATCGTATATTTGTGGATACGTAGTTAAATAATTTTTCTAGGAACGTTTTATCATTTTATTCAAACGTTTTAATCATTACAGTGATAAAAAACATTGTGTTATGGCCTAATTAAAAAAAAAATATACACATTATGTTTACAATCAAATACTATAAAGTTAACAATTCATTGTTTATTTTATTTTTATATTCCTATCATATAAATTTCTCAGTAAACCACAAATGATCAACTTGTTAAACGTTAATTTAATAATTAATATAAAACATTCGTAAACGATATTATCATTTAAATACGATTTTAATCACGTACACAAACTGTGTTATTCAGAGTTTATTCTTCTATATTTAGTACACAAGTTGAAATATTAATACTCAATATTTATAAAATTTAATATAGGCTTAAACATACAGTGTTCTAAATATAGTTTTAAAAAATTGAAATCGAAAAACCGCTTTGTTTAAATAATGATCGACTATATTAAAAAAAAAAAAATAAGAAAAAATGTTTTGTGAACATAATAATGACGCGTGTAACGAAACGGCATGATTTCACTGTTTTTGCGGCACCTATTATATTCGTTAATACTATTCTAAAGACCATTTGCAAATTGATATTTCTTTTGGTAAACAGAACCATTGAAGCGGTATAAGACGAGAATTGTTTTCGGTCAAGAGTTACCCTCTAATCAATCAAAAAACGGGAACGTGTCGCAGTAAACCGATATCCGCGCAAATCATAGTGTATCGGGCTCTGTCGGATGTGTTTAAACTCAAAAACACTGTGATCGCACGCTTTCTCCGGTGCACCACGGCCCGTCCAAAACAGTAGTCTATATCCCTGTGACCGTCACAGACAAGGCGACCGTACGATCGGAAAGTGAAATTTGTCTGACAGCGTACCTGCCCGCGTTTGTTTGTCTTCAATCCGTATAGATTATCAATTCGCGACGAACGTTTGGGCGTTTGATGTAGACGCGTCTTTCCAAACGAATTCGTTGGTCGACAGTCCAAACAAAAATGTTCGTCTGCTACGCGCGAACACTGTGAGCAAACATTTTGGAGAACAACAACGTTACCTACGTAGTTGTATGCCGATGTGCCTACGGATTATAAACGTTATAAAACAATAAAATAACTAAGCTATTAAAAAAATTTAATTATTTTTCAATTAATATATATATATGTATGAATCGGTCATTTCAAAAACGGCACAAGTCATAAAATTGAAAGCTTACACAAACCGCTAATAACTTAATTACTCCTTTTTTTTGCATTTACTTATTTATTTTTAGGATCAGTTATATTTATAATTCATAGTTTTTAATAGTCTAACTTCGACTATTTTTCGTTAAGTTAATATAAAACGTAGTTGACTTATGACGTTTTCGTCATATATGTATATATTGTGTATATATTTAAATATGATACAAACATCAATACAGGACAGAAGACGGTCTACCAACACTAAAACATTGCGTTGAAAAAAATACATATTTATTATTTGATAATGATCAACTGTTGCTTATTGAAATAATAATAATACGATTATTATATAATCAGTCTTCACATGAAACTCGGCAGGAACAGTTGTTGTTTTTTTTTCTTGATCGTAGAAATAATATCAAATGATAAACCCAGCGTTTTTATTTATTACCAAAAAAAAAAATTAGTGAAAAGCGGTCCAAAGAAATCATAATTCATTTAATTGAATTATACGAGAACGCGAGATGCCTACGAGACAATAAATCTTCCGCACGTCAAAAACAAGATCAAACGGACCGACGCATTTATCGACGTTGCCGACAACCTTAACTGCGAGGAACATAAGAGGTTATGTTATGGTTTTCCCACCGCCTTCTTTTTTTTAAAAACAATTTTACACGTCATAATGGCACCGACGTGGTTTTGACAACTATTTCGACAAACACGTAGCGAACAAGTAAATTACGAACGAACGTTTTGTTGTGTTGAGAACGTTCGACTCGAGAATGTTTTTCCAAACGTTTGTCAGGTGCAGACGCGGGGGTTTATTTTTTTAGAGTTATGACATTTATTTAAACAATTATATATATATATATAGAGTGTGATCATTTTTTCGCGTATCACTCAACATTTCGGCTGGATGACGTTTTATTGAAATGAGTTTTTGGGGCTGCCGCGGGGCAAGACCTCCACAAAGAATGGTCGGGGGGTGAGTGAATACTATGGTCCCGGTGCGGTCAACGGCTGTCTGGCGGCTCCGGGGACGATACATAAAACGAGTCGTACCACCGCAGTCACCATATCATGATACGATATCGGTATAAAAATGATTTTGTGCGACGATCTGCGTGTACATTATTTTTTTATTTCACGAGACCGGGCGTGGCGGAAGTGGAGAAAACGCAAAAACTACCACGGTGAATCGGCGTGCTGGCGTCTTAGACGTATTCGTTTCGGACGACTAAAATCCGCTGATATCTCATAGCGGCGGAACGAGCTGCGTGTACCCAAATGTTTTTGGCGCCGTTTGTGGTGAACAAAACGTTTGGAATTTATATGAAAATCGCGACGAGGGGATTTACTCGACGTAGTTGAAAAATCCGCGCGTTGGGCGTGAGCGAGGGCGACGATAACGAGAACGACCGAACGCTTGCGCGATATCCGGCCGGGTTCAGCGACAGCGGCTGCGCGGCCACCGGAAGCGATACGGATATCGGAGCGTTTTTGTTTACCGCGTACGCCGCGTCGGGCGGCGAGATAAAATTACGGATGGTGCGCGCCCCGCTCTGGCGCGGCTATTTCCGGCGCACACGTGTTCGACACTCGGCCCCGCCGGGCGCCGTTCCGCGTCGCGGCCGTCGTACGCCCGCGACCGTCGCCGCAGACGAGACCGCGGCAACCTGCGCCGAACATGGACGCCGCGCCGATCATCCTGCCGCTGTTGCTGTTCGCCGTGGGTGAGTGTACCCGGCCGCGGTGTCCGCGGCCGTCGGGGCGGCCAGGGCCGGCCCGAGATATTCTGACGCCCCGGGCAATTTTTTGAAAGGC
Source organism: Schlechtendalia chinensis (assembly GCA_019022885.1). Classification (NCBI taxonomy): domain Eukaryota; kingdom Metazoa; phylum Arthropoda; class Insecta; order Hemiptera; family Aphididae; genus Schlechtendalia; species Schlechtendalia chinensis. The sequence continues at coordinate 39,101,160 of CM032339.1, forward strand.
GCCCTTAAACAAATTCTCTGTAATACATTTAATACGTTTTATACTTACCACCTAACATGTTTTGTTTAAAATTCTTGTGTTTATAGATAGGTAAAGGGTTGCAAAACTTATTTGGATACGATTCATTATTATTATTTATAATGGATATGTATTAAAATTATTTTTTTGATCGTTTACGATATAATACATATTAATAATGGTACGTTTTTTTCTAGATTTTAAATCAGCGATATTTTGTATTGCTTCGGTTTAGATCTAATTTAGAAACTCTATCGTTTTCTATACTGATCGATGCCAAATTTTTGAGACGTTCTTCTGTCATTGTTGATCTCGAGTACGTTTTTATTAACTTTAACTTACTGAAACTCCTCTCGCGGCTTGCAGTAGTTTTCAGGAATTGTAATCATTATCCTTAAAGCGACCCATAAGTCTGGTAAAGTATCTTATAATTTGTTATCGTTAATAAATGCTGAGATTTCCAATGGACAGCAAATCTTTGATTATAATAGCGATTATCCTATATCTCAAACGTATCGGCTGTAACACGTACTTTTTTGGTTTTCCCAAGTAAACGATTATAATATATTACTGTATATTATTTTTAAATATTTGTAATTTAATAATAGAAACCGGAACGTGACGTTTGATCTATAAAAAAAATTAAATAACAGAATATTCTGTCATGGATAATTTGGTCATTTAGATTTAGAACCGCCCGGTTCGCCCGTGACTTGGGCCGGCACCGGTCGGGGCCCAACGTGGGAAAACGGTTTTTCGGGTTTTTCGGACGTTCGGTTTTCAGGTAATTCGGTTTTTAAACGTTTTTAAGCGTTCCCCAAAAACGTGTACAGTCCGCGCGCGCGCCAACGACAACCGAATGATAATTCCACGACAAACGTGACCTTTAGATTCCGAACGTCGGCCGACGAACTTCCGCGCAAAGCGATTCGGTTATCATGGACTTCGTGTGCCGTCATAGATTTCGGACGAAAATCTCCCCCCTCCCCCCTTCCCGGTGCGTTCGCGTTTTACGTTTTACGTTTTGTCGGCAATCCCGCGCACGGTTGACTACGGCCGACATGTACCGAATCGCATTTTGTCGGGACGCGGTTCTCCGTCGTCCGTAACGCACGGCCCACGACTGATGACCGCGTGAACGCGCTTCGACGTTTCCGTTCTGCGATGCGACGACGGTACACGGATCGTTCGTTACGCATGTCAGATCCAGCGTCGGGTCGGACTTTTTTTTTTCAACCGTTTTCTTTTCTTTTTTTACAATACGAAAATTACGAGCATAACGATCCCACGACGCGTAAAAACGTGCTAAACAGGCTGGCTATTTTATTGGAAAACCGGCGACGTTTACGGCAATCCGCAATACCGTCCAACGAACGTGTCGTACGGCACATGTATTTTTTATATTTTATTCGACGCGTCGTTACGAAACGATCCGTGGAGACGAGTGTCTCCAAAAAAAAAAAAAAACCAACCCGTCATTTGATATTGTTATCACTTTTGATCCGAGTGACGCTGTGCGACGTTGATCGTCACGAGTTACACGCGTTCTAGACCTTTAGTACGACACCCCCCTCACCCTTAATGTTATGTTATGCTTTTATTTGTGGAACACCGTCTAAAATTCAATGCCGACAAAATCCGTAAGTTTATTTTTAAAAAATCTAATTTTCGATAACCACCATCTCCGAAAACATACCCGAAAACATTTTTTCTGCGCCCGTTCCTGGATGGACGTTTGATACGGGATTGCATTCGTTCGAAAGCCAACGTCGTGTAGTTAGTCGTCTACACGAACAGTCTTCACCGCGTACGTTCACGGTTCATCGCGATCATACGACCGACGGGCTCGTGCGATTTTCATCGGTCGGGTTTGGTTTTAGTTTTTTCTACGAGACGCGCGCGACGTAACGACGAACAGCCGGCCTGCGATGTGATGGTCTGCGGCGGGGAGGGTACCACGTCGTTCGGGGACACGTGTGCGCACGACCAAAGACCGCGGCGGCACACCGTGTGACGGGCTATATATATATATATATACGACACGGTTTATTCGAACACGTGCGGTATCCCTTTGTCGCCGTACGTCTTCCGCCCCCCCCCCGGATCGCGATCGCCGTGCCGCAGCCGTCCGTCTTACCGAGACCGCGAATCCGGCAGGAACACGTTTTCGGGTGTGGTTTGTGTGATATATTTTCAACCGCCGGGTTCAAACCACTGGATTATGTCGTCGTCGTCCTCCCCCCCCACCAAATACGGCCTTGCAACTATATATTTATATACACGTAATATTTACGGGAACGATTAGCTTATAACGTGCGTTCACGAACAGTTGTTATAAGATCTGCCGAATTTGAGTTTTACTTGAAAAACAAACAAATAAATAAACATCCCGTGACCCGAGTGAAAACCGTTTCAGCCGTGCCCGTGTTCGAGGGCTGCGACCAGACCAGACAGGGCTGTCGGATACAAGAGGGCACGTGTCTGTGCGGCGCGGGATGCTATTCGGAGTACAGGTACAGCAACTACGAGGAATGTCACAAAGCGCTGAAGGGTACGTATGGCGGACGACGGTCCTCGCGACCGGGTTTAAAATAATAATCCGGCGGACCCGCGGGCCACGTCTGTGCAGGTCGCCGGTACGATTTTTGCGCGCAAGGCCCGTGTCACCATAACGGCGTGTGCGTGCAGACGTCCCAGGAACCCGGGTACAAGTGCAGATGCTCGGGCACGGGATACTACGGCGCCAGATGCGAGACAAGTAAGACGTCCCTTTCGTTCGTTCGGACGGGCAGCGCGGTGGTGGACTTTCCCTAAACGAGACGGCCGTGGGCATCGCAGAAGTCCATCGTTGCCGCCGGTCACGTTTACCGTTGATCCGAGCGCGGGAAATGTTGCCGCGACAACTCGTGATAACGTCGTGGGGTTTCATCTCGGTCCAAAGACCATTTACGTTAAACGCGAGTGTTGGTAATTCATAGACCATCTGCCGGCGTGTTTAATGGTGACTGGCGGTAACGTTAAGTGTATTATTTTATATTTTATATAAAAGCGAATGCCGTTCCCAGCGTGCTTTTTAAAAAAAAAAATAATTTCGGTACGTTCAAATATTCGGAAAAACCGAAGGGGTCCCAATTCGACTCGATTCAACCACTGGCGGGGACGTTGAAAAATATTCTAACTCGAACCTGGTCAATACGTTTCGGAAAACGAGTACAGGCGCAGTTCAAAGAAACGACGTTGGGGGATTTTTTTGCCTCTCGTTTTTTTCGTGCTCTCCACCAATATCGCCCGATAATAAGACCGACAACGTTTTATTTGCACGCTACTGTTGTGTGTAACAACCGAACGAAATTTAGATAACGTCACGTACCCAGACACGGTACCTCGACCATAGGCGTGCGCACGTGGCGAGCCGGGTGGGCCGTGGCCATCCCCGCGAGCTAAGCCGTACTTTATTTATAATCACGTCTGTTCGCGATTTTCTCAACGCTCAAATTATCTCGTGTAATGATTTTATATATATTTAATTATCCTTAACGCGGATCAGGGAAAGTCATTGCTGTCTTACAACAAAGTCAAAACGTAAATCGAAATTTCCTCGATCTATGGTGTTGAACACGTGTGCATTTTTCACGTGTAAAACGTCGTTGACGGACGGTTTTCAATTTAGTTATGGTTTGTTGTGATTTTCATAGCTAAAGCACAATATAACTATTATAAATGAAAAATGTTTTTCTTTTAAAATTAAAAATAATCTTAACATATTTATATATAATACGAGTATATGCATCTATCTGGAATAATAATAATAATAATTTTTTTCTTCTAACCACCAAAATACGTATTGCTCGTTTGAATTTTATGGTAAGAAATCATGGGAGACTAATGCTTTCTCTTCCCCCCCGAATACGCCTTTGATCCTAATTCAACGTTGGCTTGGCCCACCCTGCCACAAAGGTCTGCGCACGCCTATGACCTCTACTTGTAATACGAACGTGTATGCATTTAATTTACGTGTGATTTCAGAATGTTATGATCAGAACACAACTGCGAAACAGGAAGTTCCGTTCGAGTGTATCATTATTTGAGTACATAATATACTATTCTATATAAATCGATTTTTTTTTCTCGACATTTTACTAATATTTTTATATCACATACTATATTATTGCATACGTGTATTATAAATATAATATTGTACCTTTTTTATGTGGACAAATAAAAACGAAAACACAATATTATTCGCACTCGTTTCGTTTGCATTATTATCCACTCATTACCGGATTATATATATAAAAAAAAAAAAAACGATCGATTTCGTTAGTGATTTATAAACGTTTAGTTTAGGGGCGGACCGAGACACTGAAGGCCCGGGTGAGTGAGTTTTTTGCAGGTCTTAAACTAACGTAATCAACACAAACAAGCGACTTGATGTTACGATTTTCAATTTTAAATAAAATAAACAACTCGATAACGTAGAACGTAAAAAAAATTTATTCGAACAAAAATATAACCGGCTTCGAAAAAAATTGCACTAAAAAGTGTGAAATAATTCACGAAAATCTTGGTTTTTCGATTTCGGCTAATATATATATATATATATAGCTTGAGGCCCAAGTAAAAAATTTCTAGAGGGCCTGGACGGTTGTGGCCTTCTACTCGTCCTTGCCAGCACGCCCCTGGTCTAGTTCGTCAACGAAATGTTATTATTGTTTTTATACGTGTTTCGGCGGCGTCATGGCGGTATTTAAGCGCGGACACGACCACGATAGTTGTGATAATCGGCGGACTGCGTCGAAAACCTGAAATAAAACCCCCCCTGGTGACCGGGCGGCACTTACTACGAACCCTAGGTTCCGGTCGTCGCCAGGAGGAGGAGATTTAATGAAGTCAGAGTGAGGCGCGGGGAACACGTCATTGATTCGAGACAGAGCATTAGATATCACGGCGTGCAAATTGATGAAAAACGGATTAGATTTGCACGGATTCCACGTTCAGGGCGACGCGCGGCACGCCTGCTTTAGGTGCGACGCTTGGGAAAACTGGACGAGGGCGACCTGCGCCGAATTGGGGGCGGTGGGGCTCAGGAGCCGGACAACCTCGCCCATTTGCTGGACAACGATCGGTCGCTTACTGAGGCGGGCCATGTTTGCAAGAGAGGCGGAGGAGAGGGCCAGGCAGAGGTTGCCGGCCGAGTTGATAACTCTACGTGGTCGACTCGCGGCGACTTGTCCGCGAGTCTTTATACACATCGGCTTGTTTGTCTGTCAATAAAACGATGGCGGTGCCCCGTCCCCCCCGAAGTAATGCCGGACGGCGAGTTCCGGGGGTGTGATGTCAAGTATTGCCGATAAGGAAAAATGCTTCCAGCCACGAACGACTTATGCTCTTTTTCCAAACCCCTTTGCGTCATCAACTTATTGCCGAAATTATTCCCGATGATGCGTATTGTCGACGAGGACTCGTCCGTTTCTTTCTGTTAACCAGCCATGGGTAGTATTCTGCACACAGTATTTTAAATACCTTTTTGGAAAGTATTCTGAATACAACATTCCTAGTTAGTTTTACAGCTCAAACATATTTTAAATAGACCAACGTGATATTTCATATTGTTTTTGTTAAACTCATATCAATTTTAATATCCGTTTGTTTTTGATGAAATAAACAGTTTTAATGTATCTATTATGTTTGTTAATATATTGTTATTAATATTATTTTATTATAATACATACCTTACCTTGTTTTGAGTATTGAGAATGTAAAGCAGAATATAATAGACTATAAGTCATTGAGAGTATAAAATGCTTCTATTATGTCTTACAAAAAATAACAACGTATAACTTTAATCTAAAAGATAATAATTTCAAAAAGAAATACAAATAGCAGATAGCAGCAGTAGGTATCGTATACATCAATTAAATTGATATTTAATAAAGTATATTTGATTTCGTTGTATTAATATAATTGTGTTATATTTTACAATCGATTGGCATTATTAATTTACTTCTCAGTTATTGCGTTAATTCCATTGAATTATAATATAATTAATATATATTTGATATTCGTATTACTGAAAACTAGTAAAAAAAAAAAGTATTCTAAAAATACTTGAAATATTATTGTCATAAAGTATTCGAATACATATTCTGATTTATATATTTTTCAAAGTATTCGCCAGTAATGTTACAAGTGTATCTAACAGAATGTTCATTAGGAATTGTTCCTGAGTAAAACACAGTCTACGGGGGGCGAGGGCAGTCCCCCCCCCACTGAATCCGCGTCTGCTTTGGGCCGCGGCCCGTCCTGATGTAAAAAAAGAAAAAAACTAATAAAACGATATGACTCGTACATTCGATCGGTGTACCGGAAGTATCGGAATATATTTTTGTTTAGAAAAGGGAACGTTATTGACGGAATAATTTCACATGATTCCGATAGCGTTACGAGTACGTCACGTACAAACGACAGCGGTCCTCGACCGGAGTGCTGTGTGGGTATCAGTTTTTTGTGGGTGGGGGGTGACACGAAACCCTCGGACGAGAACGAAAAGAATGAAGTCGGAACGATCGGGTTAGGTTACAAGCTGAATCGGCCGCCGCCGACCGCATTGCATTCGAAACGTGAAGGCGACATGCACATCGTACACAGCCGTCGCATCACCGAGTTGACTGTAATCGTCAGTGTAATATAAATTATTAAAATACATGGAAAACACTGTATTATTAGCGTTTTCTGATAAAATATAATAAATTTCGAAATCAAATTAAATGGTGATGTATTATCTAAACGAATGCACATCAAAAAAAAAAAAATACGACGAGTTACACAGCGAAACATTATTATACTTGAAATTTAAATTTTCGTTTGTTCTTCAACAGGTAGGGCAAAACCAAATTTGGGTAGGGCGCTTGCCCCCCTCTAGCGCCGCCACCGGTAATCGTTATGTAGTTTTTTCGATAAATACGTGTGTGTGTGTGTGTGTTTTGTTTCTTCCTTCGATCGGGTTACATTCAGAAACTCGGGGAGAGTACATTTTAAAAACTGTAGTTTGAATACTGTTTCAATTATAAGATGGCGTGACGAGGCATTGTTATTTTGTACGATCATGCTGTTGTTCGCAACCGTAGACATTTACGTTTGACGGACGTGGTCCTGGCGGTCGGGGACGCGAGCAATAATGTAAAAAACGTTATGATGTGTAAACAAAAAAAAATTGGAAACGCAAAACATAATCTTAAACGTGTTACACTGGCGTGGATAGAAAAGAAAAATCATTTTTAAATTACGGTCTTTTCAAATGACGCCCATGGATTTATTGGGGCACGTCTTACTCGGTTGCGTGCTCCGCGACGGAAGCCCGCGCACGCCCACCACACCGAATAATAATAACCGGACTGCGGTCGTCACCGAAGTCCGTCGAGAACACCCGGGGGGGCAGAGCCGCGGCAACGGGTGAGGCCACCGAGGCATTTGCCTCGGGATCCATCGCGAGGTTGGGTTAGGCTGAACGTTGAGACATTCTTCATACTACACATATTGGAGTTGCTAATTAATTTTGAGAATGTTATTGTTGAATTTCATTTTTTTTATTTTATTTTCTCTGTCTGTAAAAACAATAATCTTAAAACAAACAAATACGTCTTTATCTGAAAAACCCATTAAATAATAGTTTGACATTTTCAAAAAGGGTAAAAAAAAACTTTGCGGTCAGGGGAGATGGGCGCATATATTCAAATTACCTCGGGGGCCAGAAGAGCTTGTCCCTATTCTGACCCGGGGGAACAATAGGAATAGGAGTTTTATGATTGTCTGAAGTCAACCCACCTCACCCAACAGAGAACACACACATTATCGATAGGCGCGCGCCGAAAGCTTCGAAAATGATTATCTCGTCGATGGAGTTGTCAGACAAGAAATTACACCGTCGAGAACAGATTACGATGGAAAATCTAAAAAAAAAAGAATATCAAATTTTTACACCTCGGCACGAGAATAAGTATTGGATGCGTGAGGAGAAGACAATTCAACTGTTTTGTAAAAATACAAGGAATACATTTTAGGAATTGGGTACACATCATAACCGTGAACAGAGTCCACGTCAGACACCACCGTACGATCACGTTTGAAAATAACAACACAGTACATGATTTGTTTCAAATTGTTTTGTTATTTTTTTCAGCCTTACAGTTTCAGCGAGTTAATTATTTTTCCCTAGTGTTTCAGAAGTCTTAACAATTTTTGTCAATAATTGTCTTATTTGGTAATACGTTATTATAGTTCACAAGCAACCCGGAAAAACATGTAATGCTACCTACAATTTTTGCAATTACATTAAGAATAATAATTATTATTATAATTATCATCATATAATCTATTCGAATTATTAGTACCTATGTTACGTTATAATTACTTGACTACACATGTAAATATTATAATGCTCACAATAACTCATGCTACTTAAATATTACATTTTTTTTTTTTTTTAAATTACAAATACATTTAATTTTAAAGGCCATGTATATGTAACCAAAAAATTCCTGATCCCTCAAGTTAATAAAATATCATATAATTAAAAATCTAACAGTTACACAAATAATAATAATAATAATTAATAATAATAATAATAATATTATATATATATATATATATATATATATAAAAGAAAAAATGTGCATTAGGCATACTAAAATTGTTCAGCAGACATTATTGATTAAACTTGTAAACACAATAGTGTATATTTAATATCGTGTAATACATGCCCTCCCTATACACGGAATAAAGCTAATTTGAATAATTTAAAGTCAATATTGGGTATTTATTTAGTTTACAGATAAATAATTATAGTGTATCATAATAAATACTCAAAGTCATAAGAAGAATAATCAATGAAATATAAATAAATTATATAACCAAAGGCAAATTCATTTTTGATATATTAATAATGAGCCGAATTGCACGTTTTCAAACATTTAAACACATAAAATTTATGTCAAAGTTGCTGAATAATTTTAGAATGTTTGCAAACTGTCCAGTTAACAATTGCAAACATTCGTTTAAAACTAAATGTATATCCAATCATACAACTTAGTGCACTTAATCATAATTAATAATCATTATTACTATGATTACATAATTCAAAAAATATTACATTGTTATTTATATAATTTATAATATATATATATATATATATTTACAATACAATATAAAAACCATGTTTACAATTGTATGTGTTTTTCCCTTGCAAAATGGATTGTTATTGTTTAATAAGTCCCAATGATTTTGGACAATACAAATTGTTTTTTGCAAAATCAAAACAAATACAAAATTACACGTCTTATAAAAAAAAAAAAAAACAACAATTAATTACATTAAAATAGTACATACTCATAATTTATCACAGTTTAGTTACGTCTTATACTAGTTTATGTTTGGCATAATTTGTAAAGTATGTCATCATACCTGTATAACTAAATTTCTTTTTTAAGCAAATGCTTATACAATCTAAAAGCTCGAAAGATTAACTGTGAGGAGTTATTGTGAATGAAAAACAATGTGGAATGAAAAACACTACTTGACTGATTATATTAAATAAATAAGACTTATACGATTTGTACTTAAAAAAAAAAAAAAAACTATAATTTTGTATATTTATGTCAGTAATGAAAAGAGACCTGCTTAAATACTATGACTTAGAGTTAATGCATCTGTATTCTTACCCAGTTAAAAAAAAAAAAAATTGATATTTTAAGTTTTAAAAAATTTTTATATTTACAATTGTTAAGTTAATTTTTAAAACAGATTTTCTTTATTGAAAGGTAAACAACTTGACTGTAAAAAAGGTTTGCTCACAATTATAGGACCCCTAAGGATTTAAATAATAAATTATTATCTAATTTAATTAAGTTATTGTGAGCATGTTCAATAATTGGATGTATTTCAAGAATTAAAAGTTAATTTTTAAAGAAACTTGACAAACATTTTTATTTTAAATCATAATAATGTTGTATAGAAAAAAAAATCTCAGTCAAATACGAAATTATTAATAAGAAAATGTTTAGAAAATAAATAAAAATTTATTTTTCTTGTTTTACACAAATAAAATTGTTAAATTATAAGTGTTTAATATTTTTATTGTTGACATGTAGCTTGTAAATTATTAAGGCACAGTTTAGGTTGTGAACATAATTGGTAAAAATTACCAATGTATTTGATTATATTAAATGGAATAATACATTTTTGTTTTAAATACATCCAATTAGAATAAAAAAAAAAAAACGCAGGAGGGAGATTTATTAACATACATGGTGTTGAAAATAGGGAGATCTATGTTAGGAACAGTGTGTGAATTTAAAAATGTAGAGATGAAAATTTTATTAAAGATAAACTGAGCCTCTTTCACTATTACTACTATTCAATGTAATTTATAGATACGGCCAAATTTTTTTTAAAAAAAAGATTTAAATTTAGATTTGAAAAGAATTATTATAGAAGTTAGAATTATATAAATATTAAAAACCTATAAACCATAATACGTAATACATTATAATAAGAAAAACAGACACAATCATTTTAATTATGTATAGAAAATCGAACGACCAATGAAAGAGCATATTTTTATAAACTGATATCGGTGCATTATATCAGGATGAAAAAAATAAAATATGTTAAATCGAATAACAAATCTGCTTTGGGGAATAATGTAAATATTAAACTTTTTTTTTTTTTTTTTTTTTTTGACATTTTCAATAATCTATCTAGTTTCTAAGATTTATGTGCCTGTTAATAATAATTAACATAATATTAAACTAATTAATTTTAAATAAATAACCTGCTTATTATTGCTAAATTTTTCATTAATACAAAAGTTTTATTAATTAGGTAATAATTGAAAAAAAACCAAAATAAAGACTTAGCTTTTGAGTATATTAAATGCTATACGTTTTGGTTACAAAGTTGACAACCTATTCTCCAAGACTAGTAATTTTTTAATTAATAAGTTGGAAGCTCATTATTTATTTTAAAAAGATAAAAACAAATAATAAAATTCTGAATCGGGAAATAAGTTAATGTAATAGTCAAATGTAAATTATTCAAAATATGTGATCACATTATATTTCATTAAGTTGCCCAGGGATATGTTGTTTAAATGCATTTGGATCAAAACCTTTTGTTCCATCTGGACCTAGTGGCTGACGAATAACTATTAATTTTGGTGAACCATCATCTTTTACAGATATAGTACGAATGCGGTTGATCAAATGTTCTGGCCGTTGAGATGGTTGTTTAGGTGGAGAATTCTCAGCAGAACTAACAATGAAAATAAAACGATTATCAATAAGGAACAGATTAATATATTGAATATATTTTTTGTACTCCTAATCAAAATTAATGTTTTTTATAAATTTAAATATACTAATGCATGTTTTAATAAAAATAATTGCAAAATATAGGTTTTACAATATAATTTTAAGATATTTAAAAAAATTATTCGAAAATAAAATATTAAGTTAATAAAAAAGGCAGTTCTTAAAATTGATAATATACAAAACTATTGAATAGTTGTACAATAGGAGTACAATAATATTTTTAATTGAAAATATTGTAATTGTTAAATTTGTTTAATATTGACCTGATTTTTGTGACATTACAACCAGATGATTTGCCTGATCTTTGATTAACAACTAATACAAATTCCACTAAATCTCCTTGGTGTAACTTAATGCCATCAGTTACTTCAGATGTATGGAAAAATAATTTTTTGCCACCTTCTACTTCATATGTTAAAAATCCAAATAAACCTAAAAAAAAAAACTTGATAGTTATTTAATTACTTATACTCGTATATATATCCATGATAACTAGATTTAAGTGAAGTACTTAATCATTTAAGTTGTGAAATTTGCATATCTTCCAGTACTCATGAACTAAGTATATAAAGCTATGTAAATAAAAATTTTAATTATGCTATTTGAGCGTAAATACAACATTGTACTATTGCAATATTATAATTATACTTAAAGGTAATAAAATAATATTAAAAAAAAAAAAATAAAAACACAACACTAGGGAAAGTAGTCCAACTCACGGTTAAATAAAAAGATAAAAATAAATAAATTATATTTCATTAATTATTTCTGAATAATATTCCAATAGATAATCTAATTATAATACATTTCAAAAATAATAATTCAAAACAAAATGTGTATGTTTTTATAGCCTCAAAAATGTTAATTATAACAGGATTCTTGAAATTTCGATATAGTTTATCTTTGTAAGCCACCATTCAAAATAATTTTATTAATAAACTATTTGAATAGGTAGTTCTATATATACCTAAACTAACCTATTTAATAGTATATATGAATACAAATAAAATGAAATGATATCCAATAGTTAAATACTTAATATGTAGATGTTATATGCTTAATAGATTTGTACACTATGCCAAGAGCACTGGGTAATCAACAAATTCTCAAAAACAACCGAATAAAGAACTAGTCAAAATCAGTATTTGCTCGTAACATATGTATACTTTAATTATTGGTAATATAATAAATATTTAAAATTTGAACTAACCTTTAATTGCGTCAACATGGGCTCTTTGTTTTTTTCTGATCGCAATAATATTAACAGCTCGATTTTTTGAATCTACTTGAAATTGCACAGGATCTCCAACTTGTAACAACTCTCTTTTATTTATCAAGCCTTTGATTCCAAAATTATACTGTGAAATATTTTCTTCTTCGGCTATTAAATAATTCTTATATTAGCACAATTTTCATTTAAATGCCACGGAAATAAAGAAAAACTAGTTTACTTGTTGGTACTTCTTGTATTATGCCAGCATATTCAGTTTGATCGGGATTAACAGATCGTAATGGACGAGAAACTACCCCATCCAAAATAACATTTGGAAGAAGCACATCACAGTTGTCATTAATAGTACCAGGAGGTAAAATTCTAACATTTTCAGCAGACGCACAACTTCCCACATTTCCAGTATTTCTAGTACTTAATGTATATTCTACTTCCATACCAAGTTCAAGAGAAGCACTTGGTTCATTTAAATTTCTAAATGATAAATGATAATTTTATTATAACGTCAATTAATAAAAAATCATATTTTAACTTACGCATATCTAAAAAAAACTTCAGAATCCAGTGCAATAGTTTCAATAAAACCAAATCCATCTTTAAGTGCAGCAATATAACCATACTTTATGTCTAAACGATTTTGATCATTAGATGATGTATGTGTATTATTTGGCACAGATGAAGCCAAATGAATATTCATAGCAATTAATTCTTTATTCCGTTTTATTTGATATAGATTAAACCTCACCTAAAATAAATTTTGAGAAATAATAAAAACAAAATTTCTAATCAATTACTTTTAAAAAAATTACTTTATCTCCTTGTTTTGGTACATATTTTCCATTACAGTCTTTAACATTATACAACATTGTTCTTTTAACACCATTCGAATTCAATGTGATAACCCCTGGTTCATAAGTAACTTCATCAAACTGCTACAATAATAAATAATGAAATAAATAAAAACTCCGTATGTAAAATATACATATTTTAAAATTGTATAAAATATAAAATTTTCATTGATAAACTATTAATCATAATCATAAATATTATAAATAAATTCTACATGGATGCATATATATGTGTGTGTGTGTGTTTATGAAATTATAGTTAGCAGTGGTATGTTGAAAACACTTTTAGTCATTAGAATAATCAATCTTAGTAGTAAAATTAACAACAACAATAATAATAATAATAATAAATGAAATAACTCTGAAAATAATAATGGATAAGAATTAATCATTATAAGTGTTTGACAAAATAGACAACTAAAGTAAGACCTTAATCATCAACTACATTTTACTTTGACATAATAGTAAATTAATGTGTTGATATTATAAGATAGATAAATTGTATATAACTATTAAAATTATATGTATGTTTTTTGATAAAAAAAATACATGCAATAAACAACCCAGAATGCTAGTTATAGATAAAAAAATACTGGGCCATGTTGACATGTCAACTATACCTGAATAGAAAATAACCTATATATGGGATAGTAATAATTAAAAAGTAAATTAAATTTGTTTAATTTATATTATTTCATTTATATTTAATGTGATGTAATGTAAGTATGTGTGATCACAAAAGTAGTTATCATGTATTTTATATGAATATTTGCTTTCTGTACCTATAACTGTAGCTTTCTGGGTTTAGATGTAGAATTATATATTATTCACTCATTGGATAAGCCATTATTTTGAATGATCCACAAGGAATAGGATAGTAACACCTCTCCACTTGTTTATTATTATATAAAACATGGAAGCAATTATTATTACCAGAGTTAAACTATATATTATTATAATTTTTTTTATATATATATATATGTGTACTTTAGCTCTCAAAAATGAGTTAGTAACATTTTAATAACACTGTAAATTAACTTTGAAAAATGAAGAAAAATAATAAGCTCATATTAAATATTTGAATTGAAAAAAATGAAAACAAAAATATTTACAGTATAGAAATTAGGAGACTATTTTATGTATACATAAGATTATGAACGTATGTGTTTTTATGGAAATTGCGTTAAAGTGTGTGTAATTAAAATACACATGTATTGAAAGAATAAATAAGATTTAATTTTTCAAATCTGAAACTTTATTTTAAGATAATTACTAATGTGTATTGTATATTATATAAATTATATTTATTAAAATATATATTAATATATTTAATACTTAAGCTATAGTAATACCAATTTTATTGCATTTAAAATAAAATAGTTGGCCACTCTAATTGATGATGTTATCAGTCAATTCAACATCAAATATTGGTTAATTTTCCATAGCCATAGTCAATTACTAAATCAATTTTATATTATTTAAAAATATAAGTATAATACAAATACATTTAACCTTTGTTGTTGTATTATACAATCTATTGAATACAAAGAATCAATTTTTATAGCATAAAAGTGAAGTAGATCTTCGTAAAAGATAATTAAATAATAATTCTATTTACCTCTAAACTAACTCGTACAAAAATAGCCAATGGGCCGATATAAACTTGTGCTGTACTTTCAAATAAATACTGTACACACCTACGATTATGAATTTATGATATTTATATGTTTATAAAATAAAAGTTATAGGAAGCAAATTTTTTTACCCTGATCTCTTAGATAGGATTTATAGTGTCTGTAAGTATATACTTAAGTTAAATGAATTATATAATTAATTTTAAAAGTCAGATCCGTTTCATTAAATAACTTAAATGCTTAACATGTTTTAAAATGCAAGCAATACTAAATTAGTTACTAACATGACCATTGTTTTTTGAAGGGCTTGATGATTCTGACAGTTCTGTTGCCACAACTGTAACTACACCAACTAATCCTTCTTCAATAAGTATTTCAAATTGTACTGAACCACGTGGTAAATGTTTAATTCGTATGGCACTCTGTCTAGAATTCCCAAAAGAAGATGAAGGATCCTAGAATAGAATAAAATAAAAATATAATGCAATCAATTTTAAATTTAATTAATTAATTTAGAATAACCTGCTTCAAATTAAATTTTTATCATTAGTTTAATAAGCTTCATTAAATATATTGTACATAAATTATAATGTACATTAATAATTATATTAGCCCAATTAACTTATGGTTTCAATTTCAATTTAAAAGGAAAAATTTTCAAGTGATTGTATTATGTTCAGATTTCTAATTTTTTTTAAATATGATCTTACACGATTACTTAAGACTTAACTTTCATTTAATTTGAATACAAACTTCACTGTTTTTAAAAAAAAGTTAAAATACATTTTTACACTAGTATTTTATAAATAATAGAATAAAATATAAAATAACTTAATACAATAATAATATAATAATTGCTTAATTAAAAAAAAAAAAAAAAAAAAAAAAAAATGAAAGTAGACTTTTACATCAGAATTTTGTAATCAAATGTGCATGAGGTTAAATTTGATGAACACTGAGAACATTGAAATCAATCTATTGTTATGAGTATTCTGGTAATAAGAATTAGATAATGAAACATCTGTAAATAAGTTAATTTTATCAAGCTAGAAATTTAAAAATATTCAAAACATTTTGGTTTCATTTTATAGATAAATAACTGTTAGAGTATACTTCTATCCCACAAGTTTTGCTAAGGTTTAATAGAAAATATCAAAAATAATTTAAACCAGCAGTTCCCAAACTGTGCATCACAGTGCCCTAGGGCATTGCAAGTACTTTCCAGAGACTCATTAAAACTTATTTATAAGTTATTGTAATTATTTTTTGATTTGATCTTATAAAAACAATTAGTTTCATGTATTCCAATTTGGACTTCATAATAATCAAGTAAATTCAGATAATATTATAAACATGACTTTCCCAGATCAATTATCAGTATATTAATATATACAACCATATGGGTAAAGTGATGTTTACCTTTATTATCTAATAATGTCAGTTGTATGTATTTAATTTAATATGTAATAATTTTTCTCATTTTAAATATTTTAAATTATTTATTTTAAGGATAAAAATGTATTTATATCAAGTTGACTGTATGCATAGAATGTTTATATTGTATTATATTGAATTATGTTCAATATAATTATGAAAATTGATTATCAATTTGAATTACTGTAAAAAATAGAGATCAATGAGAATTAGTGAAAAAAGGTTTTGGCAAACTAGATTTAAACTAGCAAATTGAGATGTCATCATCATGTAATACTTTAAAATTAGTCAATAACATTAATAATAATAATAATAAATGTAATTGTTAGTATTAATTAAATGCAATTAAAATATTTACTTGAGCTACTGTAAATTCTACTTCATCATTACATTCCAATTTTCTTTGGACATCCAAAACTTCATTAAATGTGAAATAAATCTTAGGTTCTCTTTCAACAGAGCGTAAAAATCCAAATCCTTGTTTCAAAACTGCAATAATACCTTGTTCTCTTCTTTCACCAGACACAACAAATGATTCTGGTAATAATGAAATATAAGTGGCTCTTTTTAACTGATCTCGACGATCAGTTGCTATACGAAATTCGACCCAATCACCATGCCTGTAAAAAAAAAAATTATATTTAAAAGTAAAAATAACAACAAGTTTATAATGATTACTTTAATGCAAGTTAAATTCATTGAATAATTTTTACCTTAAAGTAAAATCGCCTTGTTGATCTTTTTCACCAAATGAAACTTCAACTTCAGAATAATCAGCAGCTCTATAACGTATACGTCCTGGCAATGGTTCAGATGGTAAATGATTTTGTGGATTTTTGTCTAATGGTTTTAAAACTTGGCCTTTCATAACAGTATCAACGATATCTTCAAATATTACAGAACCATGAGGCAAACGTTCAATATTGCATGCAACTTCCTTTCCCTAATTAATGACATTAATAATTTTAATTTATAGTTAAAATACTAAAAAATAAATGAATTCAAATAATTATACTAAATCAATATGTTGTTAAACTTACATTACGTGTTTGTATTATGAATTCTACATCATCACCCAATTGTAAGGGTTTTGAGGAATCTTTAAATTCAGTAAATGGAAATGAAATTTCTTTTACAATGTCAGCTCGTTCGATATAACCAAAAACATCTTTCATAGAACATACAACTCCTTGATACTTCACCGGATGTACTGAATTTTCCAAACGAACATGTGTAGCTCCCAAATTACCTCTTTGATTGGTAGCAATTTGAAAACTAACTTGATCGCCAGTCCGAAGAGTAACATTACCTTCAACATCATCTTTATTATAAGGGAGAAAGAAACACTCTCCTCGATTTTCATAACTAATTCGACCTTGTGTATCACCGCCTGAGCCTTCAGTTCTCAGTTCAGTTGTTACTACACCGGTAACTCTTTCTTCACTTAATACCTAATAAATAATTTTAAATGAATAGATTATAAATATTTGAAATGTTTAAACTACAAATGACATACCACTTCAGGAGCAATTTTTGTAACAGTGCTAGCAATTGGTTTTCCAGTTCTTCTATCATACGTCATTTCAAATTCGACAGGATCGCCAATTTTAAGATGCTCAATGTTGCCACTAAATTGACTAAAATGAAAGAATAATCGCGCTTGACGTTCACAACACTGAATAAATCCATAAGAATGCTGAAAACAATAATAATTTTAATAACTTACAAAAATAAATTATTCTGGTATAATGATGAAAAGAATGACAAGAGACGTTTTAAAGTGATCGTTAATGATAAAGAAATTATTTATACTAAAAACTTATAATTAAAACGGTAGAGGATATGTATGAAGAAATAGAGGATTTTAGAGTAAGAGTAGGTGTGTACCAAAGATCTGCTTTAAGCCCTTATTTGTTTTCTGCAGTAATGGATGAAGTTACAAAAGAGATACAAGGGGAAGTTCCATAGTTATAGTATAAAACTATAGTTTTGGTAGGAGAAAATAGGGAAGAAATTAACTAAAGGCCTGATGTGTTGAGATTAGCTCTTGAAGGAAAGACATAAAGGATTAGTAGAGTAAGACAGAGTATATAGAGTATGAGTTTGATGAAAGAGAACAAGTCGATGAAACAAGGAGTGTAATGACAATAAGCAGGTCTAGATAAGTGAGGTTCAAAGTTTTACGTATTTAAGGTTCTTTGTACAAAAAAAAAGGTGGTTTTGATGAGGATGTAAAACACAGGATTATGTGTGGGTAGATCAAGTAGAGAGAAACGTCTGGTGTTTTTGTGCGATAAGAGAATTCCAATAAAGCTGAAAGATAAGTTTTATAAGAGTGTAGTGAAACTATTTATGTTGTATGATCAGAGTGTTGGGTGGTTGACAAGAAAATAAGTGTAGCTGAGATAAAAATGTTTAGATGGATGAGTGGAGTGATAAAAAAAAAAAAAAAAAATAGTACAAGAAATGAATATGTAAGAAGCACAGGAGTAGCATTGATTGTAGACAAAATGAGAGAGAATTGACTTAGATGGTTTGGTCATGTTGCGCGGAGAGAAAATTCGGAAACTAAGAAAAGTTATAAATATGAATGTTGAAGGAAGACCGAAGAAGAAGTGGTTGGATGCAATTGGGTGTGATATAAGGACTGCTGGTGTGGATGTAGATAATGTGGGAAATTGGGTCAAGTGGAGTTTTAGGACATAGGTGGCTGACCCCAAACAGTTGGGATAGAGGCGAAGGAGAAGATGAATTCACAAAAATAAATCAATAATAGATACAAAATGGACTAACCAAAAGTTTCTCTATAATTCCAGTTTCTCTTACTCCTTGGTTATTCCCAAACGATTCATTTGAAAGATTTGAATTGTTGGAACTGCTCGCATTAGCTGTGTCATGTCCAAAAATATCATTGCCAGCTGGTGGGTAACGACTTACTGGTGCAGTATTATCAGAAGAGAATACATCAAAATTTGATGACTGTAGTCCATTATTAAACATGTTATTCATTGATGATTCCTTTTGATGAAATTGCGATGATTGATATTGTGATGGCATAGGAAAGTTTTGACTTGACTGTGAATTATAGTTTGGTGGTGAATGATTTGAAGATCTTGATGATGAGAAATTATTTAAATTTGTTAATGCCGAAAGTGTTTTAAAGTTAAACATAGAAGAATCACTACCATTCAACATAGTCGATTGAAAAAGATTCCACTGAGAATTGTTAGACATACTAATTTTAACTTCCAGTTGTTATTATTATTATTACACTAAATTACTATGACCACTAACAATAATTTATATATTATCAATTTTTTGGGAGGAGAAAGTATTTATGTTTAATTTTTAAATATATATATATATATATGTACACACATACATATATATATATATATATATATATATATATATGTATATAAGTTACAATCTATTATCCTAACATTAAATTATATATAATACATTATTACCATTAAAATCAATATCACAGTAATATTTTTAAGAACTAAAAGGTACTCGACTAAGTCAAGTGACCTTCCTATTATGTTTTACGTTTGAACACAAATTATTATGGTTGTTACATAAAACTCTTTCTTCTTAATTTAGACAAAAACTTAAAAACAAAAAATAAATAAAAATAAAAAATAATATGATTTCTAGCCTACTTTAAAAATCTAATAATAATTGTTATAAAATAGACAGTTCTAAAGTATTCGGTTGGTTCATTACAATACACAGCACACGTTTCAATTAAATATTATTTAAACAGTAAAAGATGATTTATTTATTTCTCAGCTGATAGTTGTCACAATGCTTGCTGGTAATGTTGCAGTATGTCGTTTTCTTGGTTGATTAATAATTGAAGGAACGTACAGCGAAGAAAATAAGGTTGATGTTTTTTTTTATTTATTGTTTATTTATTTTTTTTAATTTATTAGGTTTTTGTGATTAAGACTAAAACTAATTTAGCCTAGTTTTGAAAGCTGAAAAAAGAAAGAAAGAAAAATATTACAATAATGAAATATTTTTGAAGACTAATTGCTTAAATTGTAAAGAATAAATGAACAGAACATGTACAAAACAGATAATATTAACTTCGATTTTCTATATATTTAATAAAAGTAGTAATATTAGTTTTTCGTTTATTGAGGTGTAAAAAGAAAATGTAAATAAATATATTATTTATGAATTAATCAATATTTTTACTAGGCATAATTTTTCATATTATTTAGTTTAGATACCCAATACTAATGATTCTAAACACATAAAAATAAAATCTTATTTCTTTTCTTTATTAAATTTTTTTTATTAAAAATGCAACAATAAATTAAAATAATATTTATTTCATAGTTTCTACTTTCATAACCAGATTTTTATTAAGCATATTTCATAATCTTTTTAATCAGGTAATATTACAATGTTCATTAAGATTATATATAGATACACATTAATTTATTATAAATTATTTTAAGAACCGGGGGAAATGTACAAATAAAAATAAAAAATTTCAGTTTTATATTTAATATAACTTTAAATTAAAGGGTATGAAATTTATTTAAGTAGTAATAATAAAACAATAAATTAGATACCTAATTTAAATTTAATTTTGTATTAAAAAATTAAAAGGTCTAATGTGGGTATATCAAATTATGTTGTACATTAATAAATCAAACCTTACTTTTATTATTTTATGTATTTTAATCTATTGCACTAACATAATTTGACCAGTTTCCAGAATCTGAATAATGTTTAGATCAAAATTAAGTTTGTCACTAAAAATTGTCAATTAAAACAGTTATATTAGATATATGTAATGAACTGGACATTAAATATAACATTGTTTTAGAAATTGCAAACCATTTATATTTATTTTTATAAAAAGGAAGTTAAAATGTGGGTTTAAACTTATAGATGAAATATATTTTAATGGAAATATATATGTTGTAGAAATTTTTTATTTTTTAATGTATGTAAATGTACTAGTGGTACTAGTATTATTATTAGGCCACAGTGAAAAATGTATTATTATTAAGTTACAAATTTGATGAAGTTAAATAATTAAACTCGTATCGACTTTTTTAAAAGTTCAACATTTACTCAGCTGCTATCAACATCCACCTTTATAGTATATACATATGTGTCATGTATTGGTATCTTTAAAAGTTATTATAGCTTATGAGTTATGAATCAGTTAATAGTTAAATTATTTGTTCGAAAAAAGGAAAAAAGAAATGCACGGCAAGTTTGACCGACCATGGACTATCTGGCTCAGGCTGTAGTTTTGGTTATGGTTATAAGCGTTTTAAAATTTAAAAGAATTAAATAAGTAATAACGATTATGATGTTACAGATCATTTATTGAACGCACAGACATATCAATGAAACGAATGGAAACATTCTGAATTGCATGGATTTTCGAAACGACTAGGTACGGTTGGAAAGAAAGCAGCGACGGAAGGGGCATTATGAACGTATTCAATAGTTCATTTAGCCATGGCGAACGAACGCGGGGAGAGAGCAAATTCGACCAAACATCTGAAAAACATTGGATACGGCCTAGTTTGAAAACGATCGCTCCGAACGGCTGTGCGCAGCGCGACGTCCTTATCAGCGTCCGGACAGGCGTTGGACGCTGGACGAGAACGACGGGTCCGGAAACGCGGACGTCGGAACGTCCGTCGTTCGGGTGGCCGGGGACCCCGACGTCGTCGACATCCGTCAAGGGTACCGCAGACGGAGAGAGCGTGTGCGCGTGTGCGTGTGCGTGTGTGCGTGTGCGTGTGCGTGTCTCGGGAACGTCGAGGGATGGCGATTTCGGATGACCGTCGGCGCCGTGGGAAAGCGGGCGCGCGAACGTGCGAAACGCGCGCGCGGACGCTCGGGTCCAGCAACGCGCGCGACAATCGTGTCGCGGACCAAATCGGAACGAATCGTAAAACAGCAAATCGGTTTACTCACCACGGCACAGCAGAGCATTGATGACATGTTTTTGGACATATTTTTCACCGCAGTTAGACCAGTTCGTTCCGTCCACATATACCCGACTGTTTCGGGCCAGTGCCGACAACCGTACGGACGTGAGCGACGCGCGACGACGTCAGCTGTACGGCCGTACGGTGCGCGTACGTCACCGCGCGGATCGCTCCGCGCCAGTTGGTAACCCGGTCACGGGGCCAAAGGAACCCGGAGTACCGGGGATCCGGCGACCCGTCAAGAAGACGTACTACACACACCGCGTTCAGCCGTGTTTTCTGACCGCCGGCGGCCGCTGCCGGTCGGTTTCTTCCTGGTCCCACGTTACCGCCACCGTTCGTTATTCGTTCGATTGCTGATTTATTAATCACGTCGACGGGTGAAAATCAAACGGATATTTTTATGCACCCGCCACTGAATACTGAATACGTTTATGTAACAACAATATTTCTGTTCGCGGTCCGGCGGGCGTACATTTATTTCGTCTCCAGGCGAAACGCAATGGTTTCTTATCGCGTTCGTTTCAATTACGCGTATCTGATAACGTTGGTCGTGATTATTAATATTGTTATTGTTTTTGTTACTATTATTATTATTATTATCATTATATGTTTTCGTGACTACGGCATATTATCATCTTCGGTTTTTAACTTTCAACTTAAACGAGTATCAGACTTTAATTAATTTTCCATAATACGCATTTATCATCGAAATGAATGTATCTCTCTTAATTAAATTTTATAGGAACAATGAGCTTTTTTTCTTTTTGTAAGTACCTATATCAAGTTATTATATCTTAGTGTATTATTTACAATGTAAATTACTTATATAAATATTGAGTGTTGTGTTATACGATAAAATAAAATATTTTGTTCATATTAAATTTTTTTTTTTTTTAATGCTCGCCTAGATATGATTTCTCAAACATTAATCATTTTCGTTGTATCTAAGGAATTTAGAAAAAATATAAGTAATTTATAGGTACATGATTTAAAAAAATAATATATTGTTGATCATGGTTTTTTTACAATATTCGTATATATTAATACAAAAATAAGTAGCTTAATAAAAACCTTTATTCAATTCATAATTGAGTGAACACTAAACTGTATTTTATTATACTCCATTTTAATTATCGAGTAATATAAAACTAAAATTATTGTTCACAAATTTGTTAAAATAAATACTAAATACTTGACTATTCTGTCCAAGGTCGTAGCAGGAACACGTTTTCGAGGAAGGGGAGAGGATAGTTTAAAACCGAATCATATATTTTCAACTACTAGATTTAAATACTAGATTATGTTATGTAGGATAAAATTGTATCTAAATGCGGGTAGCATGTGGCGTGTAAATAATGTGTCTCTACCTCCCCCCCCCAGGCTTTACAATTTATCTCTATTTCTGTATATTAATTACTTTATCTATAAAATATAATATAAATTATTTCATCAATAATTATATTAATAAAGTTTGCCTTTAATATAAAAATGGGGGTTTTTTAAATTAAAAAATACAAAAATTGAATATCCATCAAATATGTTAGGAATGGAACATTTTGGTTTAAACCTTTGCGCCCTACTTTATCTAAAATAATTTTTAAAAGAACCTATTTATATACAGATATCTTTATATTATTCAAATTTAATATATTACTTAGGGAAAATTCTGGAATTATTCTACACATCGTCAATTATTTTCAATTGTAACAGTCTTTCAAATTTTCTGAGTGTGAGCTCTTGTTACAAGATCGCATATTTTGTCGGAGTTTTTCAATTAAAATTGATTATTGATTCTTTAGTAGAAATTGAAAAATTCTTTAACTAACATCAATGTAATTGAAAGATATCACGGACATGTTTATATAATGAATGTTGGTAATTTACTAATTAGTAATTATGACTAAGTACAATAAACTTTTAGTGTATACATATATATATGTATTGTAAAACCCAAACTACATATACCAGTATATATACATATATATATTAGTTATCTAATGACATGTCATAGCCCCAATAGATTGTAGTTGACTATAGATTGTATACTGTATGATGGCTATAAATGTTAATCACCAATCATTCTTACCTTTTCAATTTCTTAAAAATTGATTGTGAATTATGACTAACGTTTCCTCCCGATCAAATTATTTAATATTTAACTCCTCTTAACTGGTAAATAGACTTTTACATTTATTATCAAATTATTATTGTAATAAAAACTGACAAACTAATATATAAAAGTTATTTATCTACCTACTGTAAAATATAATTTTACACTTGAAAAACAATAAGTAATTTACATTGCAAATAAAAAATGTAATTAGTTATTGATATTTATAATATAATGTGAAATTATTATGACACTGTTAACAGTTTCCAAAAATAATAAAAACACTCCAAAAATACCAAATAAAGACTCATCAAGTAATTCATTATCAAAAATGGTCGATCAAGACTTTGCTTTACAGGTAAATTCTAAATTTTAACAGTCTTACAATACTTTGAATAAAATTATTTATATTTATATTTTTTATTTTTACAGGGAAAATTGGAAAAAATAGAGAAACTAAATGTTTGTAACAATTGTATATAACTTAATAAAATATTTTTTTTTTCACGTTTCATTGATATATATAAATTTTTTTTAGAACTTACGAAAACTAAATCTCCTTGAAGAAGAAAGAAATATAAAAAAATGTGAAGACAATAGAATTCGTCAACATCAGAAGAAAAAAAATAATAATAAAGTAATTAAAAAATAGTATATTATTTTTATTTATAGACATATGTTGGTATTTATTTAAGGAGACTGCAGCTGATCATGTTTTAAGGAGTTGAGTATAGGCAAATTAACATGATTATTTTCATGATACTATTTAGTGACTTGTCTGTTTGTTGAAAGTAAATGAACATTAGTGTGTGTGGGTTCAATTTACTCTTTATTGTGTCATTTCATAATCATTATTCGAAGTAACCATCATTAACTGCAACCAGATTACTACATTCTAAATTTCCATTTTTTATTGTAATAATAATATTGTTACATTGCTGTATTTTTAATATTCTATTACCATTATAATAACAAATACAATTGTACCTAAATTTCAAACATAATTGGCAATACGATTTTACATTTTTACGTACTTACAATTTACTAGGATATACTTTATGTACATGAAATTAAAAAATACATTTATAATATACAAAATAAAAACTGTTTGGATATTGAATTTTCATAATTTGTTAGTAGTTTTTCCCCTTACGCAGAAATTAATTGGGAAAGAGTCGAAAATGATGTGTTTAATTAGATTACATATTTTTATATAATTTCTTCTCGAAAATTCTCCATCACTTATTATCTGATCACATGTACACAGACATAAAAACACATTCTTATAAAACTAGGTAGGTTTATTTACTTTGCTTTGAAATCGGGATTCCAAAATTTCAAACTAACAATACCTAATCTAATACAAAATATAATTAGACAATAATATCATTATAGATACATTTTTTTTGGAATAACAAGGAAATTTTACACCGAAATGATAAATGTTGAATAATTTTAAATAGCTATAAAAAAAAATGTATAGCTGGAAGTTTTAAAAATATATTATGTATTAGAAATGGAGTATTAATAATGTCTTGTGCTTTAATTTAGTTCATAAAATATATCTATTAACCTTCACAATAAAAATATTTGTTTAAAAAACATTTAAT
Source organism: Schlechtendalia chinensis (assembly GCA_019022885.1). Lineage (NCBI taxonomy): Eukaryota > Metazoa > Arthropoda > Insecta > Hemiptera > Aphididae > Schlechtendalia > Schlechtendalia chinensis. Next base: position 39,127,386 of record CM032339.1, read on the forward strand.
AAATTCTTTAAAATGTTGAAAAATATAACTATAAACAAATTTTAAAACCGAAAAAACATCTTTTAAACGCTTTTTCATTTTTTTTTTTTTTTATAAATCATATTTTCTTAATTGAATAAGTAAATGATATGTGCACTTAAATACGTTTTATAAGTTGTTAAAAATCAATATTTTTTATTTTTTTAACAATTATAAACCTTAAAAAACTAATATAGGTATATTATCATAGGCGTGCGCACAAGTGGTGCAGACTGTGCAATGCACCTCAGTGAGTTTATCTTAGTTTAGGGACTAAGTTTATTAATATTTCTTGAGTTTTTATATTATTTTAAATTTGGTCTTTTTTTTATTATTCTTCAAAATATACATACTTTTGAATAATTTTTAACGCAAACTCTAATTAATCTCTTTAGTAATATTCAAGATTTATACAAGATTCACCAGTTCACAATTTTTCATAATGTCTGCATTTTTGTAATTATAAAACACATTAGTAAACCAAAACATTGCGGTAAACCGTGACAATGAATTCAAATCTGTTTTCAAAATTAAAATCGGTCTAACACAAGCTTCTCATTTTTGTCTAGCATTTAGGTCGTTCCTTAAAGTATTTTTAGAAGGTGAATACTCTCTAACTTGATCATGGCACCCATATATAAAAATCTTAGAGGGGAATAGAAAAAGATAAACATCATTTTATCTATGTTGTACATAGAAATTATAATAACATTTTAACAAGTATGCAAGTATTATATATATATTAAATTATATAATACTTTAAATAGGTGTTCATTTTTTATTCTTAAATGTAAATATTGTGTTTTATATTTATAAATTACCATAAATTTAATAAATTAGTTAGATTAATATTAAATATAGGTTTTATTTTTAAAATGATATTGTTTTATATAAAATGTTCAAATTTGTTTAAAATTGATTAAATAAATAAGTTATAAGTTATTTTTATTTTTAATTAAAATTTTATTAAAATATTTTCATCATATACAATATATATATTTAGAATATTTACTTTGTTTAATGACACATATAATATGTATTTTTCATCTTGTCATTGATAACTCAATTTTAATATAAATTAATATTAAATTAATTTTAATATAAATAAAAACGTAAATTATATGTATTATTTTCTTATTTAATATTTATTTTAATACATTAATATATGCTAATATATTAAAGTAAAAAAAAAAAACAGCTTCAAATGTGTTAAATATGTTGTACAATTATTTGTTATTCATTAATATATTTATATAATATGTACACAAAAATGTATCAATCCAATAATGTAAGAATGTAAAAATTATCCAAGTGTGTTGTTAAGTTTAAAATTTCTATTTTATTATATAAAACTAGATTCCATAATAAAAAAAAAAACTAGTAAATTGGTGTATATTAAATGTTTCCATTTTTATAGTTATTAATTATTTTTTGTGTTTTTGTTTTTTATTTAGTTTATTCAATTTTTGTTAACCGACGATGAAAACACCAATCAGCTAGTATCTTCAATTCAAAAAGATAATTTACAAAAACATGAAAAACTTGTGTATCATTTAAAAGAAGGTATTATTATTATTATTATTTATACATTTTACACTAAAGCAGCGGTTCCCAACCTATGGTCCGCGGACCACCGGTGGTCCACGAGACATCATGTGGTGGTCCGCGAGGCATACCTATAAAATTTTAAAATATTTCAATTTTCCTTTGGGCGTGTTACAAATATTACGTACCGACAATCGTTACCTAAATTCTAATATCTGTGAAAAAATTGATTTTTATTTATGAGAAAAAATAATGTTTAAAAATGATGGTGGTCCGTATTGAAAGTTATCGAAGTGGTCCGTAGTGTCAAAAAGGTTGGGAACCACTGCACTAAAGTAATTTTAAAATTCTTTTGTATATTAACAATTCATTTTTCATTTTTTCAGTTGAAAAAGCATCAAAAGAATTAATAAATAATACGCTAAACTTTAATCGGTCATTTAAAATGGATTTTCATGAAAAATACAGCAAATGTGATTCAGTTAAACATATCAAAGATAATATGAAATTAAAATTTAATAAGCAAGTACCTACCTGTTTTTTAAGGATTAACTGTGATTTAATTTATATTTCATACAATACAGAGATGACAAAGTAGCTGCATTAAAAATTGAACAAATAATTGAGGAAACAAATGTGCAACGTTGTGTGCTTGTAGATGAAGTATCAAATGCTGATTTATCTGAAATGGAAAAATTAACTAACCTTCTTAACACAAGCAATTGTTACCGTCAAATTTTAAAAGAACATTTGAAATCTATGTATAATCAGCTTAAATATTTAACAGCTGTTGAATTGGAAAAACAAAATTCTCAGCTCAATAAACAAATAGTATGACTAATATTTCATGTATATATTCTGTAAATATCTTTTTGTCTATAAGAAATATAATTGTTTTCCTTACAGAATAATTTATCCAATGAACGAATTACAATAACACAAATGCTTGTTGATTTTATTGATAAAAAAAAACAAAATCAAAAACGACTCATTCAACAGTTAGAAGCTCAGAATTTTGAACTTGTAAGTTAATTTAAATATTAAACATTAATATAACATTGATGACAAACACAACAAAATTTTAAAACATTTAAAAAATTAAAATGTGATTGAGCTATATATGTATTATTATTATTATTATTATATTAATAATATATAAAATTGTATTTTTAATAATTTAACCGACCTTATTTGTAATTGTTATTTATTTTAATTGTTTTGTTTAGAGAACTACTACAAATGGTTATCACAATATTCTAAACTAGTTAACGACATGCCATCAGAGTTAAAATTTTCTGAAAATACTATTAATCCAACATTATTACACAAAGTGTGTACAGCTGGCGGAGGTCATCTTCTTCTGTTTATTTTAGAAAACGAACTGAAACTACCACTAACAAAAGAAAATCTCATTAATGTTATTATTTTATTTTATAATGTATTTTTTGATATTTGTGATACCTAATGAAGTTTTTTAATATTTTTTTATTAGATGGGCATTAATAACTGTGAAGATCAAGAAATATTAATAAGTACATTAAATAATTTTCCTACACCATCTGCTCCGCCTGAAACCGAATTAAGCCCATCAGCTCCATTCTTAGATGACTTTGAATGTATTGTCTGCATGGAAACACAAGTAATTCCTATATATTTTATACTCACATATTTGTGGTCAAATTTACTGTATTAAAAATCCAAAAAATATCTGAATTCAATTAATCTTATAAAATATATATTGAGTTACAATTTGTCATTGAATAATCAGCCTTTATTGTATAGTGTGGTCACACTAATTTTACAGTATGAAATACAACTGCCGTTGAACTATAATAGACCACTATAAAATTAAAAATAATACACAAAATAGTTTAATTAATATTCAAATTTGTACACCAATAATCGTTAAGTACTTATAAATTATGAAACATACTAATATCATTTCACGTTATGATTTCAAATTCTTTTTGTGATAAATATTTTCCGAAGTAAGAAGACTATCTGTTGTAGTTAGTTAAATGTTTTTTTAATGTTGAAAAATTTGATATACATAAAATATTTCTCAAAAGTTTATAAATAAAATAGTCAAATTTATTTAATTTTACGGACATTGAACAAAATGTTTATGAAACATTTTAATGAAATAGGTATATTTTAAAAATAGTTTTTCCATTATTAAGTATAAGTTTTAAATTATAACAAACATAAATGGGGTTTCTAATATGTCTAAATATTTATTTATTTTTTAGTTTGATGTTTTGTTTATTCCATGTGGACACTTATGTTGCTGTTGGAAGTGTTCAGAAAAAATAACATTGTGCCCTATGTGCAGAACTGACATTTCAAAAAAGTTTGATGTTAAAAGTATAACCTGACCATTAATATACATTTATTTTCAATACTAGCTTTGATTAGCTTTAAATATATCTATTTTGTTATAAAATTAAATATTTCTTATTAAAATCTAATTGTAGGTTAAAAAGAATATGTTTTTACATATTGTATTTTAAATAATCCTTATGTTATGTTAAAAAGATTTTGATATATATTTTCATATTTCTAGAATACAATTATTTATATATATATAAAAAAAAATTGTATCTAAATATAATCAGAAATCTAGAATGTCATCATCGACTAGATCAATTACATCGACATCGTCTATGTTCTTATTTGGTGTTGGTTTCTTGGTATCTTTCTTTTGTTGTTTTGTTGATTTGAAGTCTGTAAATAGATCAAAAAATCAATACTAACTAAAACACACATTATGCAAACACAAAACTATTTTAATCGTACATTAAAGGCGAGGAGAAATAGAATTTATTTTATGCGACCGTTTGGTATATACATGCTAAACTCTCGCAACATTTTACATTTGAATGTGGTCGCACACGACAAATCGTACCTTGCAATAGTTGCTGTAACGGTTCCACCAGACACCCGAATTCGACTTGGTCCAAAGCTTCCAGCACGTCTTGAGCGCTGATGGTTTTCTTGTGTCTTTTACCCGCTATTGTAGTGGCCTGATTGCTGACGTACAATATGAACACAGACGCTGCCCTGGCCAGTGCGGTCTTGGCTTCTTTTGAAACGATGGTGTTGGGCGGCAACACTTCTTTAGCAATACGAATGATCGCCGTTACCGGTAAATTCAAATCCTCCAAACGTTCGGCCATTGTGACTGTACGCGTTTGATGTTAAGTCGATAAAAAAAAAAAAAAAAAAAACAAACGGTTCAAACGCTAAAACGCACGTCGGGACGAAACAACAAGCACGAACGAATGGAGACCGCCGACGGAAACGCTCCGTTCGCAATACTGTTATCATGGAAGTCGGAACCCGGGAACGAAACGATGATAATGTAGTTCGTGATAAGACCGCGGATATTTGGACGTATACTCTTTGGAAATAAGTACTTGTTTGTGTGGTGAGGGGGGGGGGGTGGTTGTGTCGGTTTCCCGGGATGATTGCATTCTCTGCCTTGTACGTTTAATTATTAGACTTTTAAATTGTTCAAAAGTAAACGTTTTAAGAATGCCATACACTACGAGAATCACGAATGTTACGATGGCGGACGAGTTGGCGTGTTCAACGCACGTTTAAAATTATGTAATCGGATTGCTAATAGTGTACTGTATTATCCGTTAGACAGACAGACAGAAAAAATATTTAGGGTAATACTATTATTTATCCAATGTATTCGAGTAAATACTCAAATACATTAAAAAAGTATTTGAAATAATCTTCAAATATTTAAAAAAACACATGTATAATTTATTCATAATTTTATTAAGATATAACGACATGTTGCGAACAAATTATGTTTTTGAAATGTATTGTCAACGATATTAGTTGACCGAATGATTAAAACATTTCAAAAACATAATTTGTTCAGAATGCATGTCGGTTATTGGTGTTCACTTTTTTGTTAACGTAGCACCCCAACACTAAATATCCTTTCAACGGAAGCGCTGCTGGGGAAAAGGTGTATTGTATTTAATAAATACCTATCAACGGAAATAGAAATTAATACAATTTTTTTTTCTTCATTATAATCATACAGACCAAATTATTTATATTTGCATTTTTAAGTACAGGAAACGATTGCAAACGGTCCAGGTTTTTTGTTGGTGAAGTCCTTGAGTATTGACTAATTTCATTATCTACCAGTTTTGTACAATTTGCGAGATGTAACATTTTAATTTTTAATAATATGATATAACATAGGTATAAAAGTGTTTAAAGTAAATTATTATTCAATACCATAAAAACGTATTTGAATACTACTCAAATACAGGGAAAAATAGAGTATTTGAATACTGATAACCAAACACTCAAATACTTTGGAACTCTGCTGTCAGGCAGCAGCACTTGTTTTCGTCTCGTTGGGAAATTTCGTATTTTTTTTTTTTCGTCATAACAATTAAGATCCGGTCACACAGAAAGCGGACTGTCCGCGCGGACGGGTCCGTCGAACTAGTCCGCCGGTTCGCTGCGGACTGGAATGGTCAAACAGAATGCGGACCACAAGTTTGAACGAACCACCGTGATAACTGCCACTACCAAGAGTGTGCTTCTGGTTGTTATTTATTTTTACTCTTTTATCTCACGTTTTCTATTTTTATTTTATTTTACGAAATGTCTATCAGTTCTTCTGACGAAGAAGAATTGCTTTTTCTTTTTGTCTTGCAAGACGCAAAAAAGGGTTGACAATTTGTTTGAAGTAAGTAAAAATATTCGTAATTTGTTTATAGTATTCATCAATTGTTTATTAAATTATTTTTTTTTACGAAATTTTACATTTTAAATTGTTTTTTTATAAATAATGATTCAAAATGTGAAGTGTTCATACAATTACTCGTATACAAGGATAACATATTTTTTTAATAAACGATAAATAATAAATAAACAATTACAGTTTTAAATAATTTCATTGGGTTCGAATAATCATTAATATAAATTAACAAACATGATTTACAAAAACAATTTACATAAACGAATTACAAAATCAAAATTAATAACAAAACAAATTGTCAAGTGTCCGCGGGCTTCGGTAATGGTCGAGTTCTTTATCGTGACCGAACAGATAGTTCTGGCCGATTCGTTAGTTTTGGGTCGCTCGAACGTGGCTGCGTCTCAAGCGGCGGACATTTCGTCGTGGTCTGTGAACGACACACACGCACGCGTGTAGTCAACCGTCGATCCACGTACAAAGATTAGAATAAAGATGGATATAAAGAATAGCTAGATAGAAAGATGAGAGATAAATAATTTACCCCTTCGAGTCAGTCGCCTCGGACGATCCGACTGTTCCGCGGTCAGACGTTGAATGTGCTCCGAACACAAAACATTTATTATATTCTATTTAAATGCATATCATACCGCGTTAGGTTAGGTAGATGATGTAGGTAACGTTATTATTATTATATATATATATAACGAAATCGCAGGACTCGAATCTAAGTACGTAATCGAGTGTAGGAAGGTATGAAACATGAAATGTGTATAGTGAGTTTTTGAATTTTAGATGTCGTCGGGTAGGTGTTAGGCACATTAATGAGACGCGTCCGCGGTTCGTAGCTCACGCACGTGCGGTGACCACGGCGATTTGTCTATTTCTCTATTCGGCCGCGGTTGTGGTGTGTGACCATACGGATCCGAACGAATCGGACACGCGAGTATTGTCGTCGTACACGCGCAGTGGGAAAGCGCGGGGTGAATTTTTTTTCTCTGTTAAACCCGGTGACCCACGGCGGAAACACGAAAAGTGCGCCGCTCACGTGTATTATTATTTCGAACGACTGTACGAAAAACAAAGACCGGTACACGTGTACGTCGTTTCCTGCGGCAGTGGTTTTTGGTGTTCGTGGTCACGTCGTAGGCGTAATTATTTATGTAAAGGAACGGGTGTCAGCTCATTGAATATTTTTAAGATGTTTGTCCGTACTATCACGAACAATTCGATTACTTAGGCATAATATATAAGAAAAAATATTAGTAAGATGTTGTTTTTAGATCAACACGGTGGCGTATTTATCGTGTGGTTGATGGTTGGGTTGGGGGAGGGGGTGGATAGGGTTTTCACGCCCACAGAGAATTTTTTTAAGACGTCAAATCTACAAACACGTCTATAATATTGTACTTTATACATTTATTTAGAAACTTATATAAAACCCAAATTAATTCAGTAAGACTACATCACAACCCCAACAGTTTTTTTTATAAATACGCCAACTGATTGACATGTAATTTTCACTTAACAATTATATGATTAGTTACTATCATTAGAAGATTATTTCTAGTGCTCTCATTTCAAATAGGAATATAGTTTTGAAACTTCAACAAGTCTATTTTGTATGGGTCGAAGCATTAATTCTATTTTGGCAACAACTTTAAAACCTAACTAAATTACTTCAACGGGCTTTTTTACGCAATTCTACGGGATTGCGCTTAGATAGGTTAACAATAATTGCACTTCGAAACCAATTAAACGACTGTGAATACCGTTGTAAGTTATAATTATACTTGATGGTTAAAAGATATCGATCATAAACATCGTTCGATACGTAAACTAATAATATTAGTTTTTACTCAAATATATATTGAAGTAGCTTTTAGTATTTAAAGAATTGATTTAAAGACATGTTATAATTAATGCGTAACTAGGTAATGTTTTCGTTGTTATTAAAACAAATAACGTCGGGAGTGAAAATATACAGTTTTCATTTTGCTAACGGTGGAAATTTATTTATGTATAGTTTCCCAAAATATTTTTTAGATTAAAGACTATTATAACAGGCAAAAATCATGCAGACCGTCAAGAAGGCGATCTGTTGTCCGTCTGGTGAACACCATCACGCGATAGTGAAGAAATTGACCGTGTTTGGATGTTTCAAACTGTGTAGGATATGCTTGAAGAGAAACCCATTCAAAAGAGTTCTCAAATGTTCCGGTAATATATTGTATGCGAATAAACTGGAAACACGGCTGATTTATGGTTTGTTTCGCACGCGTTTAGAGTGCAAGATGATATACCACCGTCGGTGTGGTAAGAGCAAGATGGTGGAGGCTGCAAACGACCACGTCAAGAATGCCGTGGAAAAAAGGACTGCCGAAGTCGAAGAGGTTTGCGAAGTGTCTGTGGAGAGACGGCAAGACGCCGTCGTACCCGCAGAGTACGCAAATTCGAAGATAGCGGTCGTGACGATGATGAAAATACTGATTGGAACAATAACGGCCGAAGTCGAAGGCGTTCACGGAGTCTCTGTTGAGGGACGGCAAAACGCCGTCATACCCGCAGAGAACGCGAATCAGAATACAATGTCTGTGATGACGACGAAAATACCGATGGGAACGATAACGGTGAAGGCACGTCGCGGAAAACAGACTGCGGGCAGAGTCGTCGCGTCGAGACTATGCGTCGTTGGGAATGCAGCGATTGATTTTCACGGTGTGTGGCGGGCAATAATCGAGTTTTTGCAAGCACCGTCTCTACTTCGGTGGGGAGATGAAATGCTGGCGCCGATGTACCGTTCGCTGACCGCCAGCGTTAGACCGCCGGTACGAATCGGCAAAGTCACGGAAATTAGCGCTCTCGGTATGTGTATATTTAATATCTCGTTGCATAATTTCGATTGAGTGATCGTTGCTCATGTGCGTTCTGGTTTTCAGAATATTTCGAACTCTTGTCGAATACCGAAGAGACGAAAACCATTAGGAAATCGGTGACGCTACAAAGTCACTCGCAGCCGACACGCAGTACACTAACACGTGCGGGTAAGCCGTATATTTAATGATAATAATAATAATAATATTATCGATCACGAATTTTGTTGGACGTGTATCGTGTACAGATTATTTGGAGATGGCCGCGACGTGGGATCCGGTCACGTTCAAAAGGAGGAGAAAAAACGAAGGCCAGAGGCAGATTTACTCATTGACGATATACAATTCGACAATGACGCACTCGTTAGGTGAATTCTCGTAATATGGTAAAACTTTGATTTCAGGTGAGAATCGCCCTGTATGCAATGGAAGCGAACGAATTGATTTTTCTGATTGTTTGATAAATCTTATTATGTGATTGAAAGACAAGATATATTTTTGTACAAAAATTTTATACTATAAAAACTTACCAATAAAATGAATTGTATTGTAAAATTATGCATCGACGTGTTTATTACGACCTTTTCCACAGTTTTGCTTTAGATAGGAAAAATGTGAGGGGAGGAGCGGTAGGCATTGATCTGCCGCTCCTCCCTTGATATTAAAATGTTAAATATGTGTACGGGGTGGTGTGGCCGGGTATTGTCCGGTCTCCCACCCCAGTGGAAATCGTATATTGTTGTTTTCAATAAACGATGACGACCCATTGCCCTAAGCACTGCTTAACATGCCTTCAGGGCAGTGGGTGTAAACGCCGATTTTTACCAAAAAAAAAAAAGGGCCAGAGTGACGGGCGACGCAGCAGCCCCTGCAAGGCAAAGGGAAAAAGGAGAAGAGAAGGCCACAGGTCCGCCTCCAACCACACTCGGCTCAGTCCCCAGCCAGACCTCATGGGTTGAGGTCGTGAAGCAGGGACGAAAGCATCCGGCGGAGCATAAAGCGGTCCAAAGCTGGTTGCGAAGCCGAAGCCTTCGCCAACAAAGGTAAAGGCGGCCCTCGTTCGGAGGCGGATCCCCCGAACCTCGGCGGTGGTTATTGACCGGCCGACCGGGGAGGGTCACGTTGACTGCCGTCATGGAGAGGGTCGTCCGCAAACTGGACCTTGACGCCATTGGCGTCAAAATCCAGACTACGAGACGGACGAAAACTGGCGGCATCCTCCTGGAGGTGGACGACGCAGCGGGGGGCGACAAACGAACGTCAGGGCCATTGTGGAGGTTGACGTTCGGGTCAACCGTCCCGAGCGCCGTACCCCGATCCTGCTACTTGACGTACCGAACTGGTGTGAGGAGGCTGACGTGGAGGGCGGCCTGACGCACGCTGGCCTCGTCCGAATGGACTACGCGAAGGACGGCTCTTCGGCCGTCTTTCTGCGTAGGAACCCGGGAGGACAAGGCGACATGGTCGCCCTGATCGACACTACGTACTTGGTGGCTCTGAAGCTTGCCGAGGCCCGTAGTGTCGTTGTCGGGTGGACCAGATGCCCGGATAGGCTGCTGAAGAAGCAGCTCCAACCCTTTCAACGGCGGCGGCTGCTGCCGAGGCGGAGAACGGCGGAGGAGTAGATATGGACGTAGCCGAAGATGGGCGACCGGAGTCGTTGCCCACGAGTTCGAAGACCCGCGATGGAGCAGAGGTTAGTGCAGACTAACCTTAACCACTGCAGGGACGCCCAGGACCTGTTTTGGGAGTTCGCCGGACGGGAGAATATCTCGGTGGCGCTCATCAGCGCGCAGTACAACGTCGGTCGTCCAGGTTGGCGGTGTAACTCGTCGGGATGGGCGGCCATCGGGGTCCTTCGCGTCGGACTCTCGCTCGCGGACGTGGACATCAGCGACGGGTACGTAGCAGCGACGTAACCCGCATCTACCGCTCTTACTCCGGCCGAGTTCGAACGATTCCTGGGGAACTTCGAGGTTGGTGTTGCCTCGTACCGGGGCACGGGAGTCGACCTGATCGTCGCGAGCGATTTCAACGCCCAGTCCGACATTTGGTTTAACAACATCACCGATCTTCGGAGCTACGGTCTCTCCACGCTGGCTGACTCGTCACGGTCAACAGCGGAGGGATACCCATTTTCTACGGGCGGGGTCGAGGGTCATCGTTACTGATGACAAAGAAACCAATGAAGTATCAACAGTCAAAACCGAAATGTCGGAATTTAAGACTTTATCTGTTAGCTTCACTCCAAAACAAGAGGTGATGTTATGAACCCATGTTTATTTTTTAGTTTTATATAATGTCAGTTATATAATTTATTTTTAACAGTTATATTGTGAGAACGAGACACTGTCGAATAGCATACACAAGCATTTTGCTGAAGTAGCGAATTCTTTCATGTGTTGGACGACAGTGCCTCGTCCCCGGCATTCGTCCGGTCAGTGTTGTAGTAACAGAGCATCTAGCAGAACCTCAGTCATATAATAATATTTTATAATATAAATTATTCTTTTTCGCAGTGAATTTAATAAATATAGTTTCTTTAATTAATTTATTTGTTGTTCATTTTTCTTTTTTTTTATTGTTTATTGTTGTGGAGACGTTCATAACAATGATTTGTGTATCTAGATAAATCATTGTAGGTAATAATTATTAATATTCTGAATAACAACACTTTAAATATTGTTCGATACGCTTTTACAGTAATGTATTCGAATATAAATATAATATTCTGTTCAAATTATAGAATAATTGTAAAATATCACTATGTACTTAACACGTTGATGGCCAAGGGTTTAGAATTCCGAAAGAGAACACCAGAAACATTACAAGTTATAAGAATATTTTTTTTTGTGCTCAGCTAAGTTGCTAAAAAGTTTGACCGATAAGGACTATGCTCAATCGGACACAGTCGCTTCGATTGTACGATTGGCCCGTAATGATAATGATAAATATTTATTTCACATTTTAATATTTAGTATTTTTTCTTTAGAAATAACTAAGTTATTTATAACTTAAGTATAACAATTAATATCATTGGACTTAATCATCAAACGCCAAAATAATATGAATATAAGCGTCGAATTGAATGGTATTTCAATGAAACAATAACTATTATTTGTATTATATTAATGACTAACTGGTTAGACGTCCATTTGTATAATTTAATGCGTTTTGCTGTATAAGATTAAAGCGAAATCAAACATCATATTAAATATTTTTGACTATACAATTTGAAATTGTTTTTCTTGACAACGTTCTTGAGAAACGTTTTTATCTAAATTTATTTATTAATTATTTCATTTTGTAAATTTTTAGTTTCAAATGAATTCTCGTTCCGATTTACCCATTCGGAATTGGATGTGATTTCAAAAACACATGCAAAAACTAATTATTTTGTCGTTGTTATTTATAGTAACATTACATGACTTTGCAACATGTGTAATTATCAACGGTGTATTGGAAAGTATACGCGGGCATACGTAATGTACCAGGATTTTTATTTTCGAGTTTTTGTGTAAACCTTTAAAAAAAAATGAAAAAATGATAAATATAATACTTGTTAATTTACTGTCGCAACGAAATTATTCAAAATAATTAAATTTTAGGTTTTCCTACAATAATATATCACCTGTCAGGAGCTAACTTTTTTTATCTAACAATTTTAGAGTTTTAATCAATGCTACATACCATTAAATAGAACATACTTCATTCCATACGGATATACAGTATACTGTATAGTTAAAAATAAATGTCAGTTTTGATAGTGTATTCATATTCCGAATCATTGAGTAATCGGTAATTGTCGATTAACTGTAAAAGGTTTTAACGATTTTTTTTTACCAAGAACAATTATTTTAGTGACAAATTATTAATTTCCTACATACTTTCCTGATCACATTTTCAGTAGTATTGTTTGTAATGTTTGAAACTTCTGGAACCAATCGAAAATGGTTAATTGATTTCACTAGAAAGTTAATCTGTCCATTCAGCCCCTAATTTTCATTAAATATTTGATACTGGTATATGTATGATGGTAATCGTAAAGGAACCCAATACGCAGACAATGCACTGGAGGTTAGCACGCGTAATGGATTTACACCCAGGTTCAGATGGTATTGTGCGCGTAGTTACCGTAAAAACCGAAAAGGGCATATCCAAACAAATTGATAGAAATTTCTGCCCCCTGCCTATCAGTGATTATTAAAAATTAAAAATTAAATGTTATTATTATTATCTTTGTTTTTCTTTTGATGATTTAATGATTATGTATTAATTAATTTTTGTATTTTTTGTATTTTTATTTTTTTTAGTTTGTTTGTATTACTATTGTTATGATTTATATTATTTCGGTTATTAATTTATGGTATTATGTTTGATTTTGCGCAAGCGTAAAATGCCGGGCGGTTTGTCGGGTATACCCGTCGATAACGGAATTTGCGCTGCGTATCGTCGTTCGCTCGTCGATTATCGACGAGTCCCGCGTCAATCGTAGTGGAGTGACGATGCGATGTGCCGATTTTATAACTTAATATGTCTATTTGATATTTACATTGCTTATTGAGATAAAAGTGTTTATTATTTATTAATTATTATTAATTATTCGTTTTGTTAAGAGCAACTAATAAACTAGTGTTATTGCGTTAAATGTAAGATCGTAAAAAAGGAGAAATATCAGTTATTTTGCAACCTAATTCCCAACAATATGTTATTTATCAAAAATTCGTGTATTAAAAATTGCACTAATCAATAGGACCAAAAGAAAAATATTCTAGAAAACGATTTTCAGCATGAACACATATTTTATTCTAAAACAATTAAAGATAACAATAATAATATTCAAAAACGATGAATCAAAACAAGTTCACAATAAATTTAATTGATTTTAATGCTGTTAAATATTTGTTGAAAGTGTTTTGACGCGGCCTAACGAATGATATTACAATAAAAGTAATACAATTCAAAAATTATATTAAAGAGAAAATTGTTTATACACAGAATCCAAACAAGAATAGTAATAAGACATTTTTCTTTTACAATTGACGTAGTAAAACGGAGATGATAATAGTGTATCACATCTGTGATTTTAAAGTTAAACTATTAACATAATTTTTTTAAAATTAAAGTGTATACGTTATAAGACGATAACGTGCGTCTTACTAAATCCATCAATCGTCGCGAGCGTAATACGTAAATGATCGCAGCGAATTAAATTTATCGAGTTGCGTAGTATTTGTTGGCACGCCGGCAGACCGTTGAAAAAGCTCACCTCTGCGACGCGATCATCGAATATCATACAATTAACCAAATCACACATACGAACAAAATACGTTGCACAGATGACTCGTGATGATTTTGGGTTCGGTTCACGAGGAATTCTCATCGCAGCGTGTGGAGAGTTTTACACGTCGGTGTTAATCGTCTGAAAGCTGCATCTGTCGTTGATTTTTGTGAGAAGTTGGAGAAGTGTAAGATACGAGAGGGTTTTTGATCGATTTGAATCCGTCCAAGAATGTCAAGAAGCTATGTGAAGGAGTAGGATTTGGATTGGGCTGATGACGGTGACCTTCGGTTACATTTACATGGGAACATGGCTTCGTCGCGAATTTAGTAGCTGGTTGTTGATGACGCAGTGTTCAGGGTTTACGGACATGATAGCTTCAAAACGCTCGTTCTCGTTCGCATTCCCGTCATCGATCGCCTTTATGACGTACATCGTCAATACCGACTGGCCGAACCGAGATTCACCACCGAATTCGGTAACCAATATTGTGGTCGTCATCGTCGTCGTCGTGGCCTACAATTACTCATCCTCGTTATCATCATCTTCTAGATCACCCTTACCATTGTCAGCGTTACTGAAACAGCACGTCAAAAAATAACACTATTTTATAAATGTTATAGTCCACAAGTCAATATTGTAAAAACAAAAAAGTGTAAAAACTAACCAAACGTTTTATAATTTATTACTGAGATAATTATACGATAAATAACTGTTTATTACAATAAAGAAAACAGGTACTTATTATAAAATATAAAAAAAAATATTACCTAACACGATTATTCCTTCGCTTTCGATTTATATCGTTTGCGCTGTAAACGCCAATTTTTCTTCCCGAATGTCTCTACAAACCCATTCCTCTAAAGAAACGAAATTAATTTATTCCAATGTAAATGCATATGAATATTTATAATCAATATTTACATCAATTGATTTTCAATTATGGTAATCTTGTCATGAGTCAGTATGTTTGGTATCGGCCTTTTATGGACAAATCTAAAACAAACATTGAAGGTTATTTAATTGTGTTTGATACACGTCATGTATAGTACAGTGGTCATAAAATACATGATATACACAGACAATTGTTTCTTGGACACGACTACTAGAAATAAACGTAGACGTGTGCCAATGTCACCTACACATTGAGTCGGGCATGACAATATTTAACAACAATATCCGAAAATTTTACAATAGACCACTATACTCATGCATAATCGTACGCATTGATATAGTCAGTTAATATGTTTTAATTACAAGTTTTCGTGTTCGTGAAAAAGTCTAAATATGGACATTCGGTGAGAACACTGCCCTCTATTATTTCGGATTGAAGTCTGTTCATTTATGTTCCAATTCGTTTCGGTTCGACATGAAAAGCACGCGAATTAAGTATTTAATATTTTTTTTTTTTTATAAGACAGTGTTTATATTTTTTTATATTACCGATGGCGCATAATCCCTTTTTAAGGTTTTTCTCGGGGTTTCGTATGCATCGTCAACGCACTCAAATCGTCCCCTTTTTTGGTTTGCAGTAACGGGGGTGGCCTCTTCGCCACCGGCGAGGACCTGCTTCGTGTCCCCGCAAACAGTATCGTTACCAGCCCCGTGGCTGGCGGTAGGAGCCTGTCCCAACGCTCCTACGCTTTTGACGCTTGCCGGTGATGACGACACCCGGGGCGAGCGCCGTCCCCCGACCGCCGGCTCTGGGGTATCCGAAGTCCCTGTAGCAGTAACATCGTTTTCATATTTGTTTGTACTGTTCATGGTTGTTTTGGTTGGCTGGGCCGTCTTGGCGGGGATCAGCCTAATCTCCGTCGCAGGTCTTCCGTTCAGGTTGTCCGTGATCATCCGAGACACCGGGGGTTGATCACTCCCCCCGGTGGTGCACTTGTCCGCGACCGCTTATTCGTCCGACACCGGTGTAATGTAACCGGGGTATGGCTTATATCACAGCTACCCTGCATATCTGCAGGGCGTTCCCCTATCCGCAACCCGGGGACGCGCCCGATGGCATGTGCATGCACACGGGAAGCTGGAAGATAACTAGCTACTATCTTCAACATAACGCCGGTGTTACTCTACTGCGTATGATTTACCGACGAACGTAACCATAACGTAATAATAATATTTCCAGTCGGCGGATGAACATTGGAAATTGAAAACAATACAAAAAAAATTATTTTTAGCGAAAACGGGATGCAAGTAGATTATCATTAATAATGAAGAAATTTTATTGTAACACGAGTTTATTAATTTTACAAAGACATGACATTATTGAATTTCGTAATTAAATAAATTTTAAACACCTAAAACAATTTCAAATCGAACTTTATTTATATTGAAATTTGTTTCGGAAAATCGTATATCTGAAATAGTAAAGTTGATCTTATTAAGAGTTGAGAAAAAGACATTTAAAAAAAATGAATAAAATTAAATTAAACGCGTAATAAAGCAATTATTTAACAACTATTTTAAAATATTTTAACTATCTATTAATAACATTAATGAATTATTAATGAAATAATAATCATATGATAAAAGTTTATTGAATTTTCAATGAAAAAACTAAATCTTGAAAGTTTATTAAAAAAAAAACTTTGAATAATTATATAATTTAAGTAAAAACTAAAATATTAAAATTGTTTTAAATAACTTACAGTATTGAATTTGGTCGAATCATTTTAACAGAGCAATGAGTTTGTAGTTGTCAACTGTTATGTAGAATATTGACTGATTCCACTAGATTTTACAAAAACGTTATAAGAATACTATATAAGAATATCATATTTTTATTAAGTTTGTTTTTCAACGTTCGGCGTTTGTTGATTAAATGAATGGAATATAATTTAACTTTTGTGTATTTGAACGGTTGTCATGATAAAATTCTTGTCTGTTGCTGTCTTATGAATAGCCAGTAATTTTTCATCGTTCCGTGTCGCGTAACTTAATATACCATTATATTTAGTGAACAAGAATTTGATGTTTATTTTTGAAATTTGTGGGTTCGTGCAATTATAATGGAGCTGTTAACATCTAAATGTAAGGTTAAGAATGTATGTCATGTATAATATCAAAATAAAGTTAATTATTTATAATACTATTATTATAATTATTACCAACCTCTCCACCAGGTTAAGGTGGGTCCATTTGAGGTTCACAATCCCAGTCTTAATCTAACGTACAGTGCTCCTATATTGTAAGATTTGACGACCAATCTAATGTAAAGGATCGTCTGAGGTCGTGGATTTCGGTTTGAGTTTGATATTTTATAGATATATTACAGTTGTATTTTAATTTACAATAATTTAACTGTGAAAAACATAACAAAACATTCTATTAGAAAATCAATTTTGAACGGAGCAGAATGTTATTAATTAAAAATATCTAAATTTAATAGTATCTAAAATTAATATCTAAAGAAATATTTAGAAATATTTATTGATGTTATATCATATGTAATATTGAATAACCTGAAGTATTATAATTTAAATTATAATACGATTATAACTGACTATTATATGATTAACACTTAAATTGATGAATTTTATTTTAAACGAAAATTGAAATGCTTATTATATGATCATGGTTATATGGGCCTTTATGGGTTTTTGTGAATTTTGAAATTTATATTAGAAATAATAATTAATTTAATTTAATTTGAAAATAGTTGAAAGGTAGAATTGAAAATTGTGACATAAATTTTTAACAAAAGTAGGCATAAAAAATGTTTACTACTTTTTCAATAGTATGACATATGATTTAAAAAATTGGTATTTTACTTCTCAAATTCCTTTCACTTTGTAAACTTTAAAATTTAAAAACCAATAATTTAATATTTAAAAAACTAAGTTCATTGATTTTTAATTTTTTCAGGTTATTTTTATATTAATAATGATATTTGATATTATAGATAATAAATTTTAGTATTATTATTATTATTATTATTATTATATTATAATTAGAACCTTTAGAAATTATGTATTTATATAAAAATTATTTGTATTATTAAATTTATAATTTTTTTTACAAAATTTACAAAAATAATTTTATCAGCACATCACTTCTCTTACGTACCTAAAAAATCTAGAGTGTATGATTGCCTCACATTGTTGATTAATTCAGTTAAACGTCTCAGAAAACTTATTGATGAGCCTATTAACTGTGTATAAATTTAATTAATTTTATTAAACAACTTATTCAACTATTGAATTGAGTCTGGAGACCAAATGAAAAACATTAATTAATGCTTTTATTAAAATTTTTGTTATTTGTATACATAAAACTGTTGTCACGGAAAATGAATATTTATTAAATTCTATGAGTAGCCAACAGGAAATGTTTGGTGTAAATAAATACTATTCATCAATCAGTATGACGAAATTGATTATATTCGTATATAAAGTGTACAAGACGTTTATATTTATTTTTCAAGATTTACCTTTTGAGTTTGAATAATTATTTAGACATTGTAAATTTAAAACTAATTGATGAAATAAACCCAATTATTATTTTTAATGTTTTTGTTACCAGTACCGTTATTTTTATCAAATGTTAGATTATTATTTTCATCAGACCAAAAATATATATACGACTAAATCTAGACCTACTTGATTAACTGTTTTTAGATATATAATTCAGCTGGCTCCTCGGTCATTTATAAGAAAGACTTCCATGACAAATCAATGACAAGTTTGTTGAGTGAAACCGTCCGATAAATTCCTGTCCTCATATGAGTTTTAAGTCCACGTGTGTGACAACAGAATGTGTCAAATCACTATTATGACCTTGTGGATCAACGTATTAATACGATCACCGAAGCATGCAGTCCGATTCCCAGTCATAAATGAAAAGTTCGGCTGAACCGCAACCACTATTTAAAATTATTGAGTTATTTCATTGTATTGAACGTTTACTCACACTGTACAGATATATGTGTAGACTGTAAATAAATAAATATAATAGTAAAAAATAAAATATTAGGACAAGTCTTATAATATAAAATATGTTTTAAAATTTGTTCAAGCTTGAAGGATACTAAGAAATAAACAAATTATAGCTAGTTCATATAGAAAATATATATATATATATACTGATATGTATATATGTAAATATTTTACCAACATATTAAAACTATATTGTTTTTAAAATACATAAAAAAATCTATCAAGATATTTCGGTAAATGTTTGAGTGTAATATTAATTTTTAAATATTGAACTCATAGTTTGCACACACAATTTAACGCAATAAATGATTCATTTCGAACTATATCCTGTATTGATTTTTTTCTTTTGTTTTAATTAGGATATTCATTGAAAATATAAAAAAAGTTATTCAATCAAAAAGTAGAAGCCAACTTCTCATCAAAGCCAAGACATCAAAGTATTATTTAGTATTATAAAATAATCATTGTAGAATAAACCAAATAGACATGTAAATGAAAATTGTTTCCAAAACATTAACATAACTTTTTAATAACTTTTAGTGTAATATCTCTATTATTTTTAAAAAATTATTTTTTATTAAAATTATTTTTTTAGATTTAAATAAACAAACAAAAAAGATTATTTTGAGTTTTATTTTATTTAGTTCTAATTATGTTTTATTTATTCCTAGAAAATATTATATGACACAAAAATTATAACCAAAAAAAATGTTTTAGGAGTATTACAACTTAATATATATTTTAGATATACGTATCGTTTCAGTTTGCGGTCTGTGTAATTCTGTGTAATTAATGTCTGTAGCTAAAACAGGTTCTCTTTTCTCTTCCAATACTCCATAATTGTTGTCCAATGTGAAATAATGCCTTTAAAATCAATTAAAATATAAAAACAATATCGTTAAAATATTAGCAGATAGTTCACGAATAGTAGTTATTCACGAGTGATTAGTTACAACTATCATAAAATATCAAAAAAATTTTACCTTTAAAAAAATTGCTAATTAAATTAAATTAATATTAGAGATATATTATTATCATTCTGATTTAAAAAAAGTGTTCTTTTGGATAATTCATTCTAGGTAGTAATAAGCAGTAGGAGGTTGTAAAAATAAATAAAAATATGTAATATTTAGACATACCCTGAATCACATTTATTTCTTGCATTCGTTTTACTTTGAGTTAATAAATTAAGATGACAACAGAGAATGTTAAGGATTATAAAAAAATTAAATTTATACTAAATTATTTATAATTAAATTTGAACGCTTAGAAAAGTTAATTGTAATTAACACTTTGTAAATATTATTAACATTTATCATGAAAAATAAACTTTCAGGACTGTAGCACTAAAATTTAAAAAAATTAATGATATAATCATAGATTTACAACAACAAATTTAATTTAGAAAATTAAGAATTTCGTTTTTGTATTTCTTTCAGTGATGTTAAAATAGTATATTATAATATAATTTTTAGTTTCATTCGTAATAATAAATAAATGGTAATAATATTGATTGAAATTATTAAATAAATAATTTTCGATCAAACATCTTACCAATAAATATTTTTAAAGTACTTGGACAATTGTAATATTTGGTGCATGAATTGTGTCTAAAATTGGTTCCCATTATTGATGAAGAATTCAATTAGACTTTTCAAAACCTTTATTAGATAAAAATACAATAATATTTATATATACATATATTTTTTTAAAATTTGTAAACTATTAAACAGTCAGTGTTGTTTCGTTGTTTGAAAGAATAATATTTAATAATATGCATATACATTATTACAGTTGTTAAGGAAAAATGCGTATCTATTGGTTTCTTGTATTTAGCTAGCAATATAAGTTTTGAGTAAATTATTATTATTCATAGATAATTATCGTATAACTCAGTATACACACACATATATATGTATATATATATATATATATATATAAATATATTTATATATATATAATATATATATTTTGTGGACAGTAAATATATATACATTTTTCCAATTTTACTTTTTGTGTTAAAACAATTATCATACATAAGTATTGAAATTAAAAATTATTATTATTATTAATATTATTATGAATGATTAAAATTAACTGAATAGACGGAAATAATAATTATCAGACAAAAATGTAAAAGTAAATAATATACATTATAAATAGTGATAAATTTGTCAGTATTAAAATTTGTATACTTGGTTAAATCTAGTCTTACCCTATAATTGTCTTCTGATTAATTTTTTTTTTACGATCGTCTGCTACATATGTTGTGTACTTCCAAGCCAAAATAATAGCAATATCGGACGTGTAAAACGTTTTTTAACATTATACATATATCCATATGAGTATCAAGTCCACGAGAGCAATTCAAAAAGCGTAAAATTACTTTTGTGATCTTGTCAACCAACGTATTCAGACGGATCAAAAATACACATGGTAAAATAACTATTCGTTCATATAAAATAAAACTGAGCCGCAGGATGTATTCCAAATCGTATCATAGTGTGAGAACACTAATACTGTATACATGTTTGTATAGATTGTAAATATAATTAATATAATAAATATTAAATTTTGAATAATTCAATAATGATAGTTTTATTGCTGAATAGAAAAAAAAATATTTAAAATAATCTAAATATTATTGTAAAACTTGTTCATGATTGAATGACGTTATGAAAAGATAGAATCTCATTTACTTTTCAGCAAATATAAATATAGATGATTCTCTTCTGGTTTCAGATCCTTGCATACAGAGGAGGTAATTATAAATCCCAATATTGGTTTATAAAAAAGTGATAATATATATGCAAAAATAACTAATTTTTAATTTTAAATTAATTTAAAAATGACGCTTTTTTATTTAAAATATTTATCTATTAGATGAAATTTATATCGATACTTTGTATCACAATTGAAAATGGATGATGTGAGCGCATGATACGACGATACATTTACCACAAATTTAAACATTTTTCCAATGCGATAATCTTCTATGACGTTTTTTTAAAAAAAATTTCCTTTTATTATATTTATAGTAGTGTCTATGCAATGTCATTGTCATATGTTATAGTTAACTTATTTTTAAAACAAATAGTCTTTTGTTATTTTCCCAAAAAAGAATAGAAATAAATATTTCAATTCAGACTATATATAAATATAACATTATTTATTCAGTTAATAATTAAACAGATGGCTTTTAGTGTTCGAATGAAAGAAATATAATAATATAATATTCATATTTGTGTACTTTAAAATGATTGTCGCGGAAAAATACGTATCTATCGTTTTTATATATGTTGCCAGGAATATCATTATAACTAAAATAGCTCAGGGTAAATAAATCATTTTTGCCACCCAGTTTAACGTTACACTTGGTAACGTAATTATTGGTATACTAATATACGTGGGCAAGAATTTTATGTTTCTTTTTCAAGTTTTAATATTTATGTTTATACAGTTATGGACAATTGACTAAACCTATAATTATTAATATTATAATTATTTAAACCGTTTATTCAGCAGCTGTGGGCAATTTATATCAGAGAAACATATAAAAAGTTTTAATATAAATATATTTTTTTCGGTTAGATTGACAATTTAATCAGAAAAAAAAACGTGTTTGACTTGAAATAGTCTTACCTGATGTAGTGTCTTCAGATAAATTATTTGTTTCTATTCTCAGACATATGTAATGTATACATTCACAACACAGCCATATTGATATCGGCTGTTAACCGGATGAAGAAGTAAGATATATAACCACTCAATCATAAGAGTATAAATTTCCGGCGGTGACACTCTCACCTCACTCTCATCCTGATAAACAACACATTTAGATGGTCCTGAAACATATAATATTTCATGAAGCACAAGGTAGCATTATAATATATAATATATAATATATGTGACGATAAACGGAAAACAATTCGAAGAAACAGTTTGGAAAAAACGTGTATAACGTGAAATTAAAATAAATTGAATTTTATAATAAGGTTTTTTTTTTAAAGTATCTAGAATAAAAATTTCCCTTTTTGTCCAAACCTAACTTTAATACATTTAAAAAAAAATTACAACTAGTTTTTCCTTGTGAGTAAAATATCTCAAAATCATTGCACGTAATCACTAGCTCATGATAAAAAATCATTATATAGTATATCAAGTCTGTATCGTAAATTTATATATGAATTGAATATATATTTATTATGCCAAGATTAAGCTATGGAGATTGTAAATAATAATTATTATAATTGTTCGAAACAATGATGGATATTAGGAAGTTAAAAAACAGTTATATTTTATATATGATTATACATATTATATTTAGTGTTTTAAGAATTAATATATTGTAAGTAAAAAACTATTATAACTGTCGAATAAATACCTTCTTATTTAAATCTTCAGAAAAATTTGTCGTTTTTAACTTACTTGGTAACTATAAAAATGAATGTAGAAAATCACCCACATGTTAGGCTAACCCACTGGTTGGTATTTTAAAAATAACGCACAATATCGTCTTATATAATAGATTTTATTTTACTGTATATAATATTACGGTATGGTCTAATTATATCGATTGACAAAATAAAATTTATCTATAAGTAAAAGAAAACCTCAAAAAAAAAAAATAATTATTGCAATATGGAGAGTCCACAATTAAATGAATATTATTGATATATTTACAAAATGTGTGTTTGTAATATTTTGCTAATTTTCCATTGCACTTAAAAAGAAAGTGTCTAATATCGTACCGTCTAAATACCATTTGCTACCAGAATGTAGGTTTAAACTTGAAACAAAAAACATTTTATTCTAAAAATAATATATATTTTACCAGTACCTCGTTCAGAATCTAAAAAATGCCAAATAAAATGTTTTTAGTATATTACAATTCACATTCTTGATGTTTTTCTAATTTTAGTTTTTAAATTTTTTTAGATATTTAAATTAGGTACATTTGATCGTTTTGATATTTAAAAACTTCTATCTGGATTTTAAATTAACAGCTAGTAGTATTGAGTAGCTAAGTCGCATAAAGTCACCACATGTGTATATCATCGTGAACAAAACGTTTGATCATTATTATAATATCAGTGAAATCGCAGACTGACAAAATTCTATGGCACTGTTTATTACTATTTATTTCTACTTACCGAAATGTATTTATTTTTTTCTTCTACGATTACCTTGACCGAAAATTGCAGTTGGTTGTATTATAGGTGTATACATTATATTGTCAGGTAAACGATACCGATCGTTAATCCGTTAAACAATTCCAATAGGTGTTATAATGTCGTGTTTCGATTGATGAAATACTCAATTTATATAATTGAAACTGAAAAAAATGTATTTGTGCTCCGATCACTTCGGCGTCTTCTCCACACCTAATCGGTTTTCGTTTACGTTGTGTCATAAATAAAAATTTCCCTGGTTACGGCTTTAATTGTGGCCAGTAAGAATGGTTTGTTCTCAAGTAAGCAATTCACGTTTTTACATAAATTGTTAACATTTAAATATGAATTATTATATTATATATTATTGTGTATCTTAGTAATAATAATATTTTAAATAACAATTGAAAAACTAATTACGTCAAATCTGAACTTAATACGATCGTTTACAGCGGCAAAAATTTTCATTAAAAATTAAAAAATTAAAAAGAAAAATACATGTTGGTCTAGTTATCTGATGTGATATTATACATTCCCGACACTATATCGGCTGTTAACCGGATGAAGCCGTAAAATATTTAACCACTCAATCATAAGAGTGTGAATTTCCGGCAGTGACACTCTCGTTATCCTGATAATCAACATATTTAGATGGTCCTGAAACACATATTGTTTCATAAAGCACAAAGTAGCCTTATATTATATGTGACGAAAAACGGAAAACATTTCGAAGAAACAGTTCGCAAAAGATGTGTTTAAATTTAAATCGAAATATTTTGAATTTTATAAATATACATTTACAAGGAATTCGGAATTTCGTACGAATATCTTCCATTCTACCAAAATATTTTAGTTTTTAGCAATTAAACAAAAATTACTGACATTTTGAAGATGTTATAATTTACATAAAATTGCTTGATTAAAAAAATATGAAATACAAGTATATTTATATGCCTTTACATAATAATTATTTCAAGTATTTATAATGTTAATTTGAGAATTAATACAATGAACAAAATTTAGTTTGTTGAAAATGATGTGTCGAATTTTATCAAATTATATCGATAACTTTTTTATTTTACTGGTATTATCATGCACTCGGAGAAATGTATCTTAAAATCTTGGTAGGAAATCGCTGCTTTATGACAAACAAATCAACACACCTAGTCAGTATCACTATAAATTTTGTAATTCGAACACGTACATCGTAAACCCGATGTTAGGTTCTAAATAATACTAATTATATTTATCCGACTCAACGATAGAACGTAGGAATTTCCTGAACAGTATTATTTTATACACTGTAATATTGTATATAGTGTTTTAAGAACCAAAATGTTTTAGGTAAATAAAAGTTAATTAATATAATACATTTTTCAAATTGTTTAATAAACAATTATATATTTTTAACTTACAAAATATTTAATCGAAACGTTTTTAGCAAATCGTAAATCCTATAATAAATTAATATTTATTAAAAATGAAATAATGTAGAGAATCATCCGCACGTGGTCTAGTACAGCACGATATCGTTATATATATTTTATTTTTATTCTAGATTTGAAAATATAATTTTGAGAAAACAAAGTGCACAGAGGGTTTATTACAATCTCTACTTTTAAGTGAATTATATTATCACTATAAAACTGCAATTAGTTGTATAATACATAAATAATATGGACCGAAAATTTACTTGTAGCACATTCTACTAATATTTACCTAGTTACTTGTGATATATAATGAAGAAAATAGGATCTAATATCGTTTCACGTAATCGATTAATTCGTTTATATTTGTCAAAAACGTTATATATTTAAGCATACTACTCGTATATATAAATATAATAATGAGTTATATGTTTTACGTTAAGGCGTCGGATCATATGTCAAAAGAATTATTGGAAAAATATAATATGTAACAAACACCAATATTTTTGCGAGGTTCAGTTCTCAGATAAGATGGCCAAGACGTTTGTAAAGTCTATAATTGATATAGCAAGTATTTATACTTTAAAATGGACTCATTTGGTTTCTGTTGGTCTTAATGGAGAAAGGGGCATGTGATTAAAAATTTGCTGATTCAAAATAACTAATGTAATCGCTAAATTGCTGACTCAGACGTCTAATCACCTAGTTTAGAGGAGTATCACAACCCTTCCCCTCATACACCCCCTAATCAAAACCATACGCGTTCTAAATGCACAGAATACGCAATTTTTTTATGCTATCCAGGGAAAATATATATGAAAATATATACGAAATATATAATGAAATTATAATATATAAAAAATAATATCCTGCATTTATTTGTTTTTCTTAATTATAAGTTAATATTAATGATTTTCAATACCATTATCTACACTTCTATAAGTTCTAGTTGTACATTAAGTTTCAAATATATCAAATATATTTAGTAATCTCGTCGTACGCGCGTTATGAAATCGTCCGTATTTTTAATTAATAATAAATAAAAATAAAAAACAATAATATACAGCACTATAGTTACGCGTATATATTGATAATATTTTAACAGCGGTTTTACTGATACCACAATACGCCGATCAACATGTACCTCCTAGCAACGGAAATTTATTATGATTTTTATTGTTATTTATCGTATAACATGTTCGCATTAACGTGTTGTGTCTAATAGTGAAGAACAATATGATAGCATACAGCGTGCTACAGGTACTGTGTATGTCGGCTTAAGTAGGGAACATAAACAGGGATTTTACAGTTGTAATAATAGGTGACCGTTAACAGTAGTGAAATATCTTCCAGGTGACCGATATATAGAGTGCATGCAAAATTTAAAAATAAAATACTAAATAAGTAACAAATATGAATATAGGTACCAAAAATGTATTTATGACTTTTTATAATGTAGGTATAATTAAAAATTAAAAAAAATTCTGATATAAGTATTTAAAAATGTGTAATTCATATTTATATATAATACAAAATATTTAAATTAAAAAAATTGAGTTTTATTAGTTTGTTTTAAATTTATTTTATTATTTGAACAGTTTTTTCAAAATGAATTTCTGCGGTTTTTAACAGATTATAAATATCTATGTCACCTTTTTGAAGAGTGAAAACAGCTAATTGTTTTAATTGAATGACAACTTTTGAATAATTTGATACATTGTACTCAGGTTCATCAATTTCTTCAGTTTCTTTATTTGTTTCCTCCTCGTCATTGTCTGTAGTAATGAATGACGTGTTATCAGTTTAGTTTATCGTGTTAGCGTTTAAAGATATTTTTGAATCATTTATACATAATAATGATACATTAACTAATGTACAAAAATTTCTTTACCTCAAGACGTCTTTAACAGCCGATGCATTAAAAATAATAAATAATTTAAACACACATCTGCGATAAATTATATGGCTGAATGGGAAATCATAAAAGAATGGTATAATAATAAGCGATTATTAATACAAGCACATACAAGAGGCATATTTGAATTAAAATCCATAAGCGAAGAATCGGCGGAAAAACTAAGGAATTTTACGAGTTTGTTTAATCAACATAGGCAGGCTTTACAAGCATTAAATCATAATCCAGATGACTGGGGTGCATTATTGTTACACGTCATAACATCGAAGCTAGATGCTAATACGTTACGTAAGTGGGAGACATTAATGGCTAAAAGCGAATTACCTACTATACCATCACTGTTCGACTTTTTACAAGAAAGGTGTCAAATACTGGAAGCAATCGAAAATTCAAGAAACGTGAAAAAAGAGACAAAAATTGAAAAGAAGTATTTTTCGAACAAGTTGCGAAGTTTTGCAACTACAGCGATGTCGATAAAATGTTATGTGTGTCAGGGACCTCATGGTATTTATAAATGTGGTGAATTTTTAAATCTAAATCTAAATGAGAGATTTAATTAAGTAAACGAATTAAAATTGTGTAGAAACTGTTTGCGTCCAAATCATACGGCGGATAAATGTTTCTCAAGAAAGTGTACGATATGTAATAAACTATATAATTCACTGTTACATAAAAATAAAATAAATACGAACGATCAGTCGGATTTCGATAGTAGTTAACGTAATAGTGAACAAACAGATGGTGCGGACGAGCGGAGTAGGGAACAGTCAACGGCGGCGATAACGATGTCTACTACGAAAGAGCACCCAGATTTATCAATGTATGAGGAAGTACTATTGGCAACCGCAATTATAAAAGTTTATGACCAAAGTGGAAATACGTATTATTGTAGAACATTGCTTGATAGTGGATCACAAAGTAGTTTTATTACAGAAGAGTTAATGTATAAATTAAATTTGCCACGAAGAAAAGTAAATTATCAAATAGCAGGTATAACTAATATTATTCATAACGTCAAACATCAATTAAATATATCTGTTCAATCGCGTATAAATTCATTCAAAACAACACGTTCATTTTTAGTACTGCCAAAAATAACAAACTATTTGCCAACTAACACTTATAGTATATTAAAAACTATGATACCGAAAAATAAAGTTTTAGCCGATCCTACGTTTTTCCAGCGTGGAAAAATAGATATGTTAATTGGATCTGATTTATATTGGGAAATTACGTGCGCCAATATCTTTCAGTTATGCTCGTCTGGTCCATTTTTACAGGAAACAAAACTGGGATGGATTGTAGCAGGTCGTGTTAATCAGAATAAACGAGATGCAATAAGTACTTGGTTGGTAGCGATGAATGATATTTGTGAAACGGATTTAATGGAACAAATAGAAAAGTTTTGGAAAATAGAGGAATTTCCAAAAAATGACAATTGGACGGCTGAAGAGACGCTATGCCTAAAACATTTTGAAGAAACTGTGAAGCGAGACGTAAATGGAAAATTTGTAGTTCAGTTACCGTTCAAAAGTAATATAGGAAAATTAGGTAAATCGTATGAAATTGCACTTAGACGATTTTTATCGATAGAGAAACGATTAATACAGAATACGGAAATTTACGATCGTTATCGGGACTTTATGAGAGTTTATTTAGAATTAGGACATATGCAAGCAGTAGGCGATTGTGGAATAGATGATACAGGGTATTTGTATATACCACATTCTTACGTATTAAATGAAAACAGTCGTACAACAAAACTAAGAGTGGTATTCGACGCGTCAAGTAAGTCCGATACAGGAGTTTCACTAAACGATGTATTAATGAAAGGCCCGGTATTACAAGAAGGTATGGTGCAAATTATCGCAAGATTTCGAACTCACAAATATGCATTTTCCGGTGATATAATTAAAATGCATAGTCAAATTTTGGTGGATATATTATAGAGAAATTATTTACGAATTTTATGGCGGCCAAATGCGAATGCTAAATTAAAAGTATATAGATTATGTACCGTCACATATAGAACAATACTAGCAAGTTTCCAGGCAATTAAGTGTTTATTAAATTTAGCTGAGGAAACGGAGGTTGTTCTAGTAGCCACAATTATAAAGCATGATTTTTGTGTAGATAATTGTCTGACGGGGGGTGCGACCTTAGCAGAAGCTATATGAATTCGAGACGAACTAATATGTACATTAAAAAGGGGTGCATTCGAAATGACGAAATGGACAGCAAATCATATCGAATTGTTACAAAATATTCCAAATGCCGAATCAAACGCGAACTCACTAATAGAATTGGGTCAATAAGCTGTAAAAACAATCGGATTATTATGGGAACCACACAATGATCAAATATCATACAAAGTTCAAATTCCCGACGTCAAAAAATACACTAAACGTAATATTTTATCGTGTATAGCAAGTCTGTTTGACCCGTTAGGATTAATAGGACCAGTAATTGTTGTGGCGAAAATAATTATGCAAAAATTATGGTTAGAAAAAATAACTTGGGATGAAGATGTACCAAATATTGTGTATATTAAGTGGAAACATATTTGTGAAGAATTAAGAAAGGTTAATGAAATAAAGATCCCGCGTTGGCTGGGTAATGATAAAGATGTGAAAATCGAAATTCAGGGATATTCCGATGCATCATCAAATGCCTACGATGCATGCATATATATACGTAGTATATCAACAAATGGTGAATGTACAGTGAGGTTATTGGGTGCCAAATCAAGGGTATCTCCTTTAAAGACGACGTCAATATCCCGCTTAGAATTGTGCGCAGCAGTATTGTTAACGCGATTAATGAAAAATATGATTGTAAATCTGCGAATCAATATTGCAAAAATACGTTGGTGGACAGATTCTCAAGTCGTTTTAGCATGGATTACAGCGGAGTCATAAAGTTGGAAAACATACGTCGCAAATCGTTTAAGTGAAATACAGAAAAGTACACAGGCGAAGGATTGGAAATACGTATCTACGCAAGAAAATCCCGCAGATATATTTTTGAGAGGTTGTACACCTGACGAATTAATGAATAATAGCTTATGGTGAAATGGTCCTCACTGGCTACACAAGTTTAACGAAAAATGGGAAATCGAATGTAACGTTGCTAATAATAATACATTATCATCGGACGTGCGCGCAGAAGAAAAAGAAGTTGCTTTGGTGTCAATGCCTACAACGCAGACCCACGACTTATTTATATTTGAGCGATATTCATCATGGACAAAATTAGTACATGTTATAGCATATATTTTACGATTTTCTTATAATAAATTATGTAAAAAACAAAAGAAAATAATTAAAAGCGGTTTATTATGTGTTTTTG
Source organism: Schlechtendalia chinensis (assembly GCA_019022885.1). NCBI lineage: Eukaryota > Metazoa > Arthropoda > Insecta > Hemiptera > Aphididae > Schlechtendalia > Schlechtendalia chinensis. Next base: position 39,158,639 of record CM032339.1, read on the forward strand.
TAATAAAGCCGGCGATTTCAGTACTTATTAAAATTGTTCAGAATTACGTGTTCATAAATGAAATACGTATATTGGATTCAAATAAAAACAATAATACAAATGAAACGATTAAAAGGTAGATTATCGACCCTAAATCCATTTATTAATAAGAATGGACTTTTACGTGTCGGCGATAGATTATTTAATTCGTCTGATATCTCGTATGAACAGAAACATCCAATTATATTGCTTTATATTGAACCATTTTCTTCGTTGTTTTTTCGTCACGAGAATGAACGATTATTGCATGCCGGTCCACAAGCAATGTTGGCCACTATTCAATTGCAATATTGGCTTATAAAGGGATGACAAACGGCAAAAAAAAATGTGCATAAATGCATTAGTTGTTTCAAATTAAAACCAAAAATTCTAAATCCTATCATGGGGAATCTTCCAAAATTTATAATAGAACAACCAAGTCGTTGTTTTGAAACGTGTGGCGTGGATTACGCAGGGCCAATATTTATAAAATCTAATCCAAGACGGAACGCGGCTATCAGTAAAGCATATATATATGTATTTTTATTTGTTTTGCAACAAAAACGATTCATAAAGAAATGGTATATGATTTAAGTACGAATAGATTTATTGCGGCTCTTAAGCGATTTATATCAAGACGCGGAATATGTCAAAATATATACTCGGACAATGCCACGAATTTTGTAGGTGCGCAAAGAAATTTAGCTGAGCTAAAAGCATTATGGCAAACAACAGAGCATAAAGAAAAAATTCAAGCATTTTTTAATGACAACTCCATAACCTGGCATTTTATTCCGTCCAGGTCTCCTCACTTTGGAGGACTTTGGGAGGCGGCAGTGAAATCAGTGAAACATCATCTAATTAGAACGCTGGGATCGACTAAATGAACATACGATGAAATGTATACGGTATTAGTACAGGTGGAAGCATGTCTTAATTCGCGGCAACTTATACCTTTATCCAACGATCCTTCTGACATATCTTTACTGACTCCTGCACATTTTCTAATAGGTTGTTCACTTTTATCCTTGCCTCAAACTGACGTTACTTTGCAACCAGAAAATTATCTAACACGGTGGGAAAGAGTACAAAAACTTTCGCAAATTATCTGAAAAAGGTGGAATGTTGAATACTTGAATCAGTTACAAGTCCACTCCAAATGGTGTGCAAACGGTGGGGAAAAAATCAAGGTAGGAACGATGGTATTAATCAAAGAAGCAAATGTGCCACCTCTATATTGGTGCATGGGCCGTGTAGTGTCATTATATCCAGGAAAGGATGGCGTGGTTCGAGTCGTGGAGGTAAATACTCGTAACGGACCTAAGAAACGAGCTGTTCGTTTAATGTGTCTACTTCCAGGTCAAGATAAAATTTAAAATGATAGATAAAAAGAAAAAATTATATGTATATTATTAGAATTTTCATTGTATTAAATTTTTTTTTTTTTTTTTAGGCGTTGTCGAGCTATAGGTATATTGTATTATAATAATATGTGGTTAAGAATGTATCTGAGAGTATTTTTTTTGTATGAATTATATATATTTTTTTTAATTTGTCATAACATAAGTATAATTAATTCTGTAATTCTAAGATTTATATTGTAAAAGTAATTTTTTTTTTGTTCATTAATTATTATCATTTTTTATATTTTGAAACTGCGTTTCAAGGGGGGTGAATGTTGGGAAAAGATAAGAAAACATCTAATTCCATGTAAACCGGTTTAAGGTGCGGTCGTTTGCGCGACTTGTATCTGGGCTTACCTCAATGCGGTATGTATACGCGCGCGATAAAGATGTAAAATGTAAGGCCAGGATTCGGAGAGTCAAAACCTGATATTACTCTGGTAACTGAAAATCTTGTACCACGAGTAAGGGACTGGCAGGTGATTGAAGACGAAAATGGCAGCGACCACGAATACGTCATCTTTGATATTCTCAACGGTTCACCGAGAAGAGAAAACGCACCAAGAAGAACCGGATGGAACGCCAAGAAACTAGATCGTAAACGGCTAATAGATGACATCAACAACAGACTTGTTAATATCCGAAACAAAAGGACAGAACCGAAAACAAAAGAGGAGGCGTTAGACCTCACCAAAGACACCATGCAGCTGTTGAAGAACGCTTGCGAAGCCTCAATGCCGAAGAAGAAAAGATGGAACAGTAAACGGTCAACCTACTGGTGGACCGATGAAATCGCGGAACTTAGAAGACAATGCCTCAAACAAAGACGCCTTTATCAAAAAGCAAGAGACAAACCGGAAGCAATACAAAAGTATGCAGAATACCACTTTGCAAGGAAGATGATGAGAGATGCTATCAAAGGAAGTAAAAGAGAATGTTGGGAAACCTTGTGTAAAGAGGTCGATAATGACCCTTGGGGCAAGGCGTATCAGATTGTGATGGGGAAATTAGGAAGAATGACACCACCCACAAACAGAGATGCGGATGAAATGAGGTCCATCGTAAACACGCTGTTCCCGACACATGAAGAACTCGAGGATCAAGCGAGCACGGGATTAATAGAGGCGATTCCTCTATTCACTGACCAAGAATTGGATATAGCGGCAAAATCGCTCAAAATTGGAAAAGCACCGGGACCAGACGGCATACCCGCGGAAGTGATCAAGACAGTAGCAACAAATCAACCACAGCTGCTCATGAATATGTATAACGCATGTTTGAGCATGGGGGTATTCCCAACCCCTTGGAAAAGCGCGCGATTGGTCCTAATTGACAAGACAAAAAGCGAGCTTAACTCTCCTTCTTCCTATAGACCTCTTTGCATGCTGGATACTGCTGGAAAATTATATGAAAAACTATTAAAAGCGCGCCTCACGACAGCTATACAAAACGCCGGAGACCTTTCTGAAAGACAGTATGGATTCAGGAAAGGAAGGTCAACGATAGGGGCTGTAGAGGAGGTGGTACAAGTGGTACTTGACTCCAGAAAGAAATGCCATGGTGCCAGACCCATGGTTCTGCTCGTAACCCTTGACGTGAAGAACGCTTTCAACTCGGCCAGATGGAAGGATATGCTGCATGCTCTAGGAATTACGTTTGGTGTACCTGACTATCTCATGCTGGTACTAAAAGATTACCTTTTTTTTTTTTTTTTTTTTTAAAAAAATCGGCGTTTACACCCACTGCCCTGAAGACCTGTTAAGCAGTACTTAGGGCAGTGGGTCGCCATCGTTTATTTAATCAAACAACAATTTTACACTGGGGTGGGTGACCGGACAATACCCAGCCACACCACCCCTTACAACAATTTAACAAAATTTTTAATATCAAGGGAGGAGCGGAAGATCAATGTCTGCCGCACCTCCCCTCACATTTTTCCTTATCTAGGAGGTATGAAGTCTGGCCGGCGTCCGTCCTCCGCTACGTCCATCTTCTCTTCCTCCTTTGGAGGGGCCGGGCAAGACCCCTCTGGTGCCGGAATGACGACCTTCGCCGCCGCCGCTGCCTTACAGGCCGCCGCCATATGGCCCTGCTTTCGGCACCGGAAACAGGTTGGCTGGCTCTTCTCCAGCAACCTGACCCGGCACCTGGTCCACCCGACTACAACACAACGGGCCTCGGCGAGCTTTAGGGCTGCCGAGTACGTCGTGTCGAACCGGGCGACCATTCCGCCTCGTCCGCCCGAGTTTCTACGCAAGAAGACGGCCGGAGAGCCGTCCTTCGCGAAGTCCCGACGGACGAGGCCAATGCGGGTCAAGCCGCTTTCGATGTCCGCCTCTTCGCACCATTCCGGTACGTCGAGAAGCAGGACCGGGGTACGGCGTTCGGGTCGGTTAACCCGAGCGTCTACCCCCACGACGGCCCTGACGTTGTCCGCCAGCGTGTCTGCACCCGTGGCGTCATCCACCTCGAGGAGGATACCGCCTGACCTCGTCGTCCTCGTGGTCCGAATCTTGACGCCGATGGCGTCAAGATTGACCCTGCTTGCGACCCTCTTCATAACGGAGGTCAATGTAACTCCGTCACCGGTCGGCCGGTCTATGACGACCGCCGAGGTTCGGGGAACACGCCTCCGTACGAGGGCCGCCTTTACCTCAATGAGCGAGGGCTTCACCTTCGTCACCGGCTTCGGACCACTAGTGCGCTCCGCTGGCTTACGTCCCCTCCTCACGACCTCAACCCATGAGGTCGGATTTGGGTCCGCAGCGGGCGCAGATGGAGACGGGACAGCGGTCTCCTCATTCCTCCTTGTTTCTGCCGGGGGCGCAGATTTTGCAGTGTGCGGTGGCGGCGGCGGTTGCTTCCGCTGTTGCTGTTGCTGTTGGCGCTGCTTCGGTTGCTGCTTCTGCTGCTGTCCGTCCTGCGTGCGCTGCTGACGCTGCTGGCGCGGCTGCTGCTGCTCCGATCGCTGCAGCGGCTGGGACAGCATACCCCGGAGCTCACGGTTTTCAGCCGTGAGCTCCGCGATAGCTCTCCCTTGTTCCAGCAGGTCCAATTGGACCTTGCTGAGGGCCTCCAGTACAAGACTCAGAGAGCCTTGTACTGCGGTGTCCTCGGCAGCTGGAGCATGAGGGGAGGCTACCTTCTCCTGGGTAGCTTCCGTCCTGGGCCTTTTGGCGGGGAGCCTTTCCGGGACAACGGTGTCGTCGTCCCTTTCAGGCTCTTCCGCCTCAGCCCTGGCAACCCTAATGCGGGCCTTGCAGTCCCGAAGGACTGCTAGCTCCCGCTCAACGCCGCGGATGGCTTCCTGGATGCCCTTGTGGACACCCTTTCCACCTTTCTCCGCGACGATCGCGGCAGCGGCCCGGATGTGCTCCTTGACGCGGGCAAAGGAGTTCTCCTCCCTCGCCTCCAAGGAGCTCATCGAGGCCACCGGTTGGGAAAAGCTGTAGAACAGCTTCTCCTTGAGGCGGCCTCCCGGGTTGCCTGCTACAGCCGCTGCAGTACCCGACGTTCCAGTATCCGATGTCATTTCCGTTTTGCTTTGGTCCAGTTCCGTATTGTCTTCCTTCGTCTCTTTGTTTCCGTCCTTGTTGTTTTTGTTTTTGTTATCCATAGAGATCCCACGAGCGTCAAGGGAAAATAGGTCCACCGCGTCAGAGCCCCGAATGACGCGGTAAGGCTGGATACTGTGTGGTGCGCCAAAGCCACACAGGGTCCTCGTGGACACGTAACTATCCCCGTGCCAAGTGACCCCCTTGACGAGTTGGGGGTTAGGAGAGCCTGTTTTTCGTCAGCGAAAGGCATGCTCAGGCCTCCTGGCCCCAGTCAACTAAGCCCAGAGCCAGGTCGGTGCAAGCCAGGGGTGTAGACACCCCTGGTGGAACTCTTAGTCGGGTCGTTCTCGGTTTAGTCCTGTCCAACATGGGAGGCCCTGCTGGTAGAATACACTACCGTTGGCATAGCACTAAACTTCATTGAACGACCGCTCAAGCCCCCTCACCACGACAAGGTGAGTTCCAAGAGGGGGACTAAAAGATTACCTGAGGAACCGATACCTCACTTACGAAACGGCGGAAGGCGAGAAACAGAAGAAGGTCACGGCCGGAGCATTTCAGGGATCTATACTGGGTCCGGATCTCTGGAATGTGGCTTATGACGGGCTACTCCGAGAACAGATGCCAGAAGGAACGTCTCTGGTTGGATACGCCGACGATGTTGCAGTAGTGATAGTCGAACGCACGACTGAACTTATCCAGATACGGCTTAACCAAGTGATGCGAAGAGTGATCTCGTGGATGCAAAACCATGGGCTTCAGCTTGCAACTAACAAGACCGAGATGATACTACTCACAAGAAAGAGGATTAACACAATCATTCCATTGAAAGTGCAGAACGAAGATATTTGGACAAAGGAATCGGTAAGATACCTGGGTGTGACACTAGATAGGAAGCTCACGTACTGGGATCACATTACAGGCGCGGCAAATAAAGCATCCAAGAGAGTCACGGCCCTCAGTCGCATCATGAACAATCTAAGAGGACCAAAACCTGCGAAACGAAAGCTCCTCGTGTCGACCGTTAACTCCATCATTCTATATGGGGCAGAGATCTGGGGAGACGCTGCGGAGGTGAAAAGAAGAGGAATAAGGATAGCCCAAGTACAAAGAACAGGAGCTCTGAGGGTTGCTTGCGCTTACCGCACAGTCTCAGAACCAGCGATCATGGTAATAGCGGGAGTTATACCAATCGACATTCAGGCCAAAGAAAGACGGACACAGCACATTAACAAACGAAACCTGGGAGCTAAAGAGGCCAGAAAAGAAGCCCGAATAGCAACATGGAAGATGTGGCAAAAAAGGTGGCAAGAGCACATCAAAGACAGATGGACCGCGCGACTTATACCGAAAGTCAAGGAATGGACGGAGCGACAACATGGGGAGGTGGATTTTTATCTTACACAATTCTTGTCAAACCACAGATATTTCCGCGATTACCTACACAAAATGGGGAAAGTGAGGACGCCACATTGTAAATACTGCAGCTCCGAGAAAGACGACGCTGAACACTCGTTCTTCACCTGCAATCGATAGGCGGACGAAAGACAGAAAGTAGAAAACAAAATAGGAACTTTTGATCCCGATAACATCGTCGAGAAGACGTGCATGTCGCCCGCCCCCCCAATTTTGAAATTCGTTATAATTTTTATGCAGATATTTAGTACGTTATTTGTATGAATTTGTACGACCATTTTCAGAATTTGTACGACATTATTATTGACGTAATGATAAAAAAATTGAAGGGGGGCTGGAGACATATGTCTCCAGCCCCCACTTTTTTAATAATGAAGTTTTTTCTCATTTTTCTGCATCAAAATTTAGTACTCTATTTGTATGAATTCGTACGACCATTTTCAAAAAAATTCCCTCTTCCCCCTCTTCACTATACTTAAAAAACCCGTTTTGCCGTGTCGCCAGCCCCCCACTTTACAAATTTTAATTTTTTTTTTCATAAAAAAATCAATTCCTATTTGTATGAATTTGTACGACCACTTTCAGAATTTGTACGACATTATTATTGACGCAATGACGAAAAAATTGAAGGGGGGCCATAGACATACGTTTCCAGCTCTCATTTTAGTTATATTGAAGTTTTTTTTTTTTTTTCTACATCAAAATTTAGTACTCCATTTGTACGAATTCGTACGACCATTTTCAAAAAAATTCCCCCTTCCCCTCTCCGACATACTTAAAAAACCCGTTTTGCTGTATCGCCAGCCCCCCTCCCATATAAATGTCAATTTTTTTTCATAAAATATTTAAACGTTTTATATATATATTTATTTATTTATTTATAATTTATCGAAAGGAAAGTACAAAATTAGATTTACAGGCTTTTCAGGAACGACCGTACAATATTATGAAATTATTTTTACATATTAATATTTTCAAGAATTTGAAATGAATAGGATTATGTTCATTGCATGCATGCATATAACTTGATGAGGCGGAAATACTACAGTATATTCCATAAATAACTACAGAAATACTACTGTATATTAATAAATAACTATGGATAATAATTTATCATTAGACATAGGTAATTTTATATTTAAATGTTTTCTTCCAATTTTAAATTTTGATTACGGGTAGTTTTATTCGTATTTCATTTCATTATTCAAACGCGAATATGCGAACTATTGTTTTGTCATTTAGTGTTGCCAAGTGAATGCAACTGGATAATGTAATATATTTGTAAACATAATAGTGAATATTGGGGTAGTGTAATATATAAATATTATATTTTTGTATTTAATAATGGTCGTACAAAAACTGAAACAAATTAATGAATATAAAATTGTTTTATGTGAAATGTTTGTATTATAGTGTATAATTAGTTGTATTGTAAATGTATTTATAAGAAATGTATTGTAACTAGTTAATTATAGTTAAATATATATAGTTATGTTGTAAGCCGGGTTTTCTATGTCCGGTTACAATATATATTTGTGAGTGGAGTTGAGTTTTCAAATAACGATTACAGAAGAAATATAATGTAATGTGTATTTATATTTAAAACATTATCGTAAATATATTTGAAAATGGTAACTAGTTAATTATTTTATATTAATACATTTTATCAATTCTGTTTCCATTTGATTTGAAAATGGTCGTACGAATTCGTACAAATGGAGTACTAAATTTTGATGTAGAAAAATGAAAAAAAAACTTCAATATTACTAAAATGAAAGCTGGAAACGTATGTCTATGGCCCCCCTTCAATTTTTTCGTCATTGCGTCAATAATAATGTCGTACAAATTCTGAAAATGGTCGTACAAATTCATACAAATAACGTACTAAATATCTGCATAAAAATTATAACGAATTTCAAAATTGAGGGGGCGGGCGACATGCACGTGTCGAGAAGATGCTAGAAAACCGGGGGAAATGGAACGCCGTGGTAAAATACGTGCACACTGTTCTCCAGTTCAAAAAGGAGCACGGCTGTCTAGAAGACTAAAGAGAAACAGGCAATGTCTTAATAAATGAGTGACGAGAGGAAATACGATGGAGAAGAAGAGCAAGACGGAAGCCTGTAACGAGGGCCAAATCGCAGTGGCCCCGGCTCGAAGTTAAAAATTAGTATGCGAAAGCAGATTCCAAGCCGGGTGTCCACGGAGCTAGGTCTTGCC